>JADRCH010000080.1:1165157-1229412 GCA_019843965.1 Rhynchomys soricoides | reverse complement strand
CATTGTGTGCACGGCGCCATTGTGTGCACGGCGCCATTGTGTGCACGGCGCCTGGAGATGGATGAGAGACTGATTTCTTTCATCTTGTATAACCCTTATAATCCGTTCCCCCCTCCCTCCATCCCTCCCACTGTCTCTTCCTTTCTTCCAGTACTGGGGATCGAACCCGGGCCTTGCACATGCCACACAAATGTTTTACCAGCAAAGTCACATCCCACTCTTTCTCCAGCCTGGGTTTAGGTAATGTTCTCAACACTAACCTATGCCACAGCATGTGTCTGTATTTTGCTCCTTTTTAATGGCTGAATAATAATCATTACATGGATTTGCCCTTTTCTATGTGTTCATCCATCACAGATAGGCATTTGCTTTCTTTTGACTTTTGGCTATTATTAAAAGTGTTTCAATGAACATCCATGCAAAAGTTTTTATAGAGACTTTAAAAATATTCTTCTGGGTATATCTTTTTTGTTGTTGTTGTTTTGTTTTTGTTTTTGTTTTGAGACAGGGTTTCTCTGTGTAGCCCTGGCTGTCCTGGAGCTCACTCTGTAGAGCAGGCTGGCCTCGAACTCAGAAATCAGCCTGCCTCTGCCTCCCGAGTGCTGGGATTAAAGGCGTGCGCCACCATGGCCCGGCTTGGTGTAATATCTTAAGAGTAGAATTGCCATCATAGGGTAACTATTTAACTCTCAGAGGAACTGTTTTCCAAAGTGTGGGCATCGTTTTACATTCCTTGCAGCAATACCTGAGGCTTTTTAACATTTGCAGGTCCTCACCAACACTTATTATTGTCTTCTTCTTTTTAGGCCACCGTAGGAATGAAGTATAAAAGGTGTTCTCTTTGTGGCCTGGTTGTCCCATTTTCCTGTTGACAGTGGTGCTGAGTTTTCTGTATCTTACTTCTCCTCTTATATTTTCTTTAACAAATGTCTATTCAAATTGCTTGCCCACTTTAAAATCTGGTTGCCTCTTTGTCACTGAGTTTCAGGGATTGATTATAATTCTAGAAACAAATTCCATATCAGGTTTATGCTTTGTGAATACTTTCTCCAGACAACTGATTCTCTAACTCTCTTATGATGATTGCTAGAACCCCATAGTTGTCATTTTGATGAAGCCCATTTTATTTGTTTTTTGAGGGGAGGGTAATTGTGCTTATGAGGCTATCTTTAAGGCAAGCATGTAATTACCTTTCTAAGGAAGTGGCAGGTGTGTGTGTGTGTGTGTGTGTGTGTGTGTGTGATTTTAGATGCCTTGGCACAGAAACAGGGCCATCAAAGATTATGTGTATATATATATATATTCATATGCATTGGTATTTTTCTGCATGTATGTCTGTATGTGGATGGAACTGGAATTAGGCACAGTTGTGAGGTGCCATGTGGGTGCTAAGAATTCAATCCAGGACATCTGGAAGAGCAGCCAGTGCTCTTAACCACTGAGCCATCTCTCTAGCCCCCAAGATAGGTTCTGTTGATGAAGACTCAGAGGTGACACATTGTGTATGTGGGGGGGGCATTGCTACAAACGTAATGGCCTGCAGTGAAACCATCAGAGGAGAGACAAGAATGAAACTTGGTTCAGAATGACTTAGACGATCCTAGTTCAAACTTCTAGAGTCTAACCCCAGACAGTTGATTTTATCCACATTCAAATACAGCACAATTTTGGAAAAAAAAGTTTTCTGATGACATAAAGGTGGGTTCTGTTAACTTAGAAACAATGCTCAAGATAAGGGTCTTGGGAGAATGAGATAAACTAATGCCTGTGGGAGTCAGGATTGGCCTGTCCCTAAGAAAACATAGAAGTCACTTAGGCTATTGTAAAGTACAGTGACATCACTCATAAGGATGGGTTTAACAGACTGAGAAGCAATGCTTAAGATATAGGGTGGAAAAGTCTGGGATAAACAAACAGAATTCTAGGGGATTCGGGTGAAACCTGCCCCTACAGATAGACCACCAGGTTGTAACCTACACCCTCTCCCAGCATTCTGGGTGGGAGACAGGTAAACATCTCTTTCCTTGACAGACAAGCCTGTGTGTTTAACTTTTTCTGGCCCCCCAGGTGCTTATCTGTGTGCATAAGGACCTCTTACTCTCCACAAGACATGCACGACTTGAGCCTTGCTTGGGATAGATGCAGGGTTGAGCCAGAGAAGGTAAAAGAATCAGTTAGCACAAAGCACAAAACAATACCTCCCCCAACAATGTTTGACAGCTGCCGAACACCAAGTGCAAACAAATAAAGGAAACAGGAGTGCTTTGAGGTCCAGTTAGCAGATGAGAACACAACTGCTCCTGTGGATTGTTACGCCTCCATGTTATAGCACAGAGTCCACCCTCCCCCAAGAAAGCTGTACAGAGAAGCTTATCAACCTGAAAGCGGCAAGTAAGCGCCAGGAGGTGGGTGGTATCAGAGACGAAACCACAGAGATGGTTTTCCCTTGAGCAGCTGCAGCACAGCTGTCTCACACTTCTCGCTGCTGTGACAAAATACACAGGCAGTGCTGGTAAATCCTGTGTGACTAGGACAGTGACCACACTGCAGCCTCAGCTGACAGACCTCTGGTCTCTCTTTTAAACAGAAGAAAGAACAGCATAGGTGGGTCCTGGAAGGGAAAGGGGATGCATAAGCCATTCCCTTTAGAAAATGTGGTCACTAGAAGTGGCCTTGAGACCACAAACATGCCTTGAGGTGGGAAAGAGAACATTACACAGGAAATGGTATGTGTGCGTAAGAGGCCAACATGGCAGCAGCTTTAAAGGGAGAAGGCCTTCATTAAGAGAGTAAGTCAGCATCCTCTTCTGGCCTCTGCATTCACCGCTCCCGAGGAAGCAAAGCATAAAGTGAAAATAAATGTTTATTTACTTACTTATTGAAAATGACGTTAAGTATAGAGATAGCCACTGAGAGAAGCCTAGGGTGGAGGGTACAGGGGCCAGGGGCAACTGTTTCCTAGAAAATGCCCGGAGCCATCCCAAGAACAAAGGAATCTCAGACTGTTAGAAGCTGTGTAGTTGTGGTGGCAAGAAGAGGCATTTCGACAGATCAGCTGTTTCTTGTGAGGATGGTGTCTTGAGCTGTGATCTGGGCATGTTGGACTCGGAAGTCCAAACGCCTAGGCGACCCACCCCACAAAGACACAGAGACTGAGAACGATGCAATAAGCACGAGGTCTACTGAATCCAGTGTGCTGGGGCCGCCCTACTAACAGGGCAATGGAGACCCCGGGTTAGCAAGGTACACACTTTTTATACACTTTTTTGGGGGGACAGAGCTTGGCAACAACATGGAAGGGCGGGCCTGCATTGGTGGTTAAACATGATTGGAGACCCACGGCGATGATGTCAGCTTGTTACCACCCACCTTGTAGCTCTGGCCTGCCCTTGGCAACAGAGAATTCTGCCTATTGTGTGGGACCTGAGACATATCTGAACCTGGCCCTGCTGTCTCACGTCATAACGGTTATCTTTGGTCCTTTCGACTGTCTGGACTGTTTCCTGGCCTAGCTCTTCGGCCGCCTTTTGTCTCTCAAGGCCTCACAGGCATACAGCTTTGCATATCGGGCCTCTCACACCTGTTCTGAGGTCAGGCTGTGAAACTGTTAAGTAAATTCTGCAAGCTGTAGTTGTTCAGAATGAGCCCCTGACTGTTTTGAAGCACAAGGGAAGTGGTCTCTTTGTAGTTGGTCCTCAGACAAGTTGTCATGGAAATATTCCTCACACATCTCTTCCACATGATGGTCCCACAGACGTGGATCTGGGCATCAGGTTCCATCAACAAGAAGCTGAAGTTATGCTTGAACCCAGGGAGCCTGCGGTGAACTTTAAAGACAGGTGATTGAGGGTGTCTTATATTTTACCACTATACCAGCAGAGGGAGACAAGGCTGAACTTTCCCAAAGGAAGTCCACTTTAACTTAGAAGCCTGCTTTTGGAAGAGTCAGCTTGCCCACTTTCCCTCCCTCAATCTTTCCTCTCTAGTCACCATTTTAGTACCTCGTGGTAGAGAGAGCCCCTGGCTCGCAGCCATTACAAATTTAGCTCTACTTTCAAAACTGGGTTGTGGCTTAGTGACCATAAGGTCCAAGAGGGTTTTGGAAAGAGTGGCCAGGGCATGTTACACATTCAGCTCAAAGGCAAGGCCTCGTGTCTGAAATGGGGCTGTTACTGACTGCTTCTGTTTCACCCTGATTGCCTCCATCCCGATTAGGACAGAACTGGTTTTACAAGTGTGCTACTCCGGGTCCAGGAGAGTCTATGTCTAGTCCGGGGCAATCAGAGCACGTTATCCTCTGGAAAAGCTAACTGGCTTGGCTTTTCCAGGACGAGGAAGGGCTCATCACCCATACACTGAAAGGAGTCTTTTCTTGCAACCATAAGATGGCCAAAAGAAGAAGGTGACATAAAGGACTGAAGAAAGAAACCCAGATATTTCTTGCACCACTGATCCTGAAATCAAACCATCTCATATCCTAGAATTTCTGTTTTACGAGAAAATTCTTTTTAATAATTTTTAAAATTTGTTCCCTCATATATTATATCCCAGCTGCAGTTTCCACTCCTTTCTCTCCTTCCAGTTACCCCCCATCCTCATCCACCCATCCCTCCTCCATTTCCCTTCTGAAAAGGTCAGGCCTCCCAGGGATACCAACCAAGCATGGAAAGACAAGTTGCAATAAGACTAAGCACCTGCCCTCATGAAGACTGGATGAGGCAACCCAGTAGGAGGAAAGGGTCCCAAAGCAGGCAAAATCCCATTTGCACTGTTAGGAGTCCCGCAAGAAGGCTAAGCTACACAACCATAACTTACATGCAGAGGACCTAGGTCAGACCCATGCAGACTCCCTGACTGTGAGTTTAGTCTCTGTGAGCCACTATGAGCCCTGTTTACTTGATTCTGTGGGTGTGTTGAAGTGTTCTTGACCCCTCTGTCTCCTATAATCCCTTGAGCCACCCCCACTGAACTTCACCTAATGTTTGGTTGTGAGTCTCTGCATCTGTTTTCTTCAATTGTTGGATGGAAACTCTCTGATGACAAACTAGGCTCCTGCCTTCTCTCTCTCTCTCTCTCTCTCTCTCTCTCTCTCTCTCTCTCTCTCCTCTCTCTCTTTCTCTTTCTTTTTACTGGTTGTGTATAGTTCTATCCTAGGTCTCTGGGTTATCCAAGCTCTGGTCCCTAACTCTCTAGGTAGTATGAGGGGTAGACTCCCTCTTGTGGCGTGAGTATCAAGTTGGACCAGTCATTGTTTGGCCACTCCCACAATATCTGTGTCACCTCGGCCACAGCACATCTTGTAGGCAGAACAGATTGTAGTCTGATGAGTGTAGCTATTGCTACTTTGCTTTAAACTCCAGGAAAAGGTCGTGCTACCAGATCCCACTCAGATTCCCTGTATCTGCAGATGAAAAACACAAGCACACACATTGCTCAATTTCAACCTGCCTTATGATTCAATTGTTGGGAGCCAACAATCTACCAGGACTAGCGTGCCCTTTCCAGCACTCCCAGCTCAGCATCCTAAATCTGTCCTCAACTTCAGCTGATCAGCCATCTTCAGTCCCAGCTCAACATCCCCAACCACCTGGAGAGTGGCTCAGGGTCACTCTGTCCAAGATCCCAATGGCTGGTTGGCTTTTCTCCCTCTGAAGCATGGAGAACATGCCTATCTTCTCCCCTGTGTCTGCTAGCTTCCCTGTGGGGACCTGGAAGTCCTCCCTATCCTTCTGCCCACCAATTGGCTTGTGGTATCTTTACTGATAGATCAGGAACCAATTGGGGAACAGGACCTTAGTGTCAGAACTACTCCTACAGTAGTTCAAAGGTTTTGAGGCTGGGTTATGTCCCAATCCCTTCACAGGAAGTCTTGCCTGGTTTCAGAGGATGGCCAGTTCAGGAACCACACCTCCCTATTTCTCATTATTACCAGGAGTCTTAGCTAGAGTCATCCTTATAGTTGCCTGAACCTTTTCATTGCCTTAGGTTTCTACCTTGACCCCAAATGCACCAAATTCCAGTTGTCTTTCCCACTCCTTTTCTCCAACTCCACATCTGACAGATTTCCAAAATATCTGAGGAATTCAAGAAACTAGTTACTAAAATCCCAAATAATCTAGTTTTTTTTAAAAAAAAAATAATAGGGTACAGATCTAAACAGAATTCTCAACAGAGGAATCTTAAATGTCTGAGAAACACTTGAAGAAATGTTCAATATCCTTAGCCATCAGGGAAATGCAAATCAAAACAACTCTGAGATTTCATCTTACACCTGCCAGAATAGCTAAGATTAAAAACGCAAAAGACAGTGCATACTGGTGAGGATGAGGAGCAAGGGGAACACTTCTCCATTGTTGGTTGGAGTGCAAACTTGGACAGCCACTTTGAAAACCAATATGGCATGCTCTCAAAAAACTGGGAATCAATCCACTTCAAGACCCATATATACCATTCCTGGGCATATACCCAAAGGATGCTTCATCACACCATAAGAACACTTGTTCAACTATGTTCATAGCAGCTTTATTCATGATAACCATAAATTGAAAACAACCTAAGATGTCCCTCAACCAAAGAATACATTTACACGATGGAGTATTACTCAATTGTTTAAAAAAATAACTTCATGAAATTTGTAGGCAAATAAATGGAACTAGAAAAAAAATAATCCTGAGTTAGGTAACCCAGACCCAGAAAGACAAACATGGTATGTACTCACTTATAAGTGGATATTAGCTACAGTTAATTATACTACAATTCACAGACACAGAGAGTCTAAGTAACACAGAAGGCTTAAGAAGGGACACATGAATCTCTGTGGGAAGGAGAAATAGAATGGATATTATGGATTGACTGGGGTGTGAAGGGACAGGAACATGAGGGAGAAACTACTTTTCTGTTTATGGCAGTTTTAAGTAAGTCTCTTGGGTTAAGTCTCTAGATGTTTCAAATAAAATTATCTTAGCAGACCTTGCACCTATGTAGATTGATGGTCTCCTTTCAGCTTCCCCAGAGTTGATTAGGATCTTCAGCCCACAATGGACTGTGTTGGAACTGTGCCTGCTTTTTACTAGACATTGTCTATTCTCCTCATGGGTCACCTGTTGAAGGTGTCGTTTAGTTCGCATCATTGCTGTGACTTGTTCATATTGTTCTGTTTCATTGGACAGAACTTTAAAAAGTAATTACTGTTTATTTCAAGAGCTAGGTGGTTCAATAATTTGGAGGGTGTCCTGGTCACTGCTCTATTGCTACGAGGAGATACCATGACCAATGCAACTCTTATGAAAGAAAACATGTAACTGGGGGATTGCTTATAGTTTCAGAGGGTTAGTCCATGACCATCATGACACCATCATGACACCATCAGGAGCAAACAGTGCAAAGCACAGTGAGTGCTTTACATTCTATGTATGGGTGGGCTGAGAGAGAGAGAGAGACAGAGAGAGAGAGAGAGAGAGAGAGAGAGAGAGAGAAGAGACAAAGATGGGGGAGATCACAAACTGGGAGTGGTGTGAGTTCTTGAAACCTCAAAGTCCACGCCAAGTGACACACCTTTTCCAACAAGGCCATACCTTCTAATCCTTTCCAAACAGTTCTACCAACTGGGAACCAAGCATTCAAACATATGAGCCTGTGGGACCATCTCCTTCAAACTGCCACAGAGAGATTTATCTCCCAGTGAAGAAAGGGCAGCACAGCACTTCAAAACTGGTTACTCTCACCAAATCGTGGCAGTGATAGAATTACCCATGCTTTATAAACCACATTTAAAGGTGTGGGGCAGAATTCAAGTCATTCAAAGTAGCAAGCTATGGATGGTTTAAGAAGCAGAACTCTTTCATGTTATCCTTCTCCCCTGTCTTTCTCAGGGCTGAGGTGAATATATGACTTCTCTTGCACTCTCTCCATAGTTTGTGTTTATAACTTGATTAATTCTCATCAGAGATCACATTTTACAAAGCACTTTAGCTCCTGGTGGAAAAATAAGTCATAAGGCATGCCTCCCAGGGAGGAAAAGAATGAAAGCACTCATTTTCCAGAGCAAGAGGCCCAGTGTCTAGTGGACCACTCAGTCACTAATTATCCTTGGGATGCATAAAACATCTATCATTTAACCATAATTATATGAAATAAGCAACAGAAAAGAAAGGTAAATTTTCATCAACAGTATACATGCTCTTTTCTGGTGAGGAGCATGAGAAAGAGATGAAAGACACAGTGACAAGAGAGAAAAGGCTGGGCATGGGAAACAAAAGTTAGCCCTTCTATGTATCCCAAACCAAACACTAGTGTGTCAAAGCTAGGCCCAACAATACAGGCTTGTAATCCTACTCACTCCAGAAGCTAAGATAGGAGCATTACAGGTTCAAGGCTACCCTGTACTACAGAGTAAGTTCAAGGCTAACCTGGGCAACTTAAGATTCTATCTCACAAAAGCAAAAACAAACAAACAAAAAGCCCAAACCAATCAAGCAAAACCCCTAGTGATCAAAGAATCTGACCAGAACGAAGGCAGCAGATGCAGAGTAGTGGGTTACTTTGGGGGTACACTGTAAATACCACGGCTGATCACATGTCCAGTGAGAACAGGCTCACAACACCTGACCTCATGTCTGCTCAGCTGCAACATGAAGCGAGCCCAAGAGAAGAGCCTGTTAAAACAGGTTCATAGGAATAGGCTATTGGTTGCTGCCCCAGATTGTCTCCCATTTTCCATAGGCAGATGGCTCAGCGACCTGTTTCTCAGACTCCACAGTATGAAGATAACCCTACTTGCACCCATGTTTTTGGCTAGGAAAATGGCCTGAAACCTCTTCTGTCCAGGTCTTTGTGGCCCTCTACAAGACACATCAATTATAAATCCCCTTATGCCTACCTGATGCTGCATCAACCCAAAAGCTGCAAATGTCAGCAGATGGCATCTGAGTCTCATACCAGTGATCCCTGCTTTGTGTTCCCCATCTACTGTTGTTTTCACGAAAGCAGTGTGTGTGTGTGTGTGTGTGTGTGTGTGTGTGTGTGTGTGTGTGATGTTTTGGTGATCTTTGACAGCTACGGACTTCTTTGAGAAACAGGTTTTTGTTTTTCAAGACTCTTATTTTGATCAAGCCTCAGTAATGATACACAACTCTCAAGGTCAGAAACTATGGAATAAAATAATCTTAAAGCCAGTTTAATGTACTTAAAGCACATAAAACCATCTTTAGGTTTATAAGATCTTAATGTGTTTCATTATAATTTCACATAATTTATCTTTTGCATGTATTTGGGACACTATCTCTGTGCTTCTAGCTTAAAAAAAAATTACACATACCTCACATAATGTAAGGGTCTGAAAATTGCTGAAGGAAGATCCCAGACTCAGATAGTATAGAAAAGCAAAGATCGTTTATTCTGCAGAAACATCCAGCATTTATGGGGCATCCCCAGATAAAGGCAGATAGGGAACTGAGGGAATTCTGTAGAAGGATTAGGTAATCTAAACTTTCATTGGTGGGTGCTAGCGGTGATCAGTGGTCTACATTCCTATGTCATGTGATGAAATAGGACTGCACAGATGGCCCATTCTGAGATAAGATATTGCCCCATTTTTGTGGTTGTCCCGAGTCTGTTCTTTGGGAGAGGGTTTTATGATCTTGTTCTGGATTTTATGGTCTGTTTTTTTGTTTGTTTTGATTTTTGTTTTTGGATATTTACTTTATATACATTTCAAATGTTTTCCCCTTTGGAAACCCCCTATTCCATTCCTCCTCCCCCTGCATCTATGAGGGTGCTCACCCACCCACCCATCCACCCACTCCCCTCTTCCCTCCCTAGCTTTCCCCTACACTGGGGCATCTAACACCCTCAGGCCCAAGGGCCTCTCTTCCCACTGATGGCCAACAAGGCCCTCCTCTGCCACATATGTGGCCAGCACCATGGGTCCCTCCATGTGTATTCTTTGGTTGGTGGTTCAGTCTCCAGGAGCTCCAGGGAGTTATGGCCAGTTAACACTATTGCTCCCTCCATGGGGCTGCAAATCTCCTCAGCTCCTTCAGTCCCTTCTCCAACTCCTCCATCTGGGACTCCACTCAGTCCAATGTTTAGCTTCAAGCATCTGCCTCTGCATTTGTCAGGCACTACCTGAGCCTCTCTGGAGACAGCTTATCATGCTTCCATCAGCAAGCACGTTCCAGCATCCACAAGGGTTTGATGGCTGTATATGGGATGTGTCCCCAGATGGGGCAGTCTCTGGATGGCCTTTCCTTGAGTCTCTGCTCCACACTTTGTCTCAATATTTCCTCCTGTGAGTATTTTGTTCACCCTTCTAAGAAACACTGAAGCAACCACATTTTGGTCTTCCTTCTTCTTAGGCTTCATATGGTCTGTGAATTGAATCTTGGGTATTCCAAACTTTTGGGCTAATATCCACTTATCAGTGAGTACATACCGTATTTGTCCTTTTGTGACTGAGTTACCTCACTCAGGATGATACTTTCAAGTTCCATCCATTTGCCTTAGTCATCAGGGAAATGCAAATCAAAACAACCCTGAGATTCCACCTCACACCAGTCAGAATGACTAAGATCAAAAACTCAGGTGACAGCAGATGCTGGCGAGGATGTGGAGAAAGAGAAGCACTCTTCCATTGCTGGTGGGATTGCAAGCTGATACAACTTCTCTGGAAATCAGTTTGGTGGACCCTCAGAAAATTGGACACAATACTACCTGAGGACCCAGCTATACCACTCCTGGGCATATACACGGAAGACACTCCAACATGTAATAAGGACACATGCTCCACTGTGTTCATAGCAGCCATATTTATAATAGCCAGAAGCTGGAAACAACCGAGATGTCCCACAACAAAGGAATTAGATACATTAGGAATTAGAAAATGTGGTACATTTACACAATGGAATACTACTCAGTTATTAAAAACAATGACTTCATGAAATTTGCAGGCAAATGGATGGAATTTATGATCTGCTTTTAGAGCTGATGTCTTATGACCTTGTTTCTGGGACTTACGGCCCATTCCTGAAGCTGGTGCCTTACATCCTTTTTTGAAATCAGGCCTGGTCCTCAAAATGGAGACAAATGGGGTTCTTAAATGGGAACAAATGGTGTTTATATTGTCCTTTCAATACCTTCAATCTGGACACTTGGGATAAGGAGGCAGGTGAGTCTCTGTGATTGTAAGGTCAGCATGGTTGATCCTCTGGAACTGGAGTTACAGGCAGTTGTGTGAGCCACCACGTAAGTGCTATGAACTGAACCTGATTCATCTGAAAGAGTAGTAGCAGTTGTTACTCTTAACTGGTGAATCATCTCTCTAGCCTGGTCCACACAGTGAGTTCCTAGACAGCCAGGGTTACAAGTGAGACCCTGCCCCATCCTTAAACAAAGAAACAAACCGTCACATGTGGGAGTGAACTTTCCTCACATTGTATTAAGATGTGTCTCTGTATTTTCAATTGTTAATTCTGTACTAGCAGAGAGCTAAGTGCTGGCAGGGATTTGGTATTGTCATTTCTCTGGCCAATCATGGGTTTTCTAGTTGTAAATGCTTGTCCTTCCACACCTGCCCAAAAGATGAAGGTCAAACAACCCTCATTGCCTAAAGGATGGACCAGGCCTTGTCTTGTGGCTGATTAGTTGTAATAAAGGTCTAACAGCCAACAGCTGGGACAGAAACTATGGGGGGGGGGAGGGAAGGGGGGAAGCAGAATTTCCTCCAGGCAGAGAAGCAGGAGGGAGGCAGGCAGAGGCAGGAAACTTAAAGGGAACAGAAGGCCGTGTGATGGGGACACAGTACCCGGAAGTCAGGGTGGTTAAGAGCTGGCCATGTGATGGGGACACAGTACCGAGAAGTCAAGTTAAGTTAGAAGCTGGCTGAGACTATGTCCCAGAAAAAGACCTAAAAATTTAAACAATATAGAAGTCTTCCGTCTTCTTTAAACCATAAGTGGGTCCATGAAAGCTCTGCAATATTGGGCATACCAATGTGGGGCACAAAATCCAAGCTTAGGCACTCGATTCAGGTTTAGGAAACTAATTCCAGACACAGGAGCCAGATGAGAGAGAATCTTGGCACAGGAGTGTGGAGCCATGATGATGAGACTGCAAAAGCCTAGGAGAAACCAAGAGAAGGAGTTGGTGGAGCTTAGGCAACTACCCTTTCTAGTCTGGTCAGCAGCTGGCACGTTGTGTGGGCGTAGGTCCCCTGGCCACTAGAGTTTATCCAGCTAGCTGCTGCTGCAAGTTTAGTGGGCAGAGACCGCAGGCTCCCAGGCTTACCTCAACAGGCCTATCTCTGAGCCCGGTGCCTGGTGCTGTACCTTCTTGGAAAGAAACAAAGGCTGAAGATCTCAGAATCAGTAATGTATGCTCCGAATGGGCAATTTACAGAGGGCAGAGTTTAAAGAAACTTAAGTACAGAAATAAATATCAAAGATTAAAAGCTGTCAAAGAGAAATTGTGAGACTAGAAAATTTTAAAACTGCCAACTTCCCTGAAAACCTGAACTCCCAACCCAGGAGATTGCCAGACGTTACATTCCTGAGAAGTCCCCTCCCTAACGATTCCAAGAGTAACCGACAGCCTGCTATCACCCTGAGCCACCTGACCCAAGCCAATCAAATTTCACCACAACTGAAAAGTCCCTAACCCCTAGACCCCCACCCCACTTGCGGTTTTTGAACTTAAAAGCTGAGTGTTTCTGCTGTTTGGGGCTCCACACGACTCTCCTGTGTGAGGACAGTGTTAGCCCCAGTGCACTGGTTTCCCGAATAAAGCCATTTACTGATTGCATCAAGCTGTGTCTTGGTTGGTCATTGGGGTTGCACATCACCTGCTGCTGGCGAGCGGTGGTCTCCCCAGATCGGGGGTCCATCATTTGGGGGCTCGTCCTGGGATTTGCACAGCCCCCAGACCCACAGTTTTGGGCTTGGAGGTAAGAAGGCGCCTTGTGTGTTGTCTGTGAGCCGGCTCATGTCTCTGTGAGAAAAGCGCTTTCAGTTTTGCGGCTGCTCATTGTCTCGTGAGAGTCTCTGAGTGGTGGTCGACAGACATGTCTGGAGGACCACAGGCCGCGGCCCTGGAAAACGCTCCAGGAGGGGAGGAGTGCCGGGGACGCCCGGAAGACTCCTATCTAGTGGGCTCTAGTCGAGCCTGAGTGTTTCTGTTTTCTGTGCGCCCGAAGCCGTCCGCCACACTTTCGTTTTTGTGGAGGACGCGCCCGGGGTGATTTGGATTGTGTCTTTTGTCTTCTTGTCTGTTCGTCTTATTTCTGTGTCTGACTTTTCAACTGACGATGGGACAGAAGGTGACTACCTCCTTAAGTCTGACTTTAGATCACTGGACAGAAGTTAGGGACAGAGCCAGTAATCTCTCTGTTGAAGTTAGGAAAAGAAAATGGCATACTCTGTGCACCTCTGAATGGCCCTCTTTAGACCTTGACTGGCCACCGGAGGGCTCCTTTTCTTTACCTCTTTTACAGAAAATAGAGGCTGTTATCATGAGGCCGGGAAAGATTGGACACCCGGACCAGGTTCCTTATATAACTGTCTGGAAGGATTTAGTTGAGGACCCGGCTCCCTGGGTCTGCCTGTTTTTACCCCCTGCAGGTACAACTATCCGAGTCCTGGCGGTTCAGGAGAAAGAAAAGGAGCTGACTAAGGAGCCGCCACCAGAGACGAAGATCTACCTAGACCTGCAGACTGATCTACTCCTGTCTGATCCTCCACCCCCATACTACCCAGCTTTGGTCCCCTCTCCGGTGGCCGAGGGGCCAGCCATGGGTCCTTTTTCCGGGACCTGCAGCAGATGAGTGGGAACTCCTGACTCCACGATGGCCCTGCCCTGCGGGCGTATGGGCCACCTCCAGAAGGCTGAGAGCTCCAGCCCCTCCAATACTGGCCGTTTTCCTTGGCAGACTTATACAATTGGAAAACTCATAATCTCTCTTTTTCAGAACACCCTCAGGCCCTGACTAATCTGGTAGAGTCTCTCCTCTTCTCCCACCAGCCCACCTGGGATGATTGTCAGCATTGCTGCAGTCTTTCTTCACTACTGAAGAGAGAGAGCATATCCTCCTAGAGGCCAGAAAAAATGTTCCCCGGGGTCGATGGTCTCCCTACTCAGTTCCAGAATGTCATTGATGCAAATTTCCCCTTGACTAGGCCTGACTGGGACTTGAACACCATTGAAGGTTAAAAGCTCTACAGATAGTCCAGCAGGAAGTTTGGTCCCAGCTGAGAGAGGCATACCAACCAGGAGACACCCAGGTCCCACCCAGTTCCAGGTTGGCGGTTCAGTATACGAGAGGCGACATCAAGCTGCCACCCTCGAGCCTCATTGGAAGGGGCCCTACCTGGTACTTCTGACAACCCCCACGGCAGTTAAGGTCGATGGCATCACCACCTAGATCCATGCCTCCCACATCAAGCCGGCGCCACTGCCTGACCCTGGATGGAAAGCTGAAAGAACTGATAACCCCCTCAAACTCCGATTTTGTTGCATGCCTGCTGCTACTTCTGACTTTACAAAACTGTGAAACGTCCCTTACCCCCCCCCATCAGCCCCAGACCCTCACCTGGCAGGTGGTGTCCCAAACTGGAGATGTGGTCTGGTCAGCATCTAAGGACACCCTCCCCCCCCATACGTGGTGGCCTCCATTATTACCCGACCTATGTAAGCTGGCTGCGGGGCTAGATTCCTGGGATATCCCTGAGCTTAGTGCGGATGAGGTAACGGGGGAAGTTTCCCTGAACACCTGGAAGGTAACCCATGGGTTGGGAGATAAACTGGGGGTGGGGGGAGCGCGGATAGTAGGGTTTGGACAAAGGAGAGCTCAAAAAGGACTCCGGGAGACCCCCATCTATGTCTGCCCTCATGACCAGCCCACGCGGGCCCAATGGGACCGTTGTGGGGGTGTCAGGTTACTGTTATGCTTGGGGCTGTGAAACTTCTGGAGATACTTATTGGAACCTCTCCTCCTCTTGGGACTTAATCACTGTCAAAAGAAACAACCCGGGGCAAGGGTGCTCTAGTGCTATGTGTACTAATCCCCTAAATATTACCTTTACTACCAGTGGCTGGAACTCTAGCAAAGAGTGGCTCAAGGGAAAGCAGTGGGGGCTCAGGCTATACAAAGATGGGTATGATGATGGTCTCCTATTTTCAATAAGGTTAAAGATAGAGTCAACCCAGGCCACTCCAGTTGGGCCAAGCCCAGTGGTGGTGCCACTTAAAAAGGCATCTCTGCCAGCACCAGCACCAGCTGCTCCTCCTTCGGTCGCCACCCTTACGAGTGAGACTATGACTGCCTCCTCTGGTGCCCCATCCCCTGCCCTCAGCCCTGATGTGAGACATCCCTTACAGAACCTGTTAGAAAAGGCTTTCCGGGTACTTAATGAAACCAGTCCAGAAATCACCAAAGAATGCTGGCTCTGCTATGAAGCCATTGCATGGAACAGGTCTGCGAACCTTAATATCAGTGAGTCAGATAAAGGTTGCCAATGGAAACAGACTTATTCCAAGCCCTCTAAACTCACAATGGCTGCCCTATCAGGACAAGGGTTCTGCATAGGAGCTGTGCCCTCCACCCATACTAGTTTATGTGCAGTAACTAATTCCTTTTTTGTCACCCACAGGCTGGCTGATGGCCCCCGGTGAGGGATGGTGGGCATGTGGCTCTGGTCTAACCCCTTGTGTGTCCTTACAAGTCCTAAACACAACCAAAGACTATTGCATTCTAGTAGAGTTGGTCCCCAGATTGATAAACCACCAGGCTAAGGATTTCCTAGATACCTATATGGGGCTGACCAGGCACAAGAGGGAACCCGTGTCAATTACCCTAGCAGTTTTGTTAGGGGTTGAAATGGTGGCGGGTATAGGCACTAGAGCCACAGCCCTGGCTACCCAAGCATCCCACTTCTCCCAGCTACGGGCTGCCATAGATGCAGACATCCAGGTCGTGGAGGACTCCATCTCAAAACTTCAGGAGTCCCTGACTCCTCTTTCTGAGGTAGTCTTACAGAATAGGAGAGGATTAGACCTTATATTCCTCCAGCAGGGAGGGCTGTGCACCGCCCTTAAAAAAGAATGCTGCTTTTACATAGATCACTCAGGTGTAGTTAAAGATTCCATGGCCAAGCTCAGAGAATGCCTGGCCACCCGCAAGAGAGAGAATAGGGTCAAGGTTGGTTTGAATCTTTGTTCAGTAAATCCCCTTGGTATACCAAGTGTACCACCCGAATCTCCACCTTACTGGGGCCCTTGCTCATCCTGTTACTCCTCCTTACCTTTGGGCCCTGCATCATTAACAGGTTGCTCACTTTTATTAGAGACAGAATTAACACTGTACAGGTCATGGTGTTGAGACAGCAGTACCAACACCTTCACACAGATGAGACAGAAATTCAATGATTAGAATTTCCCAAAAGAAAAGGGGGGAATGTGAGACTAGAAAATTTTAAAACTGCCAACTTCCCTGAGAACCTGAACTCCTGACCCAGGAGATTGCCAGATGTTACATTCCTGAGAAGTCCCCTCCCTAACGATTCCAAGAGTAACCGACAGCCTGCTATCACCCTGAGCCACCTGGCCCAAGCCAATCAAATTCCACCACAACTGGAAAGTCCCTAATCCCTAGACCCCCACCCCGCTTGCAGTTTTTGAGCTTAAAAGCTGAGTGTTTCTGCTGTTCGGGACTCCACACGACTCTCCTGTGTGAGGACAGTGTTGAGCCCCAGCGTGCTGGTTTCCCGAATAAAGCCTCTTGCTGATTGCATCAAGCCGCGTCTTGGTTGGTCATTGGGGTTGCACATCACCTGCTGCTGTCAAGCGGTGGTCTCCCCAGATTGGGGGTCCATCAAAATAATTAGAAATAATTTCTAAGTGTGCGTAGACACTGAAAATAGGAAACAGTACAGACCGTCATAGAAAGAAATATTAAGTTTAAATACAATAAAGTGTAGTCTCTGAAGGAAGAGTAGGTATATGTATATATACGTGTGTGTGTGTGTGTGTGTGTGTGTGTGTGTGTGTGTGTGTAATGTTAAAAACTGGAAAACACTATGCCAGAGGGTGTTTGGACCCGGTATAGGTTTGTTTTAATTGTAAGCATAGAACTAATTATGCATTTGGTAATAATTGCAGCCTTTTTATTATGTCCTTTCTAAGAAAAATCAAAATAAAGTAGACTTAGAAAAGGACCGAGAGATGGAATACTAGATTAAAAGCAATAGAACAGAAAGTAGAGGATCTCTTAAATCAGAAAAAGAATTTTAGTTTTGAGAAATCCAACCCAAACCGTATGCTGCCACCTAGAGATGACATTTCAGGACGGCAGTCTAGGCCCATTAGAAGACCTACAATGATTTTTTTTTTCCAGCTACAATAAGACAGCTTCAGGTGAGAGAAACATACAAGGCTGTGAAGAATTTGGGTGGCAGTCCATAGAGATGCTAGATCTAAAATGATTTAAGGAAGCAATGGTATCTTATGGAGTGCAATCACCTTATGTGATACAGAAACTTAATAACTGGCTTATGCAAAATCGTACAATTCCAAAAGATTGGAAAGATTTGATGTCAGCCATCTTAGAACCTGGCCCTCAACTACAATGGTTGATACAGTGGAAAGAAGAGCCTCCAGCTATGGAGCAACGCAATAGAGCTAGAGACATTAACATTATCAAGGATCACTTGATAGGTGAGGGGCAGTGTGCTGGGTTAAGAATTAACTCAGCAGGTTATGTTTAATGATGCCACCTTAGAGCAATGTTGTACAGTAGCTTTAAATGTTTGGGACAAGGTTGAACAACAGGGAAAATGATCCGACTTATATACAAAAATATCCAGGGCTCAGAAGAATCTTTCATTGAGCAATATCAGTTCCAGATGCTAGAGAAATTTTAATCGAGTCTAGTTTTTGAGAATGCTAATGCTGAATGCAAAAACAGTCTATTAGACTTTTAAAGGTCAGATCCTCACCTATTTATGAATGGATTAAAACTGTTGCAGATAGGAGGGGCAATGGTGGCGCACACCTTTAATCCCAGCACTTGGGAGGCAGAGACAGGCGGATTTCTGAGTTCGAGGCCAACCTGGTCTACAGAGTGAGTTCCAGGAAAGCCAGGGCTACACAGAGAAACCCTGTCTTGAAAAACCGAAAAAAGAAAAAAGAAAAAAAAAACTGTTGTGGCTAATGGATCTAATGCTTACCATTCTATTATGATTGGACAGGCAATTGCAAAAAGTATGAGAGCTCAGAATGTCCAATGCTTTGGCTGTGGATTACCAGATCATTTCCTAAATGTAGACAAATAGTTCTTAAGGATACATTTTTTCTAATGATAGTCCAGGGAGAAAGCTTTCTGGGATATGTAAAGACGTGGAAGGAGTGGGCACTGGGCTTATGACTGCAGATCTTCCAGAGACATACAAGGCAATTCTGCACTGTCAGTAAACTGCCTAAGGGGCTTTGCTCAGGCCTGACAAAAAAAACCAAGATGAGCCATTCATTCCCTGTCAGCCAAGGAGAGACTGTTCTAGAGAGCAACTAAAAAATTAAGCCGTTTAACAGGGATGGAATGGATAGGAAGATCCAATGGATAGAACAAGAGATTCTGAAGGTGCCAGAAAACAAATATTTTGGCAAACTTCTATAATTGATAAAAGACCACAGTTGAAATTACAATTAAATGGAATTGAGATAGAAGGTCTAGTGGATATTGGGGCAGAGGTGGCAATAACTTCACAGGATTCTTGAAATCCAACTTGGCTTCTTCAAAAGGTATCAACACAGCTCCTAGGGATTCGGACAAAGTCTAAAATGGATTAAATGTGTAGGACAGGGAGGTCAAATAGGAAGATTAAAGGCATATGTGGCAGTTATAGCCATGAAATTATGGGGGAGAGATCTATTACAACAATGAGAAACAGATTAGTATTCCCCCAGCTTCAGGGACGATACATAAAATAGGTGATGTTCCTGATAAAGGTATTGAAAATGTTATCAAAAACAGTTATAGACCATCCAGGCTGTCCAAAGACAGGATGCAGCAGAACTCTCCAAATTCAAAAGGAGGGCCACTCCTGATAGAGTACTAACTGCCCTACCATTAAAATGGTTAGCCTGTTTGAGTAGAGACAGTGGCCCTTGAAGAAGACAGAGTTATAAGCCCTGGAACCGCTGGCTAAAGTGCAGCTGGAGGCTCAGCTTGTAAAAGGTCCACCAGCCCTTGGGACTATCCTATATTTGCCATTTAAAAGAAATACAGAAAATGAAGGATTCTGACAGATCTGGGAGCAAGAAATAAAGTAGTTCAGCCTATGGGTTCCTTACAACCTGGAATCTCTTTAACTTCTTTGTTACATAAGGCATGGCCTTTTATAGTGATTGATTTAAAAGATTGCTTTTACTCAATACTCCTTAAGAAACAAGATAAAGTTTGCTTTCACTGTGCCCCCATTTAACCATGAAAAGCCAAGTAGAAGATACCATTTGAAGGTCTTGCTTCAAGGAACGATAAACATCCCCATCTTGTGTCAATACGACAGCCATTAGGAATAATTTGTAAACAATTTCCTCTATCTAAAATTTATGATTATATGGATGATATCTTACTGGCTGATTCAAGTGTAGTTATATACCTTTAAACAAATGTTTGATGAAATAAAGAGAACTTTAGCTTGTTGAGAATTACAAATTGTTCCTGAAAAAATGCAAAGAGAAGATTCTATTAATTAGGATATAAGATAGGTTTACAGAAAATCCATCCACAGAAAGAAGAGATCAAAAAGAGATCAATTATAAACTCTTAATGATTTTCAAAAATTACTGGGAGATATTAATTGGCTATGGCCCACAATTGGATTAACTCAAGAGCTAAGTATTTATTTCAAACTTTACAAGCTGATTCAGACTTAAATAGTCCAAGAAAATTATCAGCTGAAGCTGAGAGAGAATTGTCTCTGGTAGAAAAGGGATTACAGGGTGCACATGGGGATTGCTTGGATCCCAAGCTTGATTATATTTTAGTTATTTTGCCTTCTACTCATTCTCCCACAGGAATTTTTATGCAGAGAGAAGATAATATTTTAGAATTGATATGTTTTAGCACATAAGTAGAATAAAAAATCAAAACCTATATAGAAAAGGTTTCTGAGTTGGTTGTGAAAGTAAGACTAAGACTTCATCAATTATCAGGAATAGACCCGACAGAGATTACAGCGCCTTGTACTAATGCTGAAATTCTCTCATGATGGGTAATCAGTGAGGATTGACAAAGAGCTTGCAATAATTTTTTGAGAGGAATTAACAACAAATACCCCCAAAGCAAGTGACTTTAGTTTACAAAAACAACTAATATAGTCAGAGGAATACCAATTTCTAAAGCTCTTACCTTTTATACAGATGCTAATAAATTAGGAATGCCAGGTTATAAATCAAGAAATATAAGTAAAGAAATTCAAGACCCATATACTTCAGTTCAAAAATGAGAACTATGGTCTGTTCTCATGGCTCTGTTTGATTTTTTCAAGAGTCTCTTAATATAGTTACTGGCTCTCAGTATGCAGAGTTGTTTTGCGTATAGAAACTACTGAACTTATTCCAGATGATTCAGAAATAACTTATTATTTATACAACTACAGCAGGTAATTCGAAATATAGATCACCCATGTTATATGACCCATATTTGGTCTCATGCAGGCTTGCCAGGATCATTTGCACTAGGAAATGAGATAAATCAATTATTAATAGTAAATATATTAGAATATACACATTTTCATAAAAGGCATCATTAAATAATAGACTCTTGAAATTTTTTTCTATAACATGGCAATAAACCAAGGAAACTATTAAAAAATTGTCCTATTTGTTCTTTATATAACCAAGCTCCATGACCTGCCAGAAATAACCCTAAAGTTACCTTAAAAAATGAAAATTGGCAGATGGATGTGTTTCATTTTGCAAAGTTTGAAAAATTAAAGTATGTATATCATAAACTTGATATGTATTCAGGATTTCAGTGGGGTCCAAAAAGGCTGATTCTGTAATTATGTGTTTATTATAAGTGATGGCTATCTTAGAGATACCTTTACGGATCAAAACTGATAATGCTTCAGCATATGTATCGAGTAATATGCCTCTCTGTGCTCCCAAACATAGCCGCCACCAAGCTTGCCTCCACCAAGCTAAGGACAATCACCCATGGGACAAGCCAAAGCTCCCTTTCCCCCCCACCCCCCAGCCCCAGGCTAGACACTGTCGAGACTCCAGGCCCCTCCCCCACCCCACTTCTTCGACTCTTCCTTGACTCCCAGTGGTACCTGGAAGTCCAAGAGTCTGAGATGGCCACAACCCTGGCCTTGTCCCAGGCCTGGGACCCCCAAACCAACTCTGGCTTTTCCACATTTCAGACTGAGCTTTCCCACACACATTCCCTGCCCCCCATCTCGGTGCTTCCCTACAGTGCAGTGTGGGGTAAGTGCAGTCAAACTCCCCACATTCTGCCTCCCCAAGAGGCTGTGCCCAACAGTGGACCCACATAAAACAGTGGGTTTCATTGCAACTTTTTCTACATGTGCATAGACAGCATTTTGATCCTGTTTCCTTTCCATTACCCTTTCCATGCCTCTGCCCTCATCCCCTGGCTCTCCCAAATAACCCCTCTCACACTTTCAGGTTTTCTTTTTAAAATCTAGATTCCTTATCACATGACAGTTATCCTTCTGAGTTTGTCTCATTTCATTCAACACGATCTCTGGTTCCACCTCCTTTCCTGAAAACAACATGGTTTTATTCTTACTTATGGCTGTGCATGTGTGTAGGTGTGTGCTGGTTATTCAGTTCTGATGCACTGATGGGAATTTTAGCTGACTCCATATGGAATTCCACATGCCTGATTCCATGAGAACCTCTCCGCGTCACGTGACTAATGTGAATAGTGCCACAATACATATGATTGTGCAGGCATCTCTAGTGTATGATGACTGCTGTTCCTTCTAGTATGTATCAGAGTGATTTGGTGGACCATATGACTCAGTATAAAGGTTCAAAAAAACAATAGCTTTCTGAGATCTTGTAATTGCAGAAATTAGCCAGGGCCCAAAGCAGAAAGGGCTCTGACAAGCCTCTCTCCTCTCATTTCTGTGAGGGGAGCCTCTGTGGGAAGCTGCCCGAGTCGCACCCACATTCGCCATTACAAGATGGCGCCTACATTCGGCCGAGGACAAGTTGTAAACAGGCTAGTGCGCATACACCTGGTAATTTTCCACCTCAGAGTCTCAGCCTCTCTCGTGGCGTCATCTGGCCTGGTGTGCGGGAGCCAATGGGGAAGCTCCATGTCCCAGGCAAGCGCTGTGACCTATATAAGGGATGGGTGTTCTATTGTTCGGGGTCTCCACTCATGGCAAGCTTATGCTCTCCCTCTCAAGATGCATTAACGCTTTACTGCAGAAGGATCCTATGTGTGCCGCGTTGTTCTTGCTGGCGAGACGGTAGCGCGGGACATCTGGTGCCGAAACCCGGGAAACGTTGTCATCGTCAAGCACCTTTGGAGACCCCCTGGAAACAGGGAGGATTCAGAACTGCAGGGAGGTAGGTTCGGAAAGCCATGTTGACCCTGGGTCTTGATTTGGGATTGCCCCCTTTTTGGTCTAACGCTGTTGAAGCTTTGCTAATTGTGTTAAGTGCCCTCATTTTGGTTTTACTGTCTTTGTATTGCTGCGAACAAGGTGAGGCCTGTGTAGATGCTGTAAGGGAGGGGCAAATCACCCCTGAAAGGGTCCAGGACACCATGTCAGAATCCGAACGGAGTGAGAGGATGGGTACCAAAAAGAAAGAGATCTCAGTAAGGAAAAAGGACCTCCTGGTAAGTCTAAGGACGAGGGAGAGATTGAGGATAAAACGGGAAAGAACTGTCCCCCCCCGACAGGGCTGTGAACAAAAGTTGCCGGGACTCTGTGTTACTTCCATACAATATGACAGATTTACAAAAGCAGCTAACCTGTCTAAAAGTCTTTCACAGTATATGTTACAGAATTGGACCCTTAAATTTGATGAAACCTTGTGAGAACTGCGGACAGCAATTATTCAGATCAACTCCACCCGTCTTGACCTGTCCTTGACAGAGGGCCCCTCTTCATGGATTTCTTCGGCAATTTCTTATTTCAAGGAATGGGTGGGGGTGGGATTGTTTGGAGCAGCGCTCTGCTGTGGGTTGGTGTTGCTCCTATGGCTCATCTGCAAACTCAGGGCCCAGACTAAAAGAGACAAGGTGGTCATTGCGCAGGCGCTTGTTGCCTTAGAACAAGGAGCCTTGGCCGGTGTTTGGCTAATAGCAGTAGGTCGCCAGCCAGCCAGTTCTTGCACACCCGCGAGTCTAGTCTCATTGCACTGGGTAGAGTGTTTGGTCTGAGCAGCTCTTGAGGGATGTCGAGCAAAGCATCGCACAAGGCGGTCATCATTGTGGGCCGCCTTGGGAGATATGTCATCTACATGAGGGTTGAGTGCCCTAGTTTCCCTCCCTCTAAAAAACGGCACTGGGCGGGTCAGGAAGACCTCGGGCGCACATGAGCTTAGGGGTCGTCTCCTGTACAAGGCCCAACCTTTTGGTCAGGGGATTTGACCTCTGTCTCCGCCCTCTTAAGAGTGTCCTACTTTGCTTACAGAAATGAAAAGGGGGAGATGTGGGGAGCCGCCCGAGTTGCACCCACATTCGCCATTACAAGATGGCGCCTACATCCGGCCGAGGACAAGTTGTAAACAGGCTAGTGCGCATACACCTGGTAATTTTCCACCTCAGAGTCTCAGCCTCTCTCGTGGCGTCATCTGGCCTGATGTGCGGGGAGCCAATGGGGAAGCTCCATGTCCCAGGCAAGCGCTGTGACCTATATAAGGGACGGGTGTTCTATTGTTCGGGGTCTCCACTCGTGGCAAGCTTATGCTCTCCCTCTCAAGATGCATTAAAGCTTTACTGCAGAAGGATCCTATGTGTGCCGCGTCGTTCTTGCTGGCGAGACGGTAGCGCGGGACAAGCCTCCTGGTGGAGAAAGAGACCTTATTGCAAAATCTCCACAGACGATATGAGCTTGTCCTTCCTGTGGACTGTTCTAGCTCAAACTCCTCTCCAAGCTGACTGATTCAATCTAGCTTCTCTCAGCTTCTCACTGAATTGCTCTGCTTGGCCTCATACTCACTCTGGCAATCTGTTCTAATCTTCTGGCTCCTTCTCATTCTCTGGCTTATTCTATTTTCACATGTGTCTAGCTTGTTCTCTTTCTGCAACTTGTCTGTACAACTGTCCCAGTAAACCTGCCTCCTTCCTCCTTTTCTGTCTGTGTCACTCCCTGAAGTAGCTCCCCTATCCTCTCTCTTCTCCTGAGAGTCGGGCATATCCTATTTTGTCAAATCTTTCTCTGATTTGTCACTGTGTCTGCCACTCAATTACTTCAAAGAATAGAAGTTACACTAATATTCTAGTCCTCCCCAAGACCGCAAGGCATGTGCAATTAGGGCAGAATTACATTCAGCTGATTAGAAGTGGCCAGATATTCAGGTAAGGGTCTTATTACTCTCCCTGCTCCCCTTCCATGAGGGAAGGTAAGCAGTCAACTGCCCAGCTATGATAATCTTTTGCCAGCCAGCCGAGCAGAATTCCTGAAGATGATGCCAGTCACTTGGAGGATGTCCTGTATGACAAGGTATGTGTGTAGGATATGTACAGGTGCCTGTGGAGGGCAGAGGTTAAGGCTCAATACTTTCTTTTGTGACTCTTCTCATTATTATCATCATTATTATTATTATCTTAAATTGGGTAATCCACTGAACCTGGAATTGCTAAACTGGCTAGTGAGCTCTAGGAATCCACTTGTCTAAACTGTCTCCCCAGTGCCAAGGTTATGTACCCACTACCATGCCTAGGCTTTATGTGTATCCTGAATTCTCAAATTCAGGGCCTTAGGCTTGCATAGTAGGCACTGCAGCAATGGGCTTATCTACTAAGCCCTAGAAAAACATTTTCTAATCTAGCATCCAAAAATCTCTTCAAGCTCACACTCCTCAAAGGTGTGTCTCATTGTCCTAAACAATGTATTCAGTCCCAGAACATCTCCCTCTTGTCATGTGAGACTGTGGAAATTAAAAAACAAAAAAACAAAACTGCTGCCTTCCTTGAGAACCTAAACCCCTGACCTTGGGGGATTGCCAGATGTTCTGAACATGCAGACATTTCTGACAAGTCCCCTCTCTAACGATTCCAAAGATGACCACCTGCCTGCTATCACCCTAGCCCTCCCTAACGATTCCAAGGATGACCGCCAGCCTGCTATCACCCTGAGACACCTGGCCTGAGCCAATTAAACTCCACCACTAAGAAAGTTCCTAACCCCTAGTCCCCCACCCCGCTTGCGGTTTTTGAGCTTAAAAGCTGAGCATTTCTGCTGTTTGGGGCTCCACACGACTCTCCTGCTTGAGGACAGTGTTGAGCCCCAGCATGCGTTGGTATCCCAAATAAAGCCTTATGTTAATTGCATCAAGCCTTGTCTTGGACGGTCATTGGGGTTGCGCATCGCCTGGGGAGCCTATCATTTGGTGCATTGGCCAGGAAAGACCAGACACCTTACGGGATTTGCGCAGCCCCCAGACCCCAATTTCGGGCTTGGAGGTAAGAAGGCACCTCCTTGTGTGTTGTCTGTGAGCTGGCTCGTGTCTCTGTGAGAAAAGCGCTTTTGGTTTTGCAGCTGCTCATTGTCTCGTGAGAGTCTCTGAGTGGTGGTCGACAGACGTGTCCAGAGGACCACAGGTCGTGGCCCTGGAGGTTGCTCCAGGGGGTGAAGAGTGCCAGGGACACCCGGAAGACTCTTATCTGGTGGGCTCTGGTCGAGCCCTTCTGTTTTCTGTGCATCCGAAGCTGTCTGCAACACTTTCGTTCTTGTGGAGGACACGCCCGGGGGGATTCGGATTGTGTCTTTTGTCTTCCTGTCTGTCTTATTTCTGTGTCTGACTTTTCGACTGACATAGGACAGAAAGTGACTACCCCCTTAAGCCTGACTCTAGATTACTGGACAGAAGTTAAGAACAGAGCCAGTAATCTCTCTGTTGAAGTTAGGAAAAAGAAATGGCTCCTCAAGTAGGTAACCGCAGTTGTCTCAATGTTTGCCTTAGTCTGTGTCTGTAAGTCTGTTTAAAAGTCTTGCTTGCAAGCTCTGTGATCTGGCTCCTGCCAATTCGGCAGGGCCACCTGGCTCTGGTTATGGCGCAGCAGGAGCTGCTGGGAAAGTCTGTTCTGCGTCCATGGCAGGGATGCGGCCGCCTGTGGCAGGGGCGGGGCTGGGGGCAAACTGTTGTTTTCTGTTGTTTTGGGTTTTTTTTTCTGTGTTCTTACTACAGGTTTTTGTTTATTTAGACTTTGAAGGAGTTAGGGCAGGGAAGCGGGGTTGGGCGCGCTCCTCAACTGGATGACCGCCTCCTTTCAGCCCGCCCGGGGCTGCCCTCCCCTCTCCCTGCGAGCTGGGCTGTTGTTGCCCTTTCTGTCCTGTCTGGGTCCGGCTCGAGCAGGCCCACTTCCACTGTGGTGGTGCGCTGTGACTGGCTCCGGGACTGCTGGGAAGGCCCAGTGTTAAAAGTGACTGGGAGTGAGGAGGCGGCTCACCTGTGGTGCCAAACCACCCAGGCCGAGTGTTACAGCCCCTGGCAACAGTGCTCACCAAATCTGGGGGCTGAGGGGGCTGCCATGTGTGAGCGTGCTCGTGCTCAACCAGGGGCAGCAGGCCCAACTGCGCACGGTCCTCGAGGCCACCTGATACAAGAGCCACTGAAGTTAAAACACTATAGAGGCCGAGGCAGGTGGCCTTGGAGGAAAAATGGGAGCTCGGCTAGCAGAGAGGTGAGAGCAGTGGCTGTGGAGGCAGCGCCCAAGGAGGGAGGGGTGGGGCTGAGTGCAGCGCAGGGTTCTGGCCATCAGCAGGCCTGCCCTTCCCCCTGGCACCGGCCACCCTCCAGGCCCCTGGCGGTAAGTGTTCAGTGCTAGGGCGCACAGCAACAACAAGATAATAGAAGCGGGCTCCCTTCCCCCTGGCAGTATTCCCAGAGGTCAAGCTAAAAGTTTTCCTAGTTACTGGCTAAAGGACATGCTGATTTGAAAAAAAGGGGGGGGGGGGCTTTGTCTTTATGGTTTTTTAGGAAAAAAAAAGGTAAACATTCTTGTGCCATCCTTTACATGGCAAAAATAAAGAATAAAGGTTATTATTAAAATTGACTCATAGAAAGAGGCTGCCTTTACAAACATTTTAGATTATTAAGCATACGAGCTAAAGACCAGATAGCAAATTCATAGCTCTGAGTTAATTGTTAGGGTATATTCAAGATATTTTAATTAAAATTAGCTGGAAATAGTTAAAAGACATCAGTGTAGATCACTGTGCATAAATAGCTTTCAATAATGTTAGAATTCCACAGATTATGCTCAGAATTCTGACGTGATTAAAGACTGATTATAGTCTCATAGCCAACCCAAGCTGTTTAATATTTAAACAGGATGGTTTTCAGATAGTATACAAGCTAAACCAGGACGTAACAGGTGTAGAACTATAAGACTTTTTAAGTTAAGATATATAGATGGCAGATGGACTAGGTGTTAAGTATATCTTATACTTTATAAATTACAGAATATTAATGGTTGTGCTCAATTTATATTTGAGAGAAAAGAGCCTTTTAATTGGACAAAAAAGAGCTGTCTATAGGTGGGTGAAAAATAAGGCTAGAGCCTGTGATTTGATAAAAAAAAAAGAAAAAGAAAAAGAAAAAGAAGAAAGAGGCAGGTTGAGAGTTTTAGAGTGGAGACAGAGACTGACAAAGAGAAAATCTAGTAGAGGATCCCCTCACCCCCTCATAGATAAAGACCTTTCTTTCCCCAAGACTCTTGCCTCACAGGTGATGGCCATCTGAAAAAGAAGAATGCCCCACTCCACCCCACCCCTCAGACAAGGTAAGGAGCATCTGACCTGAGGTCCACCACCAGACTCCATTGACAGGTCTCCGGAAAACTGTTTGAGGTAACAAAAAAGGCTTCAGAGGCTAGAAAGACGGGGTAGGCCTGTCAAGAGAGTTAGTGCAGGTTGCTGAGAAGGTGCAGAGAAAGAGAAAAAGGAGGTGAGCCCAGACAGGAATCTGGTCTCAGAGAAGTGGAGCAGAGAAGTGAGTTCAGGTGGGAATTTTAATTTTGTAGTGGAACAGAAGAAGTAAGCTTCAGTCGAGAATCTGATTTTGGGCTTGGACAAGGAAATAGGCTCAGATATTTTAGTCATCCTGACACACCCTGAGAAACATGGATGATCCCGGACTTTTGCTCATTGCCTTGCTCATTCCTTGGCTATTTGCACTGCAGCCTAAAAATGACCTTATTGCTCACATGTAGTTAAAATGGTATGAAGGCAGATTAAAAATTATACCTGCCTTCGGTCTCGGAATTGACTGAGGCCATTGGGCCTGAGAGTGTCCTAGTGGAAGCCTGGAACAAGAAATCCTAGGCCTTGGGAAAAGTGCCCCCAATCGGCAAACGGTGTTAGTCCTGGGTGAAGACAGTGATTAGGGGAGACCTCCCCCCAACCCAGAGAAACTCTGAGATCAGAGGAGAAACCCACTCAATTCTTGGTGGACACAGGGGCTCAACATTCGGTCCTCCGAGCCAATGGCCCCATCTCAAGAAAAGATCTTGGGTCCAAGAAGCCGTTGGCACCAAAATGTATTCATGGACTACCCAAAGAACAGTCAGTGGACCTAGGGATGGGCCGGGTATCCCATTCATTTAAGGTCACCCCAGACTGGCCCTACCCTCTGTTGGGACGAGACATACTCTCAAGATAGGGCCCCAGATAAATTTCTTGCCCAATAAGCAGCAGCTAGCTAGCCCAAAAAGGAGAGACCTCTCTGACTGACCCCTGCCAAGAGCCGAGGCTACCTGGTTTACACACGGGAGCAGTTTTCTCCATAAAGGTCAGAGACAAGCAGGTGCTGCTGTGGTGGACAACACAAACGTCATCTGGGTGGAACCTCTACCTCCTGACACTTCAACACAGGAAGTGGAGCTAACTGCCCCCACCAAGGCCTTAGAACTTGGAGCCTGCAAGATGATCAGCATCTACTTGGATAGCAGGTATGCCTTTGCCACATCCCACGACCACAGAGCCTATATGCCAAGAGAGAGGACTGCTCACACCAAGAGGAAACAAACAAGAAATCCTGGATTTCTTAGATGTCCTAATGAAGCTGGTAACCGTGAGTATTATTCACGCCCAGGACATCAGGAAAAAGTCAGTGGCCCAGAGCAATAACCAGGCATATAACATAGCTCGAGAAGTGGCTATACAGGAGCCTGTCCTGGTTATGGGCCTACAAGAAACACATGCTGGGAAATGGGACTGGACTAAGGGATGGCCTCACTTAGAATACACTGAAGAAAAAAGGACTCAGATTGCTAGCCACCTTACCAACTATCACCTAAAAAAGGAAGAGAGATGACACACAAGAAAGAAAACTATGCTCCCCAGGAAACATGCAAAAGACTTATTAGCCAAATGCACAAATGGACTTGTTAATGGGATAAAAAGCTTGTCCAAGCAGTTAATAAGACTCAGGTTCTGGGCCAGAAAGATAGTAGAACAGTGTAAAGTATGCTAGCAAGTGAGTGCTTATGCAGCCAAGAATAAACAGGGCAAAAGACCTAGGGGAGAACAGTCTAGAGTATATTGAGAGGTTGATTTTACAGAAGTTAAGTCAGGAAAATGTGATTACAAATACCTTCAGGTGTCATAGCTACTTTCTCTAAATGGTCTGAGACATTCCCCACCAAGCAGGAAACAGCTGCCATGGTAGCCAAGAAGATATTGGAGGAAATTTCCCCAAGGTTTGGAGTGCCCAAGGCAAGTGGATAAGACAATGGTCCTGCTTTTGTCAGGTAAGCCAGGGGGTGGCAAAAGTATTGGGACAGATTGGAAACTTCATTGTGAGTAATGTCCCCAAAGCTCAGGGCAGGTAGGGAGACCTTAACTAAATTGACCTTGGAGACTGCCTCGGACTGGGTGGTGCCCCTCCCCTTGGCCCTATTCCAAGCTCAGAACACCCCCTACCATTTTTAACCTGACCCCTTTTGAGATCCTGTGTGATACTCCAACTCCCTCGGTGTGCATGAGATTTGGCCCAAACTGTCTGCCTTAGATGTTCCAGGGATGCCAGAGACCTCTCACTGCTTCCAGACTGGTGACAGGATCTATATCTGCCACAGTTGCTGGAACCCAGCTAAAAGAGACCCTTCCTGGCACTGTTGACTGCTCTCACAGTCCTCAAGGTAGACAGTATTGAGGCCTGGGTGCACACTTCCCGTGTGAAACCTGCAGATGCCCCGCTCTCCAGAGACACACACACACCCCCCCCCCCGCTGGACGGTACAGAAGATGGACAATTTGCTCAAGCTCAAGATCACTGGACCTTGATCATGACTGCTTATAGTACCTTTAGACAGCACTCACCATCTCCCTTCTGTTGTGGTTTGGGGTGGCTGGGGTAGCCACCAAGACCTCCATTTTGGTCTTACAGAGAAAAAAACATCAGTCATCTTAAGGAATCACTGACTTCCGTTAAGAGATGCTGCCTTAGCTAGAGAGTGTTACTTTTATAGAGACCATTCTGGGGTTGTTAAAGATTCAATTGCCAAGGTGAGAGTAAGATTAGCCAAGTAAAAGAGAGAAAAAAAAAATTGTCAGGGCTGGTTGGAATCTTGGCTTAATAAGTCCCCTTGGTACACCACCTTAATCTCCACTCTATTAGGGCCCCTGCTCATCTTTTTACTCCTCCTTACGTTTGGGCCCTGCATCCTTAACAAGTTGCTCACTTTTATTAAAGACAGGATTAACACTGTGCAGGTCATGGTTCTGAGACAACAGTACCAACACCTCCACACAGAGGAGACAGAAATTCAATGATTAGAATTTACAAAAAGAAAGGGGAGAGTGTGAGACTGTAAAATTTGTGAGACTATGAAAATTTTTAAAAAACTGCTGCCTTCCTTGAGAACTAAACTCTTGACCTTGGGGGATTGCCAGATGTTCTGAACATGCAAACATTTCTGAGAAGTCCCCTCCTTAACTATTCCAAGGATGACCGCCAGCCTGCTATCACCCCGAGACACCTGGCCTGAGCCAATTAAACTCCACCACTAATGGAAAGTTCCTAACCCCTAGACCCCCAATCTGCTTGCGGTTTTTGAGCTTAAAAGCTAAGCATTTCTGCTGTTCGGGGCTCCACACGACTCTCCTGCGTGAGGACAGTGTTGAGCCCCAGCACGCGTTGGTTTCCCGAACAGAGCCTTATGCTCATTGCATCAAGCCGCGTCTTGGACGGTCATCCAAGACCGGCTTGGGGGTTGCGCATCACCCGGGGAGCCTATCACTTGTATGTCTATTTTCAGGGTTAATCATTTGGTATTGAGAACCGTTGGTGTTCTTCAGGAAACCTGAAGAAGACTATTTGTACCATTCCCAGCATTCCTTGCTTGGCTGTAGTTCTTTGTGTAGGGTTAAAGCTCACTATCACCCACCCACTATCTCACAGAAAATTCCCCAATCCGCTGACTCTTACAGCCTGTCTTAGGGTTTCATTGCTGTGTAGAGACATCATGATGAAGGCAGCTCTTACAAAGGGTGGTGTCAGAGGTTTAGTCCATTATTGCCATGATAGAAATCATGGCAGCATACTGGCTGACATGGTGCTGGAGATGGAACTGAGAGGTCTACATTTTGATCGGAAAGCAGCTGAAGGAAACTGTGCAATTGGGTGTAGCTTGAATTTATATCAGACCCTCCTCACCCCCCCATGCCACACTTTCTCCAGCAAGGCCACATCTATTCTACAAGGCCACACCTCCTAATAGTGCCACTCTCCATGGGCATAGCATTCAAACACATGAGTCTGTGGGGGCCATACCTATTCAAACCACCACAACATCCTTCCACCTTCTCTTCCAAAAGCATCCCTGGGTCTTAGGTACAGGAATGTTTCATAGATGTATGAGTTAGGACTGGACTCCTCATCTCTGCATTTTGATTGGTTGTAGTTTTCTGTAGTGGTCTCTGTTGCAAAGAGAATTTTTCTTGATGAAGGATGAGCACTCCACTTATCTATGTATCTAAGGACAAATACTTACAGTGTAGTTAGGGATTCTGCTGGTTTAGTAAAGTAGCAGAAGTAGGTTCTCCTCTAATATTCATGATTTCACGAGGCCTGAGTAGTTGGCTGGGTTTCCAGTAGCAGGAATGATTTTGCTCTTGTTGAGCTGGTGGTCTTAAGTCCACTCAAAGAGCTGTTGGTAGCTGCCAAGGTATGTGTGCCACTACTGTACCTTTGGTGTTCTCATGCCATACTGGTTGGTATTGTGGTTCATAGGCATCATAGTTGGGCAGGACTGTTCCTCCTTTGGAAGCTTTATGGAGCCTTGTGGTCCTCAAGGAGGAGGCTTTATAATCAGCTCCAGCTCAGGGGCTCTGCTTCTCTGTGTCTGGATAATAGTGACTTACCTTTCACCTCTAGAGGGCAACCAAGGGCAATAGCAATAGTCTGTGATGTGTGGAGAATCTCTTAGAGAACCCGGATTAACACCTTAACAGAGGGCTTCTCATGCCTGATGCTGAGAGTTTGGTTGATGGTCTTCAGCTCTTGAAGGAAGCACTGTCAGCCCAGATGGGAAATTTTCATTTAAACTGTGTATTTATATACAGACTTAAGTGTATGGTAGGTTTTCTAGGTAGTTAATAGTATAATTCCTCACGACTTTCTCAGATATCTTTCCTGTTATCTTACACTCTCTCTGCTGTATTTATCTCCCTTTCTCTCCCTAATTAGACACCCCCTCCCATTTTGTTCAGTCAGTTCACGTGTGCCCTGGTATTCCTTTCTTTATTGCCTGATCACCAACAGTGGCTCCTTTTTCTTTTTCTCTTACCTTTTCTGGTTTCTGCAGTTATTACAAGATATGTACTCACATCTGAAGCTGTTGAGCTAGAAGTTTCAGATGATAGAGAACAGTTGATATTTGTCTTTCTGGGTCTGGGTTACCTCACTCAATATGATCTTTTCTGGTTCCCTTAATTTCTTTGTAAAATTCATGATTTCATCTTTCTTTAGAGCTGAATAGATACACATTGTATGTATACTACATTGTGGGTCCCCAGGCCAGATAAGGGGTATTAGAACATTGTTCACACCTCGGACATCTCTCAGAGAGCACCCCAGAAATGGGACCTCTTTGTACCTCGATGAGTCTTGAGCCTGCTCACCTCCATTGAGACAAAAGCCACATCAGGATAGAGCAAGATAGGCTACTGTTTCCCTCCAGAGAACTGGCTTCTCAGAATCATGTGACAGGCAGTCTGCTAATGTAGCTGATAAGCTTGGAAGGCCCCTGCCCCTGCTACAGCTCCTCCTCCCTTTCCCTCTCTCTTACCTTCTCCCCAGACTTGAGCTATATAAGCCAGCCCCACTATTTCAACAATCAAGCTGTTCTCTAAACAGTTGCCCAGATCATTCATACTTACCCCCCCCCCAAACCCTGTGCCCCAGCTCCTCCTTACCCTGAGACCTCTGGCTGATTAGGGCAGGGGACCCACAGGACATTGTCATTGTTCATTCATCTTTGAAGGGCATTTAGGTTGTTATTAATAGAGCAGCAAGCATGGCTGAGTCAATATGTGTGGAGTAGGATAGCAAGTACTTTGGGCATATGCCAAGGAGTGTTATAGCTAGATCAGATGGTAGAATTATTTTTAGCTTTCTGAGGATTCTCCACACTGATTACCACAAACAGAGAATGAGGGTTTCCTTTCCCCACACCCCTCCTGCATTTGTTGACAGTTGTTTTGCTGATCTTTGCCATTCAGACTGGGATAAGATGAAATCTCAAGGTTGTTTTGATCTAAATTTCCCGAATTGCTAGAGATACTGAATGCTGTTTTAGATATTTTTAGCCACTTTTTTTTTTTTTTTTAATTTTTTGAGAACTTTCTGTTCAAGCTCCAGGTCCATTTTAATTCATTCTCTCTCTCTCTCTCTCTCTCTCTCTCTCTCTCTCTCTCTCTCTCTCCAGTTCTTTTTACATTCTGGACATTAATCCTCTGTCAAATGTATATTTAACAAAGATTCTCCCCCACTCTGTGGACTTCCTCTTCACCAGGGTGATCGTTTCCTTAGCTGTGCAGATTTTTAGTTCCATGGCAAAGTTGTTGACTTTAATTCTTGGGCAAATGAGTGCTATTCACACTCATAAGGTACTGCCTGTGTTTTCTATGAGAAGTTTTGGTGTTCAAGCTTCAGGCTTAGGTCTTTGATCTATTTGCAGTTAGTCTTTGTACAAAGTGATAGATTTGGGCCTAGTTTCATCCTTCTGTGTGTGAACATCCATCTCCACAGCAGTATTTGTTGAAGATGCTTTCTTTTCTTCAGCACATGTTTTTGGCATCTTTGCTAAATATTAAATGGCTGAAGTCATGTGTACTCATGTTTGGATCTTCAATTTTGTTCCATTGGTCTACATGTCTATTTTTGTGCCAGTACCATATTATTTTTATTATTATTATGGGTCTGTAATATAGCTTAAGATCTGGAATGGTGGGGTAGGAGAGATGGCTCAGCGGTTAAGAGCACTGGCTGCTCTTCCAGAGATTCTGAGTTCAATTCCCAGCAACCACATGGTGGCTCACAAACATCTGTAATGGGATCTGATGCCCTCTTCTGGCATGCAGGTGTACATGCAGATAGAGCACTCATACATTGTTCTTTTTGCTCAGGACTGGTTTGGCTATCCACAGAATCACAAATTCATATGTAATTCCATATGGATTTTATTATTTTTTATTTTTGTAAAGAATGAGATGGGGATTCTGATTGGTATTGAATTGAATTTGTATATAGCTTGGTAAAATGGTCATTTTAAAAATATTAACTCTATCAACCCAAGAGCATGGGCTATCTTTCCACTTTGTAGTGTCTTTGTCTGTCTTTCTTTAGAGGTTTAAAGTTGCCATTGTAGGGCCCTTCACTTCTCTGTTTATTACTAGATATTTTCCTTTCTTTAAAGCTACTGTGAATGGGAGATGTCCATGATCCTTCTCTGTATGTTTGTTGTTGATGTATAGAAAAACTACTGATCTGTGGAAAGTTGATTTTGTATCCTGCCACATTGCTGAATTTATCATTTGTAGAAACTTTCTGGTGGGGTTTTTGGGATCTCTAACGTATAAAGTCATGTCATCTGCAAATATGGACGGCTGACTTCTTTCCCTTTTTGTATCCCTTTACTTTCTGTCCCTTGACTTATTACTCCACCTAGTACTTCAAATACTTTTGAAAAGAAATGAAGATAGTAGATAGCCTTGACTCGTTCCTGACTTTAGTGGGATTGCTTCATTTTTCTCCATTTATAATGATGTTGGCTGTAGGTTTCTCACAGATAGCTTTTATCATGTTAAGGTAGGTTCCCTTCAGTCTTATATTCTCTGAGACTTTTATCATGAAGTCATGTTGGATTTTGTCAAAGGCCTTTTTTCGTCTATTGACATGACTGTGTGGTTTTTATCTTTATGAATCTGTGGTTTATCACATTTATTGACTTGTGTGTGTTGGACCAACCATCCCTGAATCTCAGGGGTAAAGCCAACTTGTTCATGGTGGATGATCCTTTTGGTATGTGTCTATTTAGTTTGCAAGTGTTTTATTGAGCACTTTTGAGTCTATATTTATTAGGAGTACAGAATGGCCTGAAGTTTCCTTCCTTGTGTCTTTACCTGGCTAGGATGTGAGAGAGATACTGAATTTATAGAAGAAGTTTGGGAGTGCTCCTTCTGTTTCGGTTTTTAAATACTTTAAAAAGAATTGGCCCACAGCCTTCTTTAAATGTCTTATAGAAGTCCACTGTGAATCTATCTAGCCCAGAACTGTTTCTTTGCTGGAAGACTTTATAATTACTGTTTCAATCTTCTCATTGATATGTGTCCGTGATGGTTTAAATGGGAACGATCCCCATAGGCTCATATATTTGATTTCATGCTTTTCAGTTGGTAGAACTTGGGAAGCAGCCTTGTTGGAAGAGGTGGATCAGTGAGGGTAGGCTTGAGGTTTCCAAAGGTCACCCCAATCACATTTAGTTCTCTCTCTCTCTCTCTCTCTCTCTCTCTCTCTTTCTCTCTCTGCCTTATGCTTATGGATCAGATCTAAGTTCTCAGCTATTGCTTCTGTGATATGCCCACGTGCCTGCTGCCATGCCTTCTGCTGTCATGGTCATGGATTCTAACCCTCTGAAACCATGAGCCCCAAATTAAATACTTCCTTTTGTAAGTTCCCTTGATCACGATGTTTTGTCATAGTAATAGAAAATTAACCAAGACAGTGTCTGTTCATGTTGTTGGCTTCTATTGGTTTAATTTTAGTGGTTTGGATGAATAAAATTTTATCCATTTCTTTTAGGGTTTCCAACTTGTTCTTAAGGCATCCCCTTAGAATATCTTGAATGTCTTTGGTGTCTGTTGTAATGGCTCCCTGTTCATTTCTGATTTTGTTAATCTGGGTTTTTTCTTTTGGTTAGTTGGGGTAAAGGTCTGTGGACTAGCTCTTAGATTCCTTGATTCTTTGTATTGTTTCCTTTTTTTTCTATCTCGTTGATTTATCCTCTGATTTTTATTTTATTTATTGCTGTTGACTGGGCTTAGATTTGGCTTGTTCTTGTTTTTCCAAATTTTTGAGCTGCATCATTAAGTCATTTATTTATGCTCTTTCTGATTTTCTAAATATAGGCATTTAGTACTATAAATTTCCCTCAGGACTGCTTTCAACATGTCCCGAGATTTTGTTGTGTTGCATTTTCTTCTTTATTTAGTTTTAGAAAAATTTTTATTTCTCTTTTTAAATTTCTTTTTTTACCCATTCATCATTTAGTAATAAATTGTTCAATCTCCACAAGTTTGTATATTTACTAGAGATTTGCTTGTTGTTGATCTTAAGATTTATTACACTGTGGTCAGATAATATTCATAAAGTTATTTAAATCTTTTGAATTCATAACATTTGTTTTGTGACCTTGGATGTTGTCTATTTAGAGATGCTTCTATAAGATATTTGGTAGAATGTATAGTTTTTGGTGTTTGGATGGAATATTCTGAATTTGTTAGGTCCATTTTATGTATGATGTCTTTTAATTCTAATATTTCTTTGTTTATTTTTTGTTCAGATGACCTGTCTATTGGAGAAAGTGGAGTATTGATATCACTTACTACTAATGATCTGTGTCTTTAAATCCAGTAGTACATTTTTATTTTAAAATGAAACTGGGTGTGTCAGAATTTGGTGCATTTAGGTTTAGGATAGTCATGTCTTCTTAGTTAACTACTCCCTTGATGAGAATGAAGTGTTTCTCTTTATCGCTTCTGATTAATTTTATTCTGAAGTCTATTTTGTCAGATATTAGGATACAATGCTTGCTTTCTTCCTGGTTCCATTTGATTGGAGCATGTTTGTTTATTCTTTAAGGCAGTTTCTATCTTGTTTCTTGATCCACACAGTCAACCTATGTCTTTTGATCAGAGAATTGAGACCATTGATATTTAAAGTTGTTATCAAAACGTGTGTTAATTGTGATCACTGTGTTGTTGATTTTAATGTTATTTGTGTTCTCAGTTATATTTTGTGTTTTAATAATCATGGATTTGTATTTCTTTCCATGGTCTCTTAGCTGTGTTCATTCTTTTCTTCAGCCCAAAATATTGCTTTCTATATTTCATTGTGTTTGGCTTTTTAGGTGTAATTTTTAAAGGCTATTTTATATCATGAAAAGGTTTTCTTTCTCCTTGAACTATGGCAGATAGTTTTGCTGGGTATATTAGTCTGTTTCCCATCATAGTCTTTTAGGACTTTGAAAGCATTGCTTTAAGCTCTTCTGGCTTTCAAAGTTTCCATTGAGAAACCACCTGTTATTCTAATGGGTTTTGCTTTATGTGTGACTTGTGTTTCTTTTCTTGATGTTCTCAATATACTTTCTCTTATATATACTTAGTGTTTTGACTATGAGATGCTATGGGGATTTTCTTTTCTGCTCCTGTTTCTTTGGTATTCTGTGTGCTTCTTGTATCTGTATGGGTGTTTTTGTTCCTTATTTTGGAGATGTTTTCTTCTATGATTTTATTGAAGATCTGGTCTATGGCATTGACTTGAGATTCCTGTCCCTTATCTATGTTTATTATTCAAAGGTTTCATCTTTTCACGATGTCCCATATTTCCTGTATTTCCTTTACTGTGTTTTAAAGTGTTTATCATATTCCTTGTTTATCTGGTTTAAATTTTATTTGAGTCCTCATACTCCATCTTCATTCTACTTATAAGGCCTTCCTTTGAGTTTTCCAGTTAGGTTATTAACTTTTTCAATTTCATTTTCATTTAAGTTTGAGTCCTCTTTAACGTTTCTCTCTCTTTATTGAATTCTCGAGTCCTGAATTGTCTTTATCAACTTTGTCAGCCTTATCTTGTGTTTTCTTGGGCATCACACAGGCATTTATTCTCTTTAAGTTCTTTCTTCTTAATATCATTAAACTATTTCTTTGTGTATTCTTTATACTCCTTAATTATTTGATGAAGTTTATGACTGGTCTTTTATATTCTGTGTCCTGAGGTTCATCTAGCTAATTCTTGTTGGCAAACATTTCTACAGGACTGGTAGGTTTGTGGGAGAAAATCCTAGATTGATCATTAATGCTTTTTCCCCCCAATGAGATCTGGGCACATGGACTTCTTTTGTTAGCTCTACATCTGAGATGGACAGAGTAAGTTAGAGCAGAAGAGAGAATGTGCAGGTGGATTGGGCCTAAAGTTTGAAAATCGCTTAGGTGGAATGGAGCCAGGTGCACAGAGGGCTGGTGTATGGGAGGTGCACCCTGGTCCAGGCCTGTAGTGTTGGAGTAGATCTAGTTGGTTGGAGAGGTTGGATTTAGTATTAGAAGGACCTGTGGATTTGGAGACTGGCAGGAATGGGTCCAAGTGGAAGCCTAGAGGTTGGTTATGACTCCAGCAGAGTTGGACAGTCTAGACCAGGGTACTGGATCTGGCAGATGGGGAGGGTGTTGGGGGGGAGGGTGAAGCAAACTCAATGGGAGACCCTGGGAAAAGATGGGCAGGATCTGGCTGGGTGGAGAGGTTGGACAGGCATCCGCCTTTGCTCTTTTAACAAGAGTTTACACTTTTACAAACTAACAGGGTCATTTCCATAGTGTAGTGGTTAACACGTTCACCACACACAAACTAACGGGGTCTTCTGAGAGTGACATTAATCTTATCAAAGATGGCACCTCCTCCCCGTGATCTAATTATCTTACAGCAGACCCTACCTTGTCCTCTTCTGCCTTCTTCTAGTCTTTCTCTTCCTCCTTTTCATTGAGCTCCTCCGTTCTTCAATGCAGTCTTGCCGTGTAGCCCAGGCTGGCGTCAAATGTGTAATCTTCCTGCCTCAGCCTCCCAGAATACTGAAACTATAGCTATGCACAACAACACCTGGCCTGAGCCCCATCTCTTAAAGAGTCTATCCCTCTAGAGACAGGAAGTTCAGGAGTTCAAAAACAACCTTGGCTATCTAGAGAGGGTTCAAGTCCAGCCCAGGTTGCCTGGGTTTCAGGTTGCCTTTTCAGCAGGGAAGTGCTAAGAATTCTGAGCCAGTTTGTCAGCACAGTCTGAAAGTCTCAACTGTCTGAACTCAGCTTGGAGGAGCCAATAATTTGGAGTCCTGAATGTAGCCCTCCTCTATGGGACTCTGACTCTGTCCTGTGATGGAGACAGAACCTGGGCCTGTAGATTCTGTGCCAAGGTTTCTGAGCAAGTATCAAAGGAATCATACTACTTGTTGGCAGTTCATTTATGTCGAGGCATTTCCACATGTAAAAGTCTAGTGAAGCTGGTACAAACATATTGCAACTAGCAAGGACTTGAGCTTTTTCTTTGCACGGCGTGGGGGAGACTTTTCCCCACTTGACCTTTTAACCTCAGCCACAGCTGCCCACAAGGTATCAATACCAAGGTTACAGAAGCCATGGGCAAACTAGAAGCATCTAGGAGCATCAGTAGATCAGGAGAGGACCAAAGCAAGCAAGCAGACAGACAGACAGTGTCTCTGCCTTTCCGCATTTACTTTCTTCTTTCTATTTAGTCGACTTGAAAATACAAACCCTCACCAATACATCCAGCACATTTGATGATGAACTAATTTAGACCAGCCTCAGGAACTGTCCCGCAGGACACAGGAATTCAACCTCAGTTTAGAAAATCCCTGACATCTGACGCAGGAGGATTTGCAGGGTTAGTGGAAATTGCTTTCTCCCGCTGGCCAGATTCCAGACTGCAGCTTCATTTTTGCAGGGTAAACATCCTTCTAAGAACAAACACAGCAATGATGCCTTAAGAGAGGACAGAGGGCAGCTCCTCACCGGCTCCTTCTCACAGCTTCTTGGGAGAACTGTTTGATTTGGAAATCTATGTTGGCTGTCCAGAATATGAAATTTGGCATATTCCTTTTGTGGTGGGGATGGGTTCTGGCTGCTGAGAGCACAGTGCACTGGCCAGGAAGAGAAGTTCATGAGCCATCTAGGAAAGGCAGGTGAGTGACACAGAGGCAAAGGCCTTGGGGAAAGAATGAAAAGCAGGTTCTCCATGACCGTGTCTTAGCAGCATAGATGGATCTGTGTGGAAGCACCTCCTCCCCTCCCCCCTTCTCTTCCCCTTTCAGGAAGCTAGAATGGTGTTGCCTTTCATAATAGTACTATACTTGGTAGTATTAGCATATTTTCTTAAATTTGTTATTAATTATTGAAAAACTATTGTGGAAAAGAGATTATTATACATTTTCTGAAAACCAAGGATGGTCGATATCTGCACAGATTCTCAAGGGACTGATGGAAGTTTTGATCTGTGGGAATGAGTTACAAGTAACTATTTCTGTTACGAATGTGGGACCCTTTTTGGTTTTGTTTTAAAAACAGTTTCCTTTGGGCTTTACAGCTAGCAGCATCCGTAGGTTGTCCCCTACCTGCAACCTTGGAGGGGATAGGGTGGTACGTGCCACCCTGGCCATAGCTGCTTCACGGATGGAGCTTAGGCAGTCAGAGGCCTGGCCTTTGGCTGCACCTGGCTCCAAGGCCACCTGAGCTTGGTTGCATCTTTCACACAGACCCACCCAGGATCAGTGGATAAACCAGGCACTGGAGACAGCCAGTCCCCACATGTCCTCTTCACTGCTGAGGAGATAGATGAAGAAAGGGATATCAGCCTTAATTTCTGCTCAAACCTGAGTTTTCCTTCTATTCAGATGTAAATCTGCAGAGTAACAAAGGCCAGCTAACATGAGGGAATCATGTCTCTTAAAAGTCTGAATTCATAGGCACCTGTCTTGTTCCTCTGTGCTCCTTCCTGAGGTCAGAGTTCTCCCCAAAGCAGATTTACAGCTCCAATGTGCTCACTTCTCTAGTTTCTGTCTGTATCTACGATGCTGTCAGACTAGGTTCTCAGGCATTTGGTGGTTACAGTGAGCCTGGGGTACTGAGGAGAACCGCTGTGCCCAGAGAGAGGGGCAGGAATTGCTTGGGCAAATGGAATTTGTGCCATGATGTACTCGCAAAATGGAGGGACTCTTTGACCCAAATGTGCTTGTGAGAATTAAAACCAACCAACGCTGCTAATTGACACCAAAAACCTTCTCAGGCTTTTCCCAAGACACAATTAGAACGGCAACCTGTTTAGAGAAGTCATAAAGGCTGTGTAGACTCTTTTAGAACATTTTTAATTAAGTTTTTAACTTAATTTTAAAAATTAAAGTATTATAAACATTATCAAAGGCTATAGAGCATTATATAGGCATAAATGTGGAATGATTAAATCAGGCTAGTTAACATATGCGTCATCTCAGATATTCAGGATTTCTTTTTTATATTTTATTTATTTACCTTATGTGTATGGGTATTTTGTCTGTATGTCTGTGTGTCTGTGCACCCTGTGTGTGCTCCGTGCCACAGGGGTGAGAAGAAGGAATTAAATCCCCTGGAACTGGAGTTAAAGATAGTTGTGAGTTGTCATGTAGATGCCTGAATTAAGTCTGGATCCTCTGAAAGAGCAGCCAGTGCTCTTAACTACTGAGCCATCTCTCCAGCCCCCTTAGGTTTCTTTTGGTGAGAAAACACAAAATGAATGTTGATGGCTTTGAAACCTACAGCACATTATAGCTGCAGCCACCTTGCTGAGTAGTATTTCAACACAAAGTTGTCTGCCCTTCACCCAGCATCTCCAAACCCAAACCTGAGCAGCATCCTTCTGCTATCTGCTTCTGTGATTCACTTGTATTGGGGTCTGTCTGTAAGTGAGATGTGTAGTCAATGTAAGAAATTGTGCCTAAAAATGTAAGGTTGGCAGTTGAGAGGTCAAGGCAGGTCATTCTCAAATACATAGGAGGGTGGAGGCTAGTCTGGGCTACATGAAACCCAGTCTCAAAGCAAACTAAGAGGATGGGGTAGAGGGGGAGAGATAGAAAGGAGAGGGAGAAAGAGTGGGGGTGGGGTGGTGTGTGAGGGAGACAAGAAGAAATAAATTGGTTTTGTATGCTGCGGAGATCTCCTGGTATTTAACAGCAGGGGATTAGATTCGGGTCAGATTTTGGGGCCTGTTGAGGCTTAGGTATTTGTCCTGTGTCTAGCTTGTTAACTTAGAATAAGACCTGCAGGTCTGCCCCTGTTGTCACAAACAGCAGTCTCCTTTTGTAAAGGGCCAACTACTGTCTTGTTAAGGACACACCACGGCCTCCACTTGTCTTCATGGACACTTTGGTTGATACCTTGGCTGAACAGTGTCATGGTGAACATGGAAATGCAGACATCTGGTCAAAGATGTAAATTCAAAACCATTCCTTGTAATCCCTGAAGTAGGGCAGCATGATAGTTCTATTCGTTCTCTGAGGAGCCTCATAGTTTTGTGAAATAGCTGTATCAGTTTGCACCCTCACCGATAATGCACACAGGTCACCCCTTGTTCACACCTTGCTCGCACTTGCTCTTCCAGTTCCCACTAGCCACTTGAATGGCTCCCCTAGAAAGAGAAAATGTCTTCATTCTGTTTTAAATCCAGTTGTTTGCTTTCTTACTGAACTGCATTTGCTGTGAAATTTTGGTGGCATCCTTCTCAGATGTAGGCCTTGTCAATAGTTTCCCCAAGCCTGCAGGTCACTTCTTTGTCTCGAATTGATCCCTTCACTGTGGAGAAGCTGTGAGTTTGATATAATCCCACTGGTTTTGCTTCTGTTGTGTGAACATTTGAGGTCACATCCAAAATACTATCACCGAGCTCAATGGCTCAAGTTCTCTTTGTTGTCTATCAGTAGTTTCATAGTTTCAGGCCTTACACTTAAGTCTTTAACCCACTTTGAGTTCATCTTTGTATTCAATGTGAGATAAGAATCCAGTTTATTTATTTATTTTTTAAAGATTTACTTATTATATTTATGAGAATACTGTAGCTGTTTTTAGACACACCAGAAGAGGGCATCAGATCCCATTACAGATGGTTGTGAGCCACCATGTGGTTGCTGGGAATTGAACTCAGGACGTCTGGAAGAAGAGTAAGTGCTCTTAACCACTGAGCCATCTCTCCAGCCCAAGAATCCAGTTTACTCTTCTGTACATGGATATCCAGTTGTCCCAACACTCCTTATGGAACAGACTGTCATTTTTTTATTGTGTGTTCTCTGTGCTGTTGTGAAAACTAGCTGACTGTAAATGCAGAGATTCAGGACAGGAGATGCTGCTCCACGGCAGGGCAGAGTTCCCAAGAATTTGATTTTCTGTAGCTATTATAACAGGGATTGCTTTACTGGCTTCTCTTTTGAACGGTTTCTCACTAGTGTGTAGAAGCATGCTTTTATGTGTCCTCTAGCTTTACTTCATTGATTGATTGATTGATTGATTTGTTATTTCAAGTAGTTTTCAGTAAACTCTGGGGTCCTAGGAACATGTTCTCATCAAGCCGCAGATGCTCGTATAACCCGTGGTGTTTAGATGAACAGAAACCACCAGTGTTTGTCTCAGCCTTGCTCCTACAGAGTAAAATAGACTTTCTTTCTAAAAGTTACTTTTCAAATGTTTTTATTTTTTATAATGGAAGACACACATGGCACTTTTTTTATCCTGTGAATATATTTTTGTAAATTTATTGTATCTAATATAATTTTGCCTACATATTTACTTATTTTAAACCTACAGAATGATCATTTGATTAGCTGCATGATAATGTATAATATACATAATCCGCCACTATTTGAGCATTTTCATTTATTCATTAACATTTGGTTTCTTCCTATTTATTATTACAAATATATTTTAGAAGATTTATTACTTATTTTTTGTGTACAAATGTTTTACCTATGTGTGTGTGTATATATGTATGTATGGTATGTATGCATACATGTGTCTGTGTGTGTGTGTGTGTGTATATATATACACACACACATAATATATATATACATATATATATATATTCTCCAGGGAATGTATTGAAGGTTGTGAATTACCATATGGGAACTGGGAACCACTAGAACTGAACCTGGATTCCCTGCCAGAGCAGCAAATGTTCCTAACCACTGATCCATTTCTCTAGCCCCTACTATTACAAATATTATACACGGTTGTTTAGTTAGAATAGACTCTTGAAACTCTCCTGGATCAACTAGATGTGGTGGTGCACACCATTAATCGAAGCACTCAGGAGGCAGAGGCAGGAGGATCTCTGTGAGTTCGAGGCTAGCCCAGTCTACATAGAGAGTTCCAGGACAGTCAGAGTTATATAGTGAGGCCTTGTCTCAAAATAAGAACAACAAAATAATAAAATAAAGACAGTACCTGGATCAGCTCACATGTGGACAGTAGAACTCTAGGTATAGGTTTGGAGACGTTTGAGTGAGGAAAGTCTCTTGCTGCTAAATCTGAGGAGCTGAATTCTGTCCCTGGGTCCTGCAAAGTAAAAGGAGAGAAACAACTTCTACAAATTGTCCTTTGACCTCCACATGTGATCCACCACACCCACACACAAATAAATAAATACAACAAAAACTAAAATTCTAAGCAGATTTGATTACATTTCTTTACAAACAGAAAGTGGACCAATTTATATGTCATCATCCAAGTTAAATGTTGTTTTTATGTAGCTTAAACTTTTAAAAGACATGTCTCCCAGATTCTAAAAATCCCTCTGAAGGCATATCTAAATGTGCTTACTTTCATGTATCACATAGGACACAGAGCAAAGTTTCTAGAATGGACTGATACATACAGTCTTTCCTTTCTTCACTGGAAGGCTGGAAGCATGTGTGTAGTACAGGCCCTGGGAATGCTAGCCCAGGCTCTGTAGCATGAGTTCATCCTACCAGAGGCCAGAGCCTGTTAATTCTATAACTTCTGGCCATACTAAAATCCACACTTCCTGTGAAGCAAAGAAAACCCAGCTGACTTCAGCAGAATGCCATCTCAGAGAGACTAGATTTGCTTGCACACCAGGAGATGTGGTAGATAGGTAGGAAGGGTCTCAGAAGAGAGGCAGAAAATAACTTGAGGCCACACTTAGAGCAGGTGAGAGATTGTGCATGGTCTGTGATAATAGTGAGATGAGCAGGGATGGAGGCGTGGAGCCCAGAGCATTTTAGAATTGCATGACATTAGGGTAAAAAAACCATTTCAGGTGAATTCCCAGCAGGCATTTGGGTTGCTTGTCAGGGGCAGGACAGCAGGGAGAGTGGTGTGAAGAAAGGACACTGCCCCGCTTCACCTAAAGGCTGTGGAGAGATGCCTGCACATTCTCAGGAAGGGTTAGGCAGCTCAGGGAGAACTGGGCTTGTGGACACAGATTCAAAGGGACCTTGAGAACATAAACGGCATGAGATAAGAGTGGGAACAAAGGCAGAAGAAGGGGAACATTTAAGAACTCAGAGGGAGTGGGTACAGTACTGTAGATGCTGTATGTAGGCCTGGCCTATAATCCCAGCAACTTGGGAGATGGATTGTTTTAACTACATAGTGAGTTTGAGGTCAGCCTGGGCTTCTGAGGAAGGGAAAGAGGGAGACTAGGTATAGCTTTCAGTGATAAAGTGCTTTCCTAGCAGGCATAAGGCCCTGGGTTCAGTATCACACTCACAGGTCTTCAGCTCCTCACACTTACACAAGAGAAAGATGTTTGAGGGAGAAGATTGTGGAGGAAGTGAAACTAAGGACCAGACAGGTGAGTGTAGAGAGAATAGAGATCTGTCAAGGACTCTAAGAAGCATTTGGTGACGTTCGCATGTTTGTTATAGCAGTTGCTAAGTGGACATTCAGACTGGGGAGCCATCCTTGAGAGGTTCCAAGGCTTTCCTGAGGATGGAAGGGTCAATGGGGTCAGTTTACAAGTCAGGTAGAAGGCTGAGAGCTAGTACAGGATATAGGAGCCCCCACCTTTAACAGCCCTCACAAGAGACTGACATCAGTGGTTAAGTGCTGTAGGAAATATTTAAAAAGGAGGAACAAAGGAGGAACACGGTTCCTGCGCTACTGCCGGCAACTCCCTGCCCCCGAGGGCCGGCCGGCCATGCACTGGTGGGCAATGGCCGACCTGTTTTTATCTCATGGAGACTCTCTGACTCAGAGCTCCAAAATCTCTCAACCCAGCTCACTAAGTTCCCACTGGTGGGTCGCTACACCAACTAGAATCCTAATCTTGTAAGCCATATTAAATCTAATTGCTCTGGTGGAGAATCCTGGAGGATCCACCATGAAACCGGGAGACATTAGCAGCTACAACTTGCTTTTTCGCTATCCCCATTCAAAAAGCCCATCTCTCTCCTCGATTCCTCTCTTCCTCCGTCTGACCTGGAAGTCCCGCCCACTCGCCCAGTGATTGATCCCTTTATTCATTTTGGGAGGTTCACAAGAAGTCACCTGAGTACACGACTCATTCCTCATCCCAGACAGCCCCTCCTGGCAGAATTAACATAAAAATACAGGCAGAACCAGGGCCATCCACAACAGTTAGGCAGAGGAGTCCATATGGTACTGTTTCAGTCCCTGGGACAGAGATAGGGCTGCAACTCTGTGGAGAACTCAGCAAGTTCGCTTCAGACAGCACTGTACTGCAAGCTCTCTCCATGACAGACATACTCTTGTTTTATGTTTCTAATGCCTAAAACATTTAATCATTGGTGGGAACTTCACTCATTTAGTGCGGATCCCACCTGTTCAAAGTCAAATAAATACAGAGAAGTAAGATGTAACTGCTGGACCTGGAGAGATGGCTCTGTGGCTAAGAGCACTTGCTCTTGTAGAGGACCCAAGTTTTAGCTCCTGGAACCTACATGGTAGCTCACAACCAAATGTAACTTCAATTCCAGGTCTGATGCCCTCTTCTGACCTCTGTGGGTATCAGGCACACATATGGTGCACATACATACATGCAGACAATCATTCATGTACATATTTTTTTTTTTTTAAATGCAGTGAAAAGAACAGAAAGGCCTTTCCAAGGGAATTGAGGAAAGCACAATCTGAAGATTCTGTCAAGGAGAATAGGTGTGTGTGTGTGTGTGTGTGTGTGTGTTTGTGCGTGGGGGGGGCATGAAAACTTTAAACGTAAAAAGCATCTTCCACAAGGAAGGAGCAGGAAGCTTATATTCAGACATGCAAAACAGAAAAAATCTAGGTAGAGACTCTACTTGAGGCATATAGACCGGACAAACCTATTCTCAGTGTGTGCTTCCTATGGAACGGTAATGACTAGCGGGCCAGGTCTTTGTGTTAGGACCCCATCAGATTCTTGGGAACAGTTATTAGTGATAGTGGCAGACAGATGGCTTGATCTAATAACTCCAAGAAAGGATGGAATAAGTGAATGCAGTGATCTGCCTTTTAGTCTAGCCTCAGCCCACCTCCCTTCCATGCGCAGACTTCTGTGTCAGAGTGATCACATGTAAAAACAGTCATAAACCTTCACAGAAACAGACATATATGTATAAGCTATGCTTATACATGTATAAGACATGTATGTATAAGCTAAGTATGTATAGTATGTATAGCTATGCATCTATCACCCATCCGTGGGAAAGGGAGAAATTTATTTTAAAAACTTAGGGGTGGAAGTCATGGCTCAGGATCTGTTGCCAAGGTTCAGTTCCCAGTTTTTATACGGTGGGTCACAATATCCATAACTCCTGTTCCCAGAAATTTGACTCTCTCTTCTAAACTCCCCAGGCACCAGGCACAAACTTTGAGAATATTCGTACAGATAGGCAAAACATTCAAACATATAAAATCAAATAGATAAATATAAATTAATTTAAAAAAAAAAAGACTTTCAGAAATTTGTGGTGGAGGGGCATGGTAGCACACACCTAAAATTCCAGCAATGGGGAAACTGAGGTAGGAAGATTGTCATGAGTTTTAGGCCAGCCTGGGCTACATGGTGAGATTGAGGCTAGTCTGGGCTAGACAATAAGACAACCCAGTGTTACAGAACAGAAAAAGGGAAGAACAAATGATTGGACAAATGAATGAATAAGCAAATGAATCAATGAACAAACTTATGAGGTGGTCAAGCCAACCTGAAGCTGCTCCTGTTATAGTCTTGAATTACAAAAGCAATCCAGAAGCAGAATTCCTCTTGGTTGGAAGAGACTTTAGTCTTAAGGACCTTCAACTGATTGAATGAGACTCATTTACCTACTAATCTAGACGTTAGTCACATCTTTAAAATACCTTTGCATGAGCATCAAGACTGATGTTTAATGGAAAACTATGCACATGGCCTAGAAAGTTCACATCACAGTCAGCATCGAACATTCCACGAGACATGTGAGAGTTTAAATAAGAACAACCTCCCAGGCTCACAGATTTGAACGCTTAGTCATCAAGGAGTGAGTGGCACTAATGGAAAGGATTAGGAAGTGTGGCTTTGTTGGCGGAAGTGCTATTGGGGGTGGGCTTTGAAGTTTCAAAGGCCCATGACGGCCCCAGTCTCTCTCTGCGTGTAGATCAGGATGTGGCTCTCAGCTACTTCTCCAGTACCACAGTACCTGCTGCCATGCTCTCTGCCATGATGATAATGGAGTAAGCCTCTGAAACTATAAGCAAGCTCCCAATTAAATATTTTTTTTTTTATAAGAGTTTCCTTGGTCATAGTGTCTGTTCATAGCAATAAAACAGTGACCAAGACAGAAGTTGGTACCAGGGAGATGGGTCATGACAGGTCTGACCATGCTGCCTGTGGGTGGAGTGTGGAGTTTGGGATCTGGGATAGGAAAGCAGTTGAATGCTTTAATTGGGTCTTAAATATTAGCAAGAGTGTGGAAGATAGTGGTGCTTTGAGCAATGTCGATTATAACGGCCCTGCTCAAGACATTTCAGAGGAGAAGAATATTAGTAGGTGGCCTAAAGACCATTCTTGTGATATTTTAGTGAAGAATGTAGCTGCTTTCTGTTCTTGTCCAAAAAAATCTGCCTGAGGCTAAATTGATGAGTTTTAGGTTAATTGTGTTGTCAGAGGAGAATTCAAGACAGCCTAATATTGACTCTGTCACTTGGTTATTAGTGGTCACTCTTATGCAGAACGATAATAAAAAGGAGCAAGCTGAGCAAAGAAAAATACAGATGTACAGTTTGAGGAGAAAAGGAGCACCAGAAAGTGTAATGGAGCTAAGTCCAGTACTCAAGGAGATATAAAATATAAAGAAAAGCATGACGCCAATTGGAGTAAAAGAAGCGGTGGCCTCAGGGCGAGACCCCACCCAGCTAAGCTTCCAAATTGATAAAAGAAATTAAAGGGAAACTTAAGCATCGAGGGAAACCATCAACAGCTGATGCTGAAGTAATTGAAAGAGGAGAGCATGTTCCAGCCACAGCAAGCAGGAGAGCTTGGCAGCGTCAGCCACATGGTTCTCACTTTAGTGTCAAGAATATAATAAGAAAGGCATTGTGGAATCTCTCTCCACCGCCAAGAAAAGCTTCTGAGGCCAGACATGCTTCAGGGGTGTCCCTGCATGGAGGTCCAGGGAGGCCACTGCATGAAGCTGTGAAGGTGGAGCTTGGGTTGCCTTGGAGGCCCCAGAGCTGTGGGATACCCCCAAGGAAAGCTGCAGATGGGTGCAGAACCAGCCCAGATGAGAGAGGTGTGTTGCAGTCAGCAAAGAAGAAAGGAGTTCGCGATCTGAAGAGCGCTTTGACATCAGCCATGGAGATGCAGAGTTTGGGGTTTGCCCTGCTGGTTTTAGGTCTTGCTATGGTCCAGCATTTTCTCACTAGGTTCCTTTTCTTTCCTTTTGGACTGATGATGTATATTCTGTGCTATTGTATGTTGGAAGTCTGTGATCTGCTTTTTGATTTTGATTATTCCAGGGGTTACAGTTAAGAGACTGCCATGAATCTCCAAAGAGACTCTGAGCTTTGGACTTTTAAACAGTGTTGAGACTATGGTAGATGATGGAGACTTTTGAAACTGGACTGAAGGCATTTTGCATTATGATATGGCTGCCAGCCTGTGGGGCCAGGGAGTGGAATGTGGTGGTTTGAATAACAATGGCTCCACAAGCTCATATATGCTGTCATCAGGGTGTGGTGCAGTTTGAAAGAATTAGAAGGAATGGGAGGTGTGACCTTGTTGGAGGGAGTGTGTTACTAGGGGTGGGCTTTGAGGTTTCAAAAGCCCATGCCAGCCTCAGTCTTTCTCTCTCTGCTTATGGATCAGGATGTAGCTCTCAGCTACTTTCCCAGCACCAAACCTACCTGCCACCATGCTGTCTGTCATGATGATAATGGACCAAGCCTTTGAAAACTGTAAGCAAGCCCCAATTCAAATTCTTTAATAAGGGTTGCCTTGGTCATCAGGCCTCTTCAGCAATAGAACAATAACTGAGATAATATGTAGCTCAAGAAGCAGATTATTGTTATCAAAACCACTTAGTAAGTAATCAATGGAGATGAACTACTAAGAACTGAGGGAAAATACAGAATATTCGTCACATGGAACATGCATAAGTTCCAGGACTCTCCAGGAAAGACCACATCCCATGAGCATCCTCCTAATGTAAGAACTGAGCCTATGGGGCAGCTAGATATGGCTTCAGACAGCAGAGACCTTTAAGTGCCTTCCAATGATGCTTCTAAAACAGATTCCAACACACTCAGCGACTGCTCAAAGCCCAATTCGTTACTTCTTTTATTTGTGTGTTGGGGAGGTGTTCAGACAAGAACTTGCTATACAGCTCAGGCTGGGCTCAAACCCACACCAATCCTATCTTTGCTTCCTGAGTGTTAGAATTACAAACTTCACATCAATGCATGGCTTCAGTCCTTTTATAGCTAAGGAGACACTTGCCAGGTCAGAAAACTGGGGTTCAAGGTCAGATGTGCTATTGCTCCAGCTCTATGCTTCCAGGAACCCAAGACCATTGTTCAATAGCTACCCTGGCAGCCAGACTCCCCATCTAGGGGCTTGGTTGACCTGAGGAGCCACAGAGCAAGCCCAGGTATTTGGCCCAGTCTCCCTGCTCTGTGTTCTGCACCAGTGCAGTCAAGCTGGCCCGCTGGTTGTTCCTTAAGAATAGTGAGTCCCACACCATGGCCACTGTCCACTCTGTGCCTCAGCCTGAACACTGTTACATCCTCTTACCCACATTATGCCTCTGTAACTGTCTGTCACCTTCTCATGGGACATTCTCTAGCCACGTGTATGAAACAACCATCTCAGCATCCTCACCCTCCGCCAGAACATGTTTATTGTCTTAGCTAGAGTCCAAGACCTGATAGAGTCCTGACTAGAGTCCTGACAAGCTCCTGTGCAGTGTGACGTAATGGTTCTAGGCAACAGGAATCAATCCTGATCTCTAGCTGGGTGGAACAGTGGTAGGAATAGAGTTTCCAAACAATAAGAAGGCCTGGATTTGAGGCTTGGCACAGCTACCAGTGGCTTTGGATGAGTCATTTGACAGCTTCCAGTCTGTATCTCTTGTTCAGCAGAATGGACCATCTGTCACTGTTTTGTTTTGCATCTATTGATGTGATAAAGACCATGACCAAAAGACACTTGGGGAAGTGTTCCTTTCACCTTACAGTCCATCATGAAGGAAAGTCCAGGCAGGCGCTCAAGCAGAGACCATGGTAAAACACTGCTTGCTGACTTGTTCCTCATAGCTTGCTCAGATTTTGTTTTAAAAACTGTAATAGTTGTTTTATTATTTTATGCATATGAGTCTTATGCCAGCATATATGTATGAGTGCCACACGTGAACCTAGTGCCTGCCAAGGTCAGAGGACACAGAAGTTTGTGTGCTACCATGTAGGTGCTAAAGATTGAGCCTAAGCCATCCAGAAGAGCAACAAGAGCTCTTAACTGCTGAGCCAATACCCCAGCCCCTAAACCTGCATCTTTATACAGTCTTGACTACCCACTCAGTGAGATGGGCCCTCCCACATCAATCGTTAATCAAGACTATGCCGTACAGACTTGCCTACAGGCCATTGGATGGAGCCATTTTCTTGACTGAGACTCCACTTCCCAGATGACTCTAGGTTCAAGCCAAGTTGACAAAAAAGCCAACCAGCACAGTCACTTCCTGGTTGTCAGCAGGACTGTGTGGGCCAACGCATGTGTACCTTGACTACCGTGAAATTCAGTCATCTGGCAGTGGGTGGTAGATTACTAGGAGCCTTATTGCCCAGCTTCTATGGATTTGACATTGAAGGTGAAAGGTTCCAGTGGAAAATCGCATGTCTGACCTTCACTCTACCCTGCTACTGTGATGACCAGGGCAGACAAACAAGGGCACAGGCAGGGCATTGTGCTATCCCTTGCCAAGAACCATGTGATTCAGTTCATACAGTGGGGGTGGAGAGGGCAAGACAGGAAACAAGATTTTGAGGTGGAAGTTCAGCCAGAACTAGCGGGGTGCTATGACCCTGGTGGTCCTGTTCTGACCTCATGCACATGAGAAGAGGCCACCCTTTTGAGTAAATACACCTCTAAGCAGGGTGTAAGTGCTAGATATATTCAGGTGAGGGTGGGAAGAAAAGGGAGAATCACAGGTGGTATCAGGGGTTCTGGGATACATAAAAGATTTCTTTCCTTGGCTACTAAAAGGTCAAGAAAACAAGAAAACAACCCATCCTTGTTTATCAGCCCATCAAAACCAAGCTCTCTCTTCTGTGAGGCAATGTGGTCATCGAAGCAACACAGATCTTCCAGCCCTAATTCTCAAGCCCAGAAGATGGCCCAGTTGGTAAAGGGTTCCAGTGCCCACATAAAAGGCTGGCCATGGCAGCCAAATCAGTGAGGTTTAGTGAGAGACTCTGGCTCAAACAGTAAATAAATAAGGGTGAAGAGAGAGGAAGATCATCCAGCAAGACAATGTGGCCAATGCTTCTTCCAAGGCCTAAATCCAGATCCCCAGACAGCACCTTCCTCTGTGGCTTTAAAAGCTCCTTGAGCTACCAGTATCTAGTCTTGGTTTTCTCACTCGCAAATGGGCTAATGGTGAGGCCTTCAGACAATGGGCTCTGTTAAGGATATGCATAAAAACTTTTGAGTCATTTCTGAGTTTCTTTCATCTGCCTTATGTTTACTCTACTTTCCAGCTTGTAAATGGTACATGAACAGGAAAAGTTGCAGAGACAACTGTGGGGTATTTCAGAGCTTGACAGCCCTCTCACAGTTGGTGAGTGGTTGTATTGCAGGCTAGCCCCAAAGGTAAAATCAGAATAGGCAGCTTGTTTTCTATTCCAGCCTCCTTGCTCAGTCTCTTTGGTCTCTTTTTATGTGTTCTTTTTCATTTATAGGACACGTATTCCTCTCTCATTCAGCTACCCTGTGCTGAGAATCTACTGCAGCCAGCTCTGCCCAGGTGCTGGACATGCACAGGACTCTGTCCTTGGTGGCCTATCCCCTCTCCCACCTTATCTTGTCCAATTTCCACTCCTTTCCTGCCAGGCTCATGCCTGTCCTGCTCCACTGTGCTACAGATGACATAATCCTTGTCCCTGTCACCAGTGGAGTCCTTGCAGAAAATAGCATTAACCAATAATAACAAAAAACAAGCACTCTTCCCAGAGATGTGGGTAGAGTTCAGGGCCCTAAGCAGGCATGTTGATGACCCCAAGAAAGGGGAAGAATAGGAAGCCACGTGTACCCTAGGCAGAGGCACAAGGCATTGCTAGTCACCAACACCGAAGAAGAAGCAAACTAGCAATAAATGCTCCAGCCTGGCTCTCTCCTTCACTCTGCTTGCCCACTTGGCCACATCCCTACTCAGAGGCAAGTACACCAGAGAGGGCACAGCTCACTGCCATCGTTGTTTGCCACAGTTTCATAGTGGGTCCAAGTTACAATGTCCACTCTTAAGGCTCAATTCCAAGCCTGGATAAATGTGAGTTCATTTATGAGTGTGCATGTGTGTCTGTGAGTGCATGTGCATGTGGGTGTGAATGCACAGGGAGTGTACATGAATGTGTGTGAGTGTGTAAGTGTGAATGTATAAGGTATGTGTATGAGTGTGTAGTGTGCATGAATTGTGTGAGTATGCATGAATGTGTGTGTGTATAAGTGTTTATATGACTGAGTGTGAATGAATGTGTATGTGTGTGTGTGCACATGCGTGGGGTGGCGGGGGGAGGTGGTTAAGACAGATCTCTGTAAATCAGGCCTTCTAAATAATTAATCCTCGTTCCCTGCTCCTGTGAGTACTTGGAAAATGCTCATCAGACCAGATTAATGCGTTGAGCCTTCTTCCCTCCCTACCCGCATTTTATTCTGTCTAGATCTGAAGTGTGCACAGACGCCAGGGTGCTTTGCTGATTTGAGTCCCTAGACAGTCTCTGGAACACCTTTACTTTTTATTTCCATATCAGATCTCAGAGACAGAGACGAGGAGCACATGACGATGCCCACAAGCAAGGCAGGTATGGCCCACTGATCCGCAACCTCAGCCCTGCCCCCACGAGGACCAGGAAGCAGCTAGCGTTCCCTGATCGTGCCACAGCTCCTTCCTCTGCTCAGCAAGTGCGGTTCTTCCCACGTGTCCCATTCAACCTTCGAACCCCCAGTACACGCTCATAGCCTTTCTACTTATGTCAGAAACGTTGCTTTTGGGGAATAAAGCTGGTTGCCTAACAGTATAAAGCAGCCATGTTCTGAGGAGGGGAGAGAGCCTTGGTTTCCTGACCTGTTTCTCACGAACACTGGAGGTTCTTTCAGGGAAGAACATAGTGAGGGCTGAGAGCTGGGTGGAGCAAGCCACGGAACTATAGTGAAGAGGTGGAGGGTAACACACCTGAGCCAGCCACGGGGAGGATAATGCACCTGAGCAGGGCTCTCAAGTGTCCCCGCCTGCCTTCAACAACCTCAGCCTAGACCTCTGCATCAGACACACAAGGGTCCATGATGTTCAGTGATCTAACAAGCCCCCATCAAGTGTGGGAGCATCTGCACTGGGGGAGAAGACAAATGGGGAGGTCTCTCTGAGGGAACACTGCCTGGCGTCAGCCTCAGGAGTGGGAAATGATTAGTTATTTGTGAGGATCTCTAGGATTGTGCTGTTGGATAATGAAGAATTAAAGGTGTCGCTTACTGTAGGGACAGAGGACCCAGAGCAATTTAACGTGTCGGCTGTGGGAGAACTGGTCAGACGGGAACACTCTGCAGGGGAATGGGGGACTCTATGTGTGAAAACCCAGGGTATATTATTAAATGAGAGGGAAGCAAGATGAAGAAGCGTTTGTGGAACATTAACTGTATAAGGAGGTATATATATATATATTATGTATAGTGTTTTGCCTGAATGAATGTCTGTGCACAATGTGCATGCAGTACCTGGGAATGCCAGAAGAGGGTGTCAGTCCTCTGGATATGAGTTACAGACTTGTAAGCACTCATGCAGGTGCTGGGAATAGAATCTGGGTCCTTTGAAAGAGCAGCCAGTGTTCTTTACCACTGAGCCATTTCTCCAGTTCATAACTGCATGTGTGTGTGTGTGTGTGTGTGTGTGTGTGTGTGTGAGAGAGAGAGAGAGAGAGAGAGAGGGGGAGGGAGAGAGAGTGTCGGGGGAGGTTGCCAACCACTGAAAATACATTTAGGAACAGACAAAAACAGGTAAAAGCGTCTCTATAAGCAACCCAGCAGTCTCTTTCCCTGGAGACAGGAAGTGAGGGTGTCCACCTCCACAGAATGAGCACAGAAGATCAAGGAGTGGAGCTCAGTCACACACATTCGCTTCTCTTCCAGTCAACTCCCGAAATGTCCAAGGCATTTAGGAGTCTAGCTTACCGCTGAGACCAGGACCAGCAGGTGTCCATTTGGGTGATATGTTAAATTGCTAAGAAGTCTTTCCCCTTCAGTGCTATGGATGGAACCCAGGGCTGTGCCTATGCTGGGCCAGCAGTCCACCACTGAGCTACTCCCCCAGCCTTGGGGAACCTTTAAAAATGCTAGTTTCAGGCGCCTGTTCCAGGACGTCAGAGGTAGGATCTGGCATTGCTATTTGAGGATCCCTTCCATGTGGCTAGGAACCCCAGTCTTGGAATTTCCAGGTCAGTTTCTTTATCCAGAAAGTTGGGGAAAGAAGAGGGGAGGCAGAGTGTCTCTAAGGAGACATACATAGCTCACTCCATCAAACCTGCCGAGAGCAAGCAGAAGACTCCAATCAGCACACGTGATCAGCCTGCTTTCCTCTGTGGCAGCCCAATTCTGAAACGAAGCTCTGACATAACCAAATCACCTCTCACCAAGTCAGAACAGCTGCTGAGGATAGATGACCATGACTTCAGCATGAGGCCTGGCTTTGGAGGTATGAAGTGTGCACTTGAGGGTTGGGGAGGTGCCTCTTCTTTCCTGGGGTTCTTTGATCTGCTTATCCTATCTGTCTTGGCTGAACTTGGTGGGCTGAGCACCTTCTGAGCATCTATCCTTCATGCCCTGGCTCTGCTGTGCACGGCCAGCTGCCCCAGGGCAGTGCTTGTGAGAAGGTTCACTGAGGGTCAGTGAGACAAGGGCCGCCATGGGAAGGCTGGGCAGATGCAGCCAGGTCTGCCTCCTGAAATCCCAATATGCCAACCTCGAGCTGGAGTTGTTCTCACTTCACGTTGGCAGTGGAGCTCCACTTACACCTCAGAGTCCTGTCTGCTGGGTTTAATGAAATGAAAACAGATAGAGGATCACTCCAGGGCATGAAGCCCTCTGAGGCTTAGCAGCTGCTGGGTCTTGGCCTTCTCACTGCCAAATGGGTTTCTGTGTGTGTGTACGTACACATTTATTTATTAATTTATTTTGGGAGTGCTGTGGTGTACATGTGCACCATGAATGTTTGGATGTCAGAGAACAATTTGGAAGTTGGTTCTTTCCACCATGTGGCTTTTGGGAACCCAGCTCAGTGGCTTCAGGTTGGGCACTGGGCAGCCTTACCTCCTGAGCCATCTCGCTGATCTGGGTTTGATTTCTTTCTTTCTTGGGAAAATGTTTCTTATGGCTGCGTGTATGAGTGTGTTTGTGTGTTTGCAAATACATGTATGTAAGTGTGGGTATGCACACTTGCAGAGACCAGAGGAATCTCTTGTGCCGTCCTCAGGAGTGATGTCTGCCTCCTTCCAGACAGTCTCTCACTGTCCTGAAGCTCACCAATTAGGCTAGACAGCCTGGCCAGTGGGATCCAGGAATCCTCCTGCCTCTGCCTCCCCACTGCTGGAGTACACAACAACACCACACACACACACACACACACACACACACACACACACACACACGGCATTTCTACATGGGATTGGACTCAGGTCTTCATGCCAGCAAAGCCAGACGTACTTGCTGACTGAGCCATCCCTCCAGCCCCTAGAAATCATTCATGTCTTTCATTTTTTTTCTAATCATGTTTGCTTGCCTTCATTCCAACCCCTCCCCCCAAACCAAATCTCCCAAGTTCTAGGAAGGTCTTTATTCTCTTTGTCATGTGCAGCAATTGGATTCAATCCTACCTCCTCCTGTCATGCTAACTGGAGCACACCCTACCCCCAACCCACATCCTGCAGGCCAGCCTTCTGTCACTCTCTGTCGTTACTAAGTTTAAATGGTAGTGTTTTGATTTAAGGCCGTTTAGCATGCTGTCTCTTTCCCAGAAGCTTCTTCACCACGTGACAAAGATACAGATGAGTGAGCAGGACAATGACCTGAATGTGACCAATATTTCCAAGAAGAGAGGAGGTGCAAACAGAAAACTCAGTAGGCAGTTTCATGCTAAGGAGCAAGCTGGCTGCTCCTTAGAGCAGACCCTGACTCAACCGAGGTCTTCACCACAGTTTCAAATGAACATGTGGAACCTTAAAGGAATGGACTGTATTAACCTCTTCATTCTGGGGCTGGAAAGATGGCTTAGTGGTTAATAATACTGGCTGCTCTTCTAGAGGACCCAGGTTCAATTCCCAGTCACAAGAAAGCTCATAATGGTCTATAACTCTAGTCTTAGAGGATCAGACACCATCTTCTGGTTTCAATAGACACTAGACATACCTGCAGATAGAACACTTATACACATAAAGTAAAATAATTTAACCATGTCATTTCACAGAGGGCAAAGATTTATTACTAATCTTGTTTTGGTTGGGATATTCCAAGGAGCCAACCCCTGAGCCTGTTCTTTCACTTCTTTGCCTACATGTAGGCATGACCAAACCTTCAAACGTTTGTCTCTGACATGACCCACACACCTCTGCCTGCTCAGTTGGGTGTGATGACACACTTCTATAATGCTAGCACTTCGGAGGCTGTGGCAGGAAGATTGAGAGTTTGAGATCAGCCTGGGCTACACAGCAAGGCACTGTCACAGGGGCTCACAGAGACTGAACCAGCAATCAGGGAGCCTGCAGGGGTCTGACCTAGGTCCTCTGCATATAGGTTATGGTTGTGTAGCTTGGTGTTCTTGTGGGACCCCAAACAGTGGGAGCAGGAGCTGTCTCTGACTCTTTTGTCTGCTTTTGGGACCCTTTTCCTCCTCCTGGTTGGCTTCATGTAATATCTGAGGGAAGAATAAAATTTTTAAAAGAAGGAAAAAGAAGGGGGCAGAGCGAGCAAGTAAGCGAGTGCTCTTGTCATGCCCTCCCCAGGCCCGGCCATTCCTGTGGGCGTGGATGTACAAGTGGAGAGCCTGGACAGCATCTCAGAGGTCGACATGGTGAGTGCTTCTCTGATCAGGGCTCTGGGCAACAGGGAGGCTCAGTTGAATTCCACCATAACTCATAACCCCTTGGTAGGTGGGAACTGTCATACCTACTTTACAGACATCATTTGTTCCCAATTGGTATGAGATAGAGTCAGGTGACAAACTTGGCCTTTATCCTCCATCATGGATGCCCTGTGAGATGTAGGCCCAGATTGCAGCCAAGCCCACTGTACTCCTGCAGAGTCTGTGTCTTATTCTGGACACCTGAATAGTGGGAGTTTTCCTTTTTGCTTTTCAGTGGGTTCCAGTTTAAAAGAAAATGTTGCCAGCTAGGCATGATGGTGCATGTCTTCAACTCAACACCCAAGAGGTGGAGGAAGTGTTATCTTGGGTTTGAAACTAGCTTGGTCTATTGTAGTGAAAGCTCCAAATCAGCTTGGGCTACATACACAGTGAGAACCTATCTCAAAAATTAAAAAAGGCAGGGGTGGGGAGCACTCTACAAGTTAGGGAACTTTTTGTTAGTTTCTATCTTAATCTTTTATTACTTCTGCTTCTCCATTTGTCTGTATATCCAAGAATTCACTTTTAAATGCATTTTTAAGTTACACCATTACATTTCTGTTTATCCATAAAATAAAAGTAATTCCTACAGAATTACAGGATTTTCAACAAATAGCAGGCAGGATTATGATAACACATTATGCAGCTTCCTGCCTTGTTTACACATTTCACATACACTGCCACTAGTTAAACTTTAGGAATTCTCATCTCCGTGTGATGCTTTCTCCCACTTGTTTAATGGGTCCTTCCTCCATGACTCTGTGGCTGTAAGAGCAGTTATTACATTTGAAATTATTTTATTAGTTTTCTCCCCTTGCCTCAAATGTACAAAACATTTAACATATAAGGACTGAGCTGTAAGCATCTCAAATCCCCACTACCAAGCACAGTCTGGAATACTCATCATTTGAAGAGTTGGCTCACGATGGAAAAGCTGGGGATGGAGCTTAGTGATTGAGTCTTTGCTTAGCAAGCACAAGGCCACTGATTTGTTCCCCAGTACCAGTATCCACAGCAACAAAGTTAGTGGTGCTTGGGAGTTAGTAGAGCCCAGTGAGTAAAGTACACCTGTGCTCATGCGAAACTGAGTTGAATGCCCAGAAACCATATTTAAAAAACAAAAGGCAGCAAAAGCAGTGCAGGAGAGGCAGAGAAACAGGTGAAGTGACAGTTGGAGCCCTGGAGTTTGCTAGCCAGTTAAGGAAGCCTAGCTAGCAAGTCCCAGGACCCTGTAAGAAACCCTGCCTCAACAAAACAGAACCAAACAACAAAACTAAAAACCTAAGGAGGATTGCTCCCGAGGAACGGCTCCAGAATGTGACCTCTGGCCCCATGGATACACATGCACATACAGGCGGACACACACAGAGACCCCCTCAACCAAACAGAAGCCCATACACAGTTGGTGGTCATGAAAGCACAGTTTGCCTCGAAAGAGCCCCGCAAAACAGAAAATACAAGAACACTCAAGGGGAAGTAAAGTTCGGAGGTAAATCAGTTGTTTTTATACTAAAAAACTGAGTGGTAGACATTAAGATTGGATGTAGGGGTTTTCTCCCAGATCGCAATGAAGAGTAATTTAGAGAATGGGGTGCTAACTTAGAAACCTGAAAACTAGCTATAGAGCCAGATGTACATACATCCTCCACTACAGGAAACCCCTGACTTCTTCCTTCCCTTATGGAAATAGACAATCCTATGGCTCTGCTTAATTCCCAGTTATGAAGGTTCTAATCCAACAGTGTTTGATGGATCGTTTCATAGCTCCATGCACAAACTCAAAGTATATTAGGTACTGAGTCAGTAACTCACAACTACTGTGAAGCCTCTTTCTCTTAAACACAACACCCCCACATGAGTAAACTGAGTCCTATTGACTGACCCAACAGGACCACCTGGACTCACACTTTCTAACCACTAAGCTACTCTGACTCAGGCCCTCATCCACTCTCCACAGGAATGCCACATGATGTAACTGTGTCCCGCTGCTCGATCAAGTTAGGGAACTTTTTAAAACTCTACCTTGGCTTGGAGCCTCCAAGAAGTAGGCCTGAAAGAAGAATTCTAGTCCATTGTGTACTTGGGGACTGCTCCCAGAATACATCAAGACAGAATAGAACAGTGAGACAGGGAAGCAAGCTAAAAGCACTGTGTTCTCAAGCCAGCCTCCCCTGACAACATCCTCCAGGAAGCAGAACAATTCAGGCCAACTCAACCCAGGGCCCGGGGATTGGACTAATCCCCAACCCAGGTGGCCACAGCATTAACTCAGGCACTTTCAGCTCCAGTCACTGGTGTCAGTGGGGCAGCTGCCATGGAGAAGAGTGGAGGGGTGGGTGGAATTCGGGGACAGTCTGTTCTAGGTCTCTTCCTCCTCCAGTGGCAATGCAGTCCGCTGGCTTCAGTTTCGTTCCCGCTGGTGATGGCTCCACAGTGGGTAGGTTTCTGTATTCTTCTCCTTCTCCCCTCTGCAGGACTTCACCATGACCCTCTATCTAAGGCACTACTGGAAGGACGAGAGGCTGTCTTTCCCCAGCACCAACAACCTCAGCATGACATTTGATGGCCGGCTTGTAAAGAAGATCTGGGTTCCCGACATGTTCTTTGTGCACTCCAAGCGCTCCTTCATCCACGACACCACCACAGACAACGTCATGCTTCGGGTACAGCCGGATGGCAAAGTGCTGTACAGCCTCAGGTGGGGACAGGGGAAGGGAAACTGAAGCCCCACTGGTAGTTTAATTGCTTTAATTTAAAATGTTTAGTTTGTATTCTACGACTAAGTGTTTTGGTTGCAAGTGTGCCTGTACACCATGTGTGTACCTGTAAAGGCCAGAAGAAGGTGCTAGAACCCCTAGGCCTAAAGTTACAGAGTGTTGAGAGCCACCACATGGGTGCTAGGAGTAAAATTCAGGTCCTCTGTAAGAGCAGACGGTGCTTTTAACTGTTGAGTCACTCTCCAGCCTGAAAGCTCACCTAATTTAAAAAACAACAAAAACCAAACCAAACCAACCCAAAACAACAACAAACCCTTTCTTTTTCTAGAGTCAGAGAAATAAAAAATAAACTTGTTTTCAGAGGCTCAGACACACATCTTCCTCTCTCTGATTTCCATGTTTCGGGTATTCTTTAGAACTTAGGTTTAAATAGAATTTTTTTTTTTTTTTGCCTTGCCAACATAGTTTCCATCCTGAAGCACCATGGGGCAGTGTCATCCTGAGTATCACTTTTACAGTGTTTAAAATAAAATCTAGGGCTGGGGGTTTGTAGCTCAGTGGTAGCATATTTGTCTAGCAAGTATGAGGTCCTGGGTCCCACCCAGCTGCCAAAGAAGAAAAGGAAGGAAGGGGAAGAGAGGGGGAGGAAGAAAGGGAGGGAGGGAAGAAAGGAGAGAAAGAGAGAGAGAGAGAGAGAGCGCGCGCGAGAGAGAGAGCGAGCTTAAATTTCTCTTGTGGGCTCAGAGGCTCAGACACCTTGGGAGTGTTTCACTGCCAGAGAACCCTCCCCCTCCAACCAGACCTTAGTGCAAGGACAGCTGTAGAAGCTGGTGGTCCTCCCCTTCCTGCAGTGGAGCAAGCTCTGCCTCTCACCAAAGGGAGTGGCCACTGGTTGGGATTGGCTTCTGTATGCCACATGGATGGTGAGTTTCAGGTTGATACACTTTGTTTTGGGTTTATGTGTTGAAGAACAGCAAAGACAAACTCATTAACATCAAAGCTGAATTCCTGTCCCAGTGTCCCAGGGACATCTGTAATGATCCCTTAGATCCTGGCTTGCATCTAAGCAGTACAGGTACAGGATTTTCATCTACTTGATTGGAAGCCCATCTGGAGGACATCCTCAGAGAGGTCATGGATTGTCAGGTCCTTCTTTAGCAATATCAGGCTTGGTCTCTCTGGAATCCTCATTTCTGAGGATCTAAAGATACCTCATTTCAAGATAAAATTCTCCAACAAACCAATACAGCCCTACAGTCCTGAAGAATTGCAAAGAACCAGACCATAACTCTTATAACCCCTGATGTACTAGTAAATGTTTAGCAACTGCTTGTCACAAGCTCTGTGTAGGTGTAATATATATTATTGTATATGATACAGTATATATGATATAGTATATATGATATATGATATGTACTGATATATGCTATTATCTATCACATATTACATATTTATTACATACCACATACTACACATCATATACTCTATAATATACTACATAGTATATAGTACATAGTGTATACTATATACTATATGTTATATGTTACATATTACATGTACTATGTTATGCATTGTATGTTATATATTATATTACATGAGTAATATATATATGTTACACACACATATACACACATACATGTGTGTATGTATATATGTATACACACAACATAAATTTTTATAAATATTGCTGATATGAAGGATGCTGTGATGGTTAGTATTTTTTTAAAAAAAAAAAAACTTATTTATTTTATGTATGAGTACACTGTCACTGTCTTGAGACACAGCAGAAGAGGACATGTGATCCAGTTACAGATGGTTGTGAGCCACCATGTGGTTGCTGGGACTTGAACTCAGGACCTTTGGAAGAACAGTCAGTGCTCTTAACCGCTGAGCCATTTTTCCAGCCCCGATGGTTAGTTTTAATCATCAACATGACATGATTTAGAATCATCTGGAAAGAGTCTCAGAGAGGACTTATCTAGATAAGGTTGGGCTGGGGGATTATCTTAATTATGTGAATGGATAAGGGAAGGCCAGCTCACTGTGGTGAGCATCTTTCCCTGAGATAGGGGTTCTGAACGGAATAAAAAGAAAAAGTCAGCTGTGTTCTGGTGTGCATGCATTTGTTTATGTTCTAGTGTGCGTGCATTTGTTTATGTTCTGGTGTGCATGCATTTGTTTATGTTCTAGTGTGCATGCATTTGTTTATGTTCTAGTGTGC
>JADRCH010000080.1:1125088-1165147 GCA_019843965.1 Rhynchomys soricoides | reverse complement strand
TTTGTTTATGTTCTAGTGTGCATGCATTTGTTTATGTTCTAGTGTGCGTGCATTTGTTTATTGCTCTCTGCTCTCCACTGTGGATTGCTGTGACCAGCTGCTTCAAGTTCCTGTCATCTTAACTTCTCCATAGGCTGGAGATAAGCTGGGCCCACAAGCCAAATAAGCCCTTTCTGCCCTGAGCTGCTTTGTCAGGGTGCTTTATCACAGCAATGGGAACCAGAACTAAGACAGGTGGATAACGTGATATTTACTAGTGAAATCACATACGTAATGCTCTTTACTTACAATTCCCAAGCATTTTAATTTGAGCATGATTTTTTTTGTGAAACCCTTTACCAGTTTTTATAATTTCACTATCAAGAACAGTTCTGCGAAGTGAGACCACAGTAAACATGTTTGTTTGCTCAGATGACAAATGAGCATAGACTGATACTTTTATTAATGTTAATAAGGGTAGGATTTTACTCACTTGTTCAAGATGTACATACCTACTTGCTGATTTGGGTAACAGCTCTCAAATACTGGAAGAATGTTCCCTGAATATCCATGTCATTCTCAATACATCAACTTTAAGCATACACATTTAATTTTTTCTCTTTGTTTGCTTGTTTTTATTTTTAAAATCTTCTTTGTATACAGTATATTTCAGTCATATCCCTTCCCTGCTCCCAGCTCCTCTCAGGTCCTCCCACCTTCCTACCCAACTTCATGTTCTGTCTCTTTCTCTAAACACAAAACAAAACACCAGACCCATAAAAATTAAAACAAATAAAGTCCAAAAAGAGAGAAACTACCAAAACAAAAGTGCACAAAACCACATGGAGTCCATGCTGTATTGGCCAACCACTCATGGATAAGGCACCCTCCCTGAGGTGTGGGTGACATGCTCAGTGACACACCATTGGAGAAAATAGATTTTCCTTTCCCAGCAGTTATCAACTGCAAATAGTTTCTTGGTAGGAGGTGGGGCATTCTGTCCTCTTCCCCTTCTCCTTGCTGGGATTTTTGTCTGGTTTGAACTTGGGCTGGTCTTGTGTGTGCTGTCACAGTCTCTGTGAATTCATATGTAGATCAGTTCTGTTGTGTCCGGAAAATACTGTTTCTTTGGAGTCATCCACCACCTCAGCATCGATAAAGACACTCCAAGTAGGGCTAAGTGCTCCAGGTCTCTCACTCTCTGCACCTTGTTTGTGGGACTCTTAATTCCTGTCGACCACAAGCTTCTTTGATGATGGCTGGGTGAGGCATTGATCATGGGAATAGCAGACTGTCATCAGGGGTCATTCATTACTGTGTTCCTTTAGCATAATACAGTAGTAGGTTTCTCCCTAGGCCTATGGCCTATCTAGTCTCAGGTTCTTGACCACTTAGCAGTGTGAGGTAGGGGTTCACTGTTCTGCGATGTTCCTACTACACAGATAAAGTAGATGTCATCACCAGCAAGAGCACAGCAAACAGTAAAGTGTACTGACATCTCTAAGAAGTGGTGAGTTTTGAGGAGTTACCCAAATATTTGGATACTTCTGTTTTGAGAATACCTTTTTCTTTGAACAATAATTTAAATTAAAAGTGTGTGAGTGTGTGTGTAACAATGTTATACTGACTGACAACATTGTATCTCCAGATTCTTGGAATGGGCTGGTGTTAGCTGAGATACTCATTTGCCTTGTACAGACCCCAATGTCAAACATAAATGCTTGAGAAGACTCCAAAGAGCGTGTTGTGCCTAAGGGTCTTTCCTGATGCCAATGAGTTGCTTAGGAACTGGGGAAAGAAAGCAAGGCCTTTTCTCTGTGCTTCACCATTCCACATCTGTCTCCAGCAGGCACTGAGAACTTGTCTTTTTGTTTCTAGAGTTACAGTGACTGCGATGTGCAACATGGACTTCAGCAGATTTCCACTGGACACTCAGACCTGCTCCCTGGAAATTGAAAGCTGTGAGTAGATGCAGCCTGGTACCAACACTTCTTAACATCTCTCTCAGTAGCAGGTGAAAGTTCTAGGAACTCTGCTCCTCCTGCCTTTCACCTCCTGGAATCAGGCTCTCCCAGAGGACCTGGAATAATCTCTGCCTAAAGACTGCTTGTTGAAAACGCCTGTCATTTCTATAAAACGCCTTCATAGATTACTGTCTGTTTGAATACCTGTGTACCAGAGCTGAGCCACTTGACACAAGATCTCTCCTATCATACAGTCAAAGCTTAGAGAGCCCTTTGGAAGAACAGATTACACATGAAGATGCTACTGGCAGGCCCTAGCTGTTTCACCTCAGTTCTGTCCAGCTGCACATGAGTTTGTGCAATTCAATTCAGTGGCCTCACCTGAATGGGGTGTGGTAGGCACTTGGCAGCCTTGAAGAGAGTGATGGTTACAGTCATTCCCACCTTATTTTGAGGAAATGGGCACAATTGGCCTGAGAAGTCCTTTTCTACACATGCTGCCTGAGAGTGAGTCATAGTCTGGCCATTGGTGATTAATCATTACCCTTTGCAAGAGAAGAGCTGGCTGGGTTCTAGTATGCAAAGCTGAGCAAGAGGGCATCTCTGCCCTACAAACAACACTATCATTTTGTTTAACCTAGTGATTGCAGTGGGATTGTGAGGTAAGGCTTTTTGTAGGAACCATCAGCCTTTAAGCTTCGGAGTCTTGCTCTGGTAACAATTGAGAAGCTGGGAAGAATTTGAGTTGTCTTCTGTATTATTTAGATTGCAGTTTGCTATCTTACAACAAGCCAAGTAGCTTGTGTGGGGGCCAAGGACACAGAGGTCACATAGCCCCACAGGCAGGCCTTGTTTGCCTGCTGCCCTGCGCCTGACACTGGATCTCTTCTTCCCAGATGCCTACACAGAAGACGACCTCATGCTGTACTGGAAAAAAGGCAATGACTCCTTAAAGACAGATGAGAGGATCTCCCTCTCCCAGTTCCTCATCCAAGAATTCCACACCACCACAAAACTAGCCTTCTACAGCAGTACAGGTGAGCTCAGAGCACGGGTTGAGTGCCAGAGAGGCTTCATCTTGGCTAGAGGGTTCAGGCTCTATTTAGGAAGTGTGTGATTTGGTTGTTGCATCAAGTGTTCAAAGGTTTGAAACTGAAGATCTAAAGCCTTTGAAACTAGATCTAATTGAAGTCTAGTAGGTGGTATGCATCAGGTAGGGATGACTTGTTCCGTTTGAGACAGGGTCTCACTTCACTAGCCATACCACTTGCGGTATCCTCTGTAGCCAGGCTGGTGAACTCATTATACACTATGAGCTATGCTGGCCAGAACTCATTATGCATCTAGTCTGGCCTTCTGGCTCCATATCACCAGTTCTAGGGTAATAGGCGTGCTCTAAGGCCACTAGCTTTGTAGGCAATTTTTGATTCACCAATGTATCAGAGATAACTCAAAGGTAAGCCATGTGAGTAGGTTTGTTTGAGATTATCATCTTGTTAAATTGGCCCTGCGTCCCTGAAATGCTCACCAGAGTTTCTCATCCATAGCAACAAATAAGTTCCAATTCAGACTGCTGTTCTCTGCTCATCATGTGGACCTGGCTGTGGCTTTATGACTCAAAGGTCTATATAGACCTTGTCACCTCGTGTTACCTGGGACTATGCTCTGAGGTCTTCCCCAGCTGCTGGCCTGTGCTGGTAGACAGCTAAGGGTTAATATTCTTCATCCCTTGCCTCGGTTTTGACCAGTCACCTTTCAGAAGGTTTTGCTGTTTCTCTTGCTAGACTTCCACCTTGTAAGCATATCCTAGACTTTCTAATTTGTTAGCACTAATACTCCAGTTTGATGGGGCAGTTCAGCTCACCCCTGTAACATCAGTCTTTGGAAAGTTCCTCTGCAATCACTTACTGATAGCAAAGGGCATGTCCCATGCTATGCACTCACCTAGGATGCCAGGTCCTGAGTTATAGCTGCCAAGTCCCCACTTATTCTCAGTCCTGGGCATCCTCCTCCCTCACACCCCTTTTTTGTGGAAAACACAAAGGCGGAGTACAGCTTGCTGGACCACTGGTTGTTACTCTATGCCTACATAAAATACTTATACTTCAAAACACATTTCTTCCCATGCAGAAATCCACAAAGGGAGCCAGGCATGGGGTTGTTCACCATCATCCCCGTTCTTGCAAGATGGAAATAGGAGGGTCAGGCTGGTCAGAGCAACCTAAAACCCTTTCTCAAAAAAAGACAAATTCAAAAAGAAAAGAAAGAAAGAGGGTTGTTAGTGCTCCTTGAGCTTCGCCATGCACACAAACCACACGGGCTGCTGTTCAAGAAAGATCCTGCTCCAGTGGATCTGGGCGGTGGCTTAGGAGTCTGGAAAAAGAGAAGGGAGGGGAAGAGGGAGAAAGGGGGAGGGGACTAAGCTTAGGGCCTTGTGCATACTGTCAAGAACTCTACCCAAGAGCTATATTTGAACTTTTAAAGAAACTCCCTTGTAACTGTAAGGCTGGTGGGCCCCAGGCCATATTTTGAGAAACATGACTTTAAATGACTCTCTCAGGGGTTCCCTTTGTGTTTATGAAGGGGACAAAGATTTCTTGTAGTGGGTTCACACAAATGGCGAGGGTCACCACATGACACCACCAATGTTTGTTTCCTATTCCCTCTCTAGAGGTACGGTTCCAGTGGGGGAAGGAGGGAGAGGTGGGTCACAATTCTCTAAATAAAACTTGTTTTCTGAAGGAGCCAAGGCGCTATGTTGCATACTCTCTCTTCTCCCTATGCCCCCAGGCTGGTACAACCGTCTGTACATCAATTTCACTCTGCGTCGTCACATCTTCTTCTTCTTGTTGCAAACCTACTTCCCTGCCACCCTCATGGTCATGCTGTCCTGGGTGTCCTTCTGGATCGACCGCAGAGCTGTGCCTGCCAGAGTCCCCTTAGGTAAGAGGACTTAAGAGCTATCTCAAGTGTATATTACAGGTGTTTGGAAATACGGGCCATCCTCTTCATCCTTCTCTTCACAGCATAACTTGGAAATGCTTTAAGGTACTGATTCGAGTAGCATCCAACAATCTAAGCACCACATGGAAATCTGTCCAGGCTTTCATGGTTGTCCACCCAAACAGCTCACTTGTAGTCCGCTAAGAACTCTGTCCTGAGGAGTCCCAGTTTTGGGGTGATTTCCATGCTGGTCTGTATAATGAATTCTGTAACAGTGTTTCTCAAAGGGTGGCCCAAGGGATCTTTGCAATAGAATCCTTGAGGGAGATTGTTAAAAATGAACTCCAGGTAAGTCGGAATTCCCGGGAAAGGACCTGCACTTTTTGGGGGGGGTGTGTTTTTTTAAGATAAGGTTTCCCTGCATATTCCCTGGATGTTCTGGAACTCACTCTGTAGACCAGTTGGCTTCAAACTCAGAGATCTGCCTGTCTCTGCCTCCTGAGTGCAGGGATCAAAGGTGTGTGCCGCACTGCCCAGCCAGGACCTGCATTTTTAGTATGTCCCTCACTTTCTTACCCAGCACCCCATCAACTCTCCTCACCCCAACCACTGAGCTCACTTAGTCACAGGCATCACTGCAGCTGAGACAGCTCAGGCTGTAAGTGACAGGGCTGCCCACCAGGCTTGACTGAAATGGTTTGGAGCTGGCCCTTAGGATGACCCTAATCCTCCGTGATTTGATGTTTTCCAAACAAATGTTCTGAGCTTAATTTGAAATCCTAGGCAATTTCCCACAGACAGATGCCCTGTTCTCTAGCAGTTAGATGTCACACTCCGACAAGTACTGTGCTAAATACAGGTATACTTTCATATTAAAATCTGTCTCCTATAAATAAAATGATCCTGGTAGAATTGATGTCATGATACTCAAGGTCGTTTTTCTGGACTGGCACACAGGTCCAGCATGGGATGGCTGTAGGCTGAAGAGACAGGCTCAGGATCATAGGAATTTTATGACACAAAGGACACAGTGTTAAAATAAACTGCATGCTCTCTGTCACCACTTAATTGCTTTTATGCATATCTTGTTTCTTGAAACAATTGAAAGAAATACCTGCATGCTAAAATGTCTGGAGCTTTCTGCAGAAAGGATGTGATTTGGTGCTGCAATAAATATGCAGGTGTACAGAGGAGAAAGTGGAGGTGAGGGGCAGAGGACCCAGAAGAGATTTGTGATAGCCAGCTCTTGAGAGACAGGAGGATGTTCACAAGAAGGGTGAATAAATGTCTCAAGAGGCAGAGACATAGAGGGACGAGGCCTACAGTATCTGGTGAAGGCAAGCACATGCCTATTTCTCACTGTTTACGGCAGGCATCACCACAGTGCTGACCATGTCCACCATCATCACGGGCGTGAATGCCTCTATGCCCCGAGTGTCCTACATCAAAGCCGTGGACATCTACCTCTGGGTCAGCTTTGTGTTCGTGTTCCTCTCAGTGCTGGAGTATGCAGCTGTCAACTACCTGACCACAGTGCAGGAGCGGAAGGAACGGAAGCTTCGGGAGAAGGTGACTTTACCATGACATATGCGGAGCTAGCTGTGGGCCTGTGGACAAGTCCAGCCCTCCCTGTTAAATGTGGCATGATACTTTCTCCTCAGTCTACTTCTAGCCTTGGTCATGAGCAAGTGGAATGATGTATGCTTTAGTGTTTGACATTTACATTTTTTTCTCTTTTTTTTCTTTAAAAATTGTTTATGTTCATTGGTGTTTTGCCTACATGTATGTCTTGGCTGTGTGAGAGTGTTGGGTCCCCTGCAACTGGCATTACAGACAGTTGTGTGCTGCCATGTGGGTGCTGGGAATTGAACCAGGGTCCTCTGAAAGAACAGCCATGCTCCTAACCCCTGAGCCATCCTACCAGCTCCCTACATCTTTCATTCAATGAAGATATTCATTCAATATCTACATCCCAACAGCCACTAAACCAAATTAAGACATGGTTCATTTGATTGTGCTTCTGTTTAGAATGTATGGAAGTGTTTCTCAACTTGTGGGGTGCCAGGAATTGGCCAAGACCATTGAAAAACACAGATATTTACATTTCAGTTCATAAGAGTAGCGGAATTACAGTTATGAACTAGAATGAAAATAATTTTATGGTTGGTGGTCACCACAAAATCAAGAATTGAATTAAAGGGTCCCAGCCTTAGGAAGGTTGGGAACCACTAACTTAGGGAGAGAATCCCCGGTGGGAACTAAATGATAATTTAACATTTGTGGAACATATTGTTACCAGATATGGAGGAGGTCTAAGCAACTCCTCCAGAGGCAACCATAATCTGTGCTAGGATGTTTCTCTTCATAGCTCCCATCATTTCTTAAGTCATCTTTCCTCTCATGCTCCCTTTCTCCCAGCTTGCAACTCAGAACCTGCCTTAGTTAGGGTTTTAGTGCTCTGAGCAGACACCATGACCAAGGCAACTCTTATAAGAACATCTAATTGGGGCTGGCTTACAAGTTCAGAGGTTCAGTCCATTATCATCAAGGCAGGAGCATGGCAGCATCTAGGCAGGCATGGTGCAGAAGGAGCTGAGAGGTCTACATCTTCATCTGGAGACTGCTAGGAGAAGACTGGCTTCCAGGCAGCTAGGACAAGGGTCACTCCCACAGTGACACACTTCTTCTAACAAGGCCACACCTCCAAATAGTGCCACCCCCTGAGCTAAGCATATTCAAACCACCACAGAGCCTCTCTCTTTCAGCAATGGCTTACCATCCACAGAGCTGTCTTGCAATCCCATCCTCATGACCGACACCGAATAATGTCATCTGTTAAACATTTTTATCAAGGGTTTGGTGCCTGGTGTGGTGTCAGCAACCTGTAATCCAGCTACTCAAGAGGCTAGTGGGTTACACCCTTCATGCGTAGGGCTTTTGCAGGCTTCTGAGCGACAGTCCTCAGCTCACATAACCCTGTGTGTTCACAGCTCTCCTGCACCTGTGGGCTGCCCCAGCCTCGAGCGGTGATGCTGGACAGCAGCTACAGTGACGGAGAGGTGAATGACCTGGGCGGCTACATGCCTGAGAACGGAGAGAAACCCGACAGGATGATGGTGCAGCTGACCCTGGCCTCCGAGAGGGGCTCTCCGCAGAGGAAAAGCCAGAGAGGCAGCTATGTGGGCATGAGGATCAACACCCACGCCATCGATAAATACTCCAGGATCATTTTCCCAGCTGCTTATATTTTATTCAATCTGATATACTGGTCAATTTTCTCTTAGATACCTGTAATCATGTACATTTCAGCATGCACTACAGAAGTTGCTGTGAAATGAAAATTAGGGTTTAAAGCCATTCCGGCACCCACCTGGGTTTTCACTGTCCCCTCTTGAGCTATCCAAAGCTGCACCGACAAGACACCTTTTTTGCACTTAAGTATCAGTTGTCTATACAGCATTATACTAGGTGTTGCAGGAAGTTACCATGATAGTAATTGATATTAGCTGCTCCCAGATCCCAGGAAGAGCCCAGGGGCCACATATGGACTTGCTGCAATTCAGTGCTGGACCCTGGATACTGTTCACATTGAGGGGTTTCTTCATCGATGGACTGTGTTCCTTAGACTAGGTAGATCTGGGAAGTACCTCAATAAAACTCATTTGCATTGAGCCCACGGACACATAAACCCCTTATAATGAAAGACCATGCTTCAGGCTGTCTCTGCACTTGCTCTGCATCCCCCGGACTTAATGAAAGGCAGTGGTGCTCATAGGATCTCCTTTTTTTTACAAGCTGTATGTTTCTTTCCTTATAAAAACATGCTTTTTAGATGGCTGAATTCCCTAGTAGAGAAACTTTGACAATAGAAATAGATGTATCATTCCATCTATTTTGTGGGGTGACTAAGCTAGAGAACCATGGTCCCTTCCCTGTCTTCTAGTCACTGTTTCCTGCCTCTCTACCAGGGAGCAGGTGCTTTCTTCAAAATAAAGTCTTCTCAGTTGTATGATACCATCACTGACTGAGGAGCTTGAAGAGGTATTAATTTCTTCTGCATAATCAGCATTTCAAGAAAACTCAAGGCTGTTTCTAACTCATGAGAATGAGAAGCAAACTATTTGTTGAGAGAAAATAACATTAATTAGCAAAAGAAACAGACAGACATCATTTCTATTCAGTGAGTGCTAGTGCTGTCTGGGAACTAGAAAACAATTATCTTCTAGACCGAGCATCCCACAGACGAGATAAGATGGCCCGGGAGCAACTGATGTCAGCCATGGTAGTCATTTGATGCGTTGTTTTAAAATAGAAGCCTTCATATTATTTATCTAGAAGATATGTGGCAACCCCAACCAAACCTGCCCAAACAGTATTTAACAGTATGGCATTTTCTCTGGGCCACATCTTTCACTCAGAGAGACATCTCTTCAGCATCTACCACATCCCAGCAGCCACTAAGCCATCTTAGCTAAGTCATGACCCATTTAGTTGTGGCTGTGTTCAGACTTTAGTGAGAGAATCCCAGGAGAAACTAAATGATAACAACATTGTAGAACATATTGTTAATGAATATGGAGGTGGTCTGTCCAGAGGTTACCATCCTCCATGCTAAGAAACTTACCTTCATATATGTCCTTACGTCTCCCTTCATTTCAAAGTCAACTTGATGGATCAACACTGAATAATATCATATCCATGGTTGTTCTTTATTCTGATCATAAAAAATAACTATTTGTAAATTCCTACTTAGAAGACAGTCTTTCATTTCCCCCAATAAAAGGCCATCAAAAGCTTTTATCAAACTTAAGTAGTATACTTAGAGGGATAAATTAAATAATTAATTATCATTGATTTTCAAAGTTACTATTTTTTTTCTTGCCAAGTATGGTTTGCCATGCACTTGGGAAGTAGAAGTGGGAGGGTCTGGAATTCAAAGCCAGTCTTAGCTTTAGCATATTGGAGGCTAGCCTGGGCTATTTGAGGTTAAAAAAGATTGATTTTTCATTTTTATCTTATGAAACAATTACCATTAAAGTCAACATCCTTGCTGCTGTCTTCTTCCTCACCACGAGGGCCACTGAGCAGTCTAGGTTTCTAGAGCATGTGATTAAACCCCTATGTACTGTTTGGGATACTTGACCATTTGAGCCAGTGTGTAGAATGCTCTACTAGCCTGCTAACTGGATAGCTTAATCAACAGAGATTTATTTTCTCACAGTTCTAGAGACTGATGTCCAAGGTCAGGGTGCTGGCAGATGTGGTTTCCCCAGAGGCCTCTCTTGGCTGACTTTCCAACAGCTACCTTCTTGCTGCATCCTTGATTTCTTTCCTCTGTAGCAACCTCTGTCTAGATCCTTTCCTTCCTAGGTACAATGGATCAGGGTCCACATCCTTGGCCTCATTTAACCTTAGTTACTTCTTTAAAAGCCTTGTCTCAAAACCATTTGCTCTTTAGCAATCTCTTCCAAGTTGGAATTCTTCATCTCAGTGGGAAGCTCCTTAGGACTTAGGATGTGCTAAAAGAAGGTGATGCTGTCCATCCCACAGGGAAGAAGCCCGTTCAGGTTAAGTTCAGGAAGCAAATAACTCAAAAGTTTCAGGAAGTCCCTGAAACTGATAAGCTATCACCCTCTACCAAGTATATATAAGCAGTAAGAACTGCAGAGAGTCACTTTCAGGTAATCCAAGTCATCTGGAAGAGACAAAGACCAGCCAAGCTGCCTAGAAGGGACAGTTTCCAACCTATATAGCTGTCTGGAAGTCATGCAGTGAGCTCCAGACGTCCAGCTATTGGGAGCTGTCACCCATGATGGGACGGGCTTTGGCAATGCAGCTGTCTTTGAGTCATTTCTACACCTCTAAATAACATCAATAAAGCTCATTGGTTCACCATGTTGGACACTGGTGGTATCTTTGTTTTGGTCTGTCATTGGTTTTCTATTTGGAGTGGTTACACATGTGTTCACATATATACAGGAACAGTGTCACACAACACCATCATGTACATTTCCATAATACATGCCCATGGAAATCTGTTTGCATCAGAGTACATCTAATACTATATCAATAGTTATACTATATTATTTAGGGAATGACAAGAAAAAAAATCTGGGGACTGGAGAGATAGTTCCATGGGTAAGAGCATTGCTGCTCAAGTTTGAAGAAATGGGTAGAAATCAGCAGTGCCCACCCAGAAAGCTGTGTGCCCATGTGCATGTCTGCAATGCTAGTGCTGTGGTGTGTGAGTGTGTGTATGTGTGTGTGTAAATATGTGTGTGCCCATGTGCATGTCTGCAATGCTAGTGCTGTGGTGTGTGTGTGTGTGAGTGTGTGTATGTGTGTGTAAATATGTGTATGCACACGTGCATGTCTGCAACTCTAGTGCTGTGGGGTGTGTGCTTGTGAGTATGTATGTGTATGTGTGTATGAATATGTGTGTGTACATGTGTGTAGGTGTATGTGTGTGTGCATGCATGTGTGTGTGTTTATATGTACGTGTGCACATGTGTGTAGGAAGGTGTATGTATGTATGAGTGTATGTACATGTGTGTATATATATGTGAGTATGTGTATGAATACGTATATGTGCACATGTGTGTAGGTATGTGTGTATGCATGTGTGTGTGTGTATATGTGTATGCACATGTGTGTAGGTGTGTGTATGAATGTGTGTGTGCATGTGTGTGAATGCATGTGTGAGTGTGTGTGTATATGTGTGTGACTATGTGTGTGCACATGTGTGTAGGTGTATGTGTGTGTACATGTGCACATGTGAGCATGTGTAGCATGTGTGAGTGTGTGAGTATGTGTGTAGGGGGCAGAGTGGAGACAGGAGGACTTCCAGGGATTTCTGGCTACTAGCATAGCTCTAGCTTCAGAAAGAGACCCTGACCCAAAGGAATAGGTGGACAGTAATGGAGCTGGGCACCTGATAGTCTCCTCTAGTCTTTATGAATGCACATGCAAGCATGTGAAGTCACCACATGCATATGCACATACCACATACACATTCTCACACACACCAAAAAAAAAATGCCTACATCTGTTTAATACGAATGTGTGTTATTACTGATAAATTCTGATTCAATGTTAGTTGAATACATGGTTGCAGAACCTACAGGTGCGTGTGTGAGGGCATAATGTGTGTTTGTCTGTGCAAGAGTGCAGAGGCCAGACATTAACACCAGGATGGTCTTACCCCAATCATGTCTCACCTTATGTTTTGGAGACAGAGTCTCTCACTGAACTTCAGGCTTGCTTTTCGGCTAAACTGGCTGCCTATAGAGGCCCTGGGATTCTCCTGTCTCTGGGTCCAGCACTGGGGTTACAGGCAGCACTGTCATACTCAGCTTGTCTCTGGGTTCTGGATATTTGAACTCAGGGCTCCATGCTTGAAGCAATCTGTTACCTACTGTGCTCTCTCTCCATCTCCCCAAACTCTTTATTCCCTTTACTGAAAATAGATTATTTTTTCAAACAATAAGTCCTAATTACAGTTTCCTCTCCCTCGACTCCTCCCAGTTCCCCTACCTGTCCACTTCCCCTCCTCTCCAGATCCATCCCCTTTCTGTCTTTCATTAGAAAAGAACAGGATTCTAAGAGATAACAACCAAACATGACAAAATAAAATATAGTAAGATAAAACAAAAACCATCACACCAAGGCTAGACAAGGTATCTCAACAGAAAGAAAAGAGCCCCGAGAGCAGGCGCAGGAATTAGAGACCCACTTGCTCACACACCCAGAAATCCTTTTAGCTTAGTATCACACACACGCAGAGGACCTGGTGCAGACCCATGTCAGCCTGCTTGCTGCTCCAGTCTCTGTGAGCTCATAGGTGCCTTGCTCAGTTGATTCAGAAGGCCTTGGGTCCTCCATCTCCTCTGGCTCTTCTACTTTTTCTGTCTTCTCTCTCTAGGGGTTCCCTGAGCTCTCAGGGGAGGGATTTGATGGAGACATCCCATTTAGAGATGTGTGTTCCAAGGCCTTTCTCTGCATAGTGTCTGGCTTGAGTCTCTGTATTTGTCCCCATCTGCTACAGGAGGAAGCTTTTTGATGACGGCACTGATCTATAATGGGATATCATTAGGAGTCGTTTTATTGTGGGTTTTTTTTGTTTGCTTGTTTGTTTGTTTTAAGACCAGTAGTGTTTGGTTTTTTCCTAGGTTTCTGGGTTATCTAGTCTCTAGTTCTTGGTTACCCAAGCAGTGTCAGGTATGGGTTAGTTCTTGTGAGTGGGCCTTAAATCAAAGTAGACATTGGTTGGTTACTCCCATGAGTTCAGTGCCACCATTGACCTTAGCATATCTTGCAGGCAGGACAGATTGTAGGACAAAGGTTCTGTGGCTGGATTGGTGTCCATGTTTCTCTTTTGGTAGCCCACAGATACCTTCTTTCATCACGACACTAGAACGTAGGGGTGAAGGCTTCATGTAGGCGCCAGCTCAACTTGTCTAATGAATTGTACAGATGTCCTCAGCAACAGGGGCCACTGTCAGTGTACAGAGAACAACCCATTTTCTTGGCAACAGCCTAGGTTGTTTCAGGATTTCCTTGGAACCTCCTGGACCAACAACTGAATTGAATGCAACCCAATCCTGGTATTGGAAGCCTCATTTGATGGCAAGAGATGGCCAGTCAGAACTATCTTCCCCACTATTAGGAGACCCCATTAGGATTGCTTTCATATTGTTTTGGAAATTTCCACTGCACTAGGTTTCCGTAACTGCCCTCAAATACCCTTCAACCCCAGATGTCTCTCCCCGCTCCACCTGATCCTCCCTTTCTCACTCCTACCCCAAGTCCACCCATAAAATGTATTTTATTTCCTGTTCCCAAGGAGATCCATGTGTCCCCCTAGTCCCTTCCTTTATACTTAACCTCTGTGGTCTAGGGGTTGAAGGTTGGTTATTATTTATTTAATGCCTAATAACCACATATACGTTTTTGATCCATTTGGACTTGAGCTTTGTTCAGGGTGATAAATTTTAATTCTTCTATGTGCAGAATCAGACCAGCACCATTTGTTGAAGATTTCTTTTTTTGCAGAGTGTATTTCTGACTTCTTTATCAAACCTCAGGTGTCCACATCATAGAAGAAAACTCTCCAAACCTAAAGAAGACTTCTATAAAGGTACAAGAAGCCCACCGAACACCAAATAGATAGGACCAGAAAAGAAAGCCCCCCTCCTGCATACAGAACAAAGACAGAATATATTAAAAGCTGCAAGGAAAAAGGGCCAAGTAACACATAAAGACAGACCTATTAGAATTACACCTGACTTCTCAGTGGAGACTCTAAAAGCCAGAAGAGCCTGGACAAATGTTCTGCAGGCTCTAAGGGATCACAGATGCCCAAATTAATACACTCAGCCAAACCTTCAGTCATTATAGAAAATAAGATATTCCACGACAAAGCCAACATTATTTAGTAACCCTTTGTTCCCGAAGTTGCTCTTGCTCATAATGTCTATCACAACAGAAACCTTAAGACAGCTCTATTTTATAAGCCAGTAATTCACACAAAGGCCTGTGGATGCTTGTTTTTTCTCATATGAGATCTGTAACCTTTGGTAAGCAGTGTAATCTGTTCTGAACTATTGTCTAGTGAAGATGGAGCTGTGCGTACAATGACAGTCAAGTGTGAGGCTGTAGCTATGTACCTGACTCTTACTACAGAGGCGTCCCATTTTCAGTTTCTGAGAGAAGTAAAACATTCATTTCAACTTTGGTTTAATTTATTGTTTTGTTTTCTCGGGATAGGATCTCACTTCGTAGCTCTGGCTATATTGAAACTCACTATGTAGACCAGACTGGCCTTGACCTCGCAGAGCATCTTCTGCCTTCAAGTATTGGGATTAAAGGTGTGTATTACTATGTCCAGCCTAAACATCCATTTTTAAACAAAAGATTTAGTCTTAAAATTCATATTATGTAAATAGAACATTTACACAGGAAGGAAAGGACCCAAGTCTACAGTCCCGGTGAGTAAGAAAACAGTATGTAACCTTGTATTTGGGTGGTTATACTTTATTTTATGAAATATCTATTTTGATATATGTATGTCATTGGAATTGAATGCTATTAAATAAACACAGACATTTTAGATTTTTCTATAAACTTTAATATGCATCTATTAAAACACAACAAAAATAATTATAATCACGACAGCAGAGATTGCTTTTGAAAATACTAACCTCTTATATACCTGAACACAGTATCCTCAGCTATGTCATTAGATCACAAAAGGCCTAAAGTAGTAGCAAAGTATTTTATCCCATCTTACGGATGACTGGAGACTGCTAACTGGCACAAAGATGATAGTCACCATCAAGTTACTCTGATGGTGTGGGACATGCTTCAGAAGATTGCTTCAGGTAGAAAGTTAGAAATCACAGACCACAAAAACCACTGGAAACTTTTTTTTTTCTTAAAAAAAAAATTATAAAGTGAGACAACTACTCTTCTAAAAAGGACCTGATACCAATTTTTTTCTGTTGAAGCAGACTGAAGTGATTCACATGTTTTAAAATATTTTAGAAGCCCTTCCTCAAAAATAGCCAAGGCAGTTTTCAGATGCCCCCTCCACTCTGGTGTGGTCCAGATGAGCCAAATCCTGGAGGATGCAGCACCAAGCACGGGCCTTTACTCTTCTCCAGTGTTCTTCTGCTAACGTTTACTCACTCAAATGTTGAGACTGCACAGTTTAAAAACAGCAACAACAACGGACCTGTAGCACTTGATACCTCGGGAGGCTGTGGGATACCTTTCTTCATGTTTATACATCCTCATAAAAACATGCAATGTCTACTTTAATACTCCAATGTTTATGTTACAGGGAAATGTGGTTTAAAAGAAAAGAAAAGATAATTTTCCTGTGTAGTTCATCCAATAAGGAGAACTCGTTAAGACTAAAAATCAGTTCAAAAAATTTGAGGCAAGCTCAATATTAGCTACGGTCATAAAACACACAGCAACTTACTAGTTAAAAGCCCAGGTTGAACACACCTAACCTGAAACCCAAAACACACCAGAATTCTAACCGTGAGTGGCATGACCCAGGTGCGAACTGCGCACCTGGCCTCCTGTGCCAAGGTCAGTCAACTGTCAGACATATTACAACACTGAGCACAATGTCCTTCAAGCTATGTGTACAGGGCAGGCACATGTGAAACACAAAGGAATTTTATAGCTCTACTTGGGTTCCATCTCTCTTTTACCCTCTCCATGTGTGTGTGTGTGTGTATGTGTGTGTGTATTACATAAAATATGCAAATTTTTCAAAACATTTTTCTTTTTTAAATAAGCGAGCAAATTTTAAAAGATAAAGCTACAAATCAATAGAATTTCTCTACACTGCCAATGAACAGCTGAATATGAAATGTTTTAAATGTTTTTTTTACAATAGTATAAAAAACATGAAACACTTCAGTACATATCTCATCGATATGCTTGAGATTTATACAGTGAAAGCAAGAAAACACCACTGAATTATAGTTACATATGCCTCTGTCCCTGAGACTTGACAGTGTCAGGCTGTCAAACAGCTACCAACTGATGTGTTCTAGCTAAATCCTCACTGAAGTCTCAGCAAGCTTCTAATTGATGGACAGTCCTGACAAAGAACATCCAACTGAGAAAGAGAGAACAAAGCTGACTATCGTTTCCTGAAAGAAGGCAGAACTGTCTTAGTCATCTAAAAATGTCCAATAGACTAATAAACCAATATAAATCAAAACATTTTTTAATCTAAAATCTGAAACACCACCGGTCTCAGGTATTTAGGAAAAAGGAAAAGTAACTTTAGCACATACACTGTACAGTCCTGCATTCAAGCTTCCTTAAAATTAAGTCGGTAGAGAAAAATAAATTTCAGGTTGTAATAACATTTAAACCACTAGTGTAGCTTACTTGTTCTAGAGAGCACTCTAGAACACCTAACACCTCCCCCAGGTGGCAGTTAGGAAAGGGCATGGGTAAGGACCCGGGGCAAGTGGTACAGGACAGCAAACCACTGCAAGATAAAACATCAAGCAAGGCCTATGGTAAAACAAGAGCAGCAGCCTCCAACAAGAAACACACAGAGAAATAAAACACAGCCTTCCCTTCCTCACCTACCTAAAACTCACATCGTTTATACATGAGTAAAATTAAATTTTACTTAAAAAGAAAAAAAGGAAAGCAAACACGGAACACACGTATGAGCAACAACGGTGATGATTCTCAGAGGCTGGGATACATCAGTAACACAACAGCTGTTCTAGAATGTTTTCAAGATTTTAGCAAGAAACCAACGCCCTGCCCCGGACTGGGAATGCAGCTCGGTGCTAAAGCCCTGGTCTCAACATCCAGCCCTGCAAAAACCAAAACTAAACCAATCAGCAAAAAACCTATCCCTAAGGATGTGAGAAACACATAAAACTGCTATCTGCGAGACTAAGCCCATCAATAAAAACCACATCTCTGGCATGTCTTACTTTCTGACTGAAGCTTTCAATGATACTCTCTCTTTATACAAAATTCCTATATGATGAACTCGGTTGTGCCTATCCAGACACAGGGTGTCATGAACATTGACCGAGTTCTCAGTGTTTTTATGAAAAGACAGAAACAATGATGTGCACAGAGGCAAGTCTGAGGACTTGTGGGACAGGGTGAGGGAAGCTGAACTAGGCTTCTGTCTAGAAGGACAAAGCAGATCAGCAGATCAGCAGAACAGTCCAGATCACTCTGTCATGGAGCCCCCATCTACACACGCAAGTGTTTCCAATATGAAGCCTTACCCAGAAAATCCGAGAGAACAGAAATCAGAAAACACCTGATAGACTGGGCCTGAGGGGTTTTTTTCCCTGAAGGGCCAAACAGTAAATGCTTTATTTTATTTTATTATTATTTTTTTTTTTTTGGTTTTTCGAGACAGGGTTTCTCTGTATAGCCCTGGCTGTCCTGGAACTCACTCTGTAGACCAGGCTGGCCACGAACTCACAGTAAATGCTTTATACATTGTGGTAGTGGTGTTTTTTTCCCCCTCTAAAAATGCAAAAACTATTCTTAGCATACTAGCTTCACAAATGCAAGCAAGCAAGCAAACACCAGCCTATATCAAGTCAGGGTATAGCAGAGAGCGGTTCTCAGCTGTGAGCCCTCCAACAACCCCTCTCCCAGTTCTACAGTGCACATCAAATAGGAACCAGAGACTGGAAGGGTCACAGATGGTTAACCTCTCAAGTGACAACTGGTGACACGCAGGGAAAGTGACTTGCTTCCACCACAGAAGCTGAATACACTTCCCTGTGTCCTTCCACTTCCGATCCTGGAACGCCTCCTCAAATGCCCAAGAGTCTGTTTTACCAGCTTTCTCACACTTTAGTCATGTGCAATGAATTCACAGTAAATGACAGGTGTGCCATGCTCATGCCTATAATCCCAGCATTTGAGAGGTGGCAGCTGCAGGACTGCACCTAGGGGAGAGTGGGAAGAGGCGGGCAGAAGGGAAAATTTGTTTCAAACTCAGCCCCACCAAAACCAAAGAAACTCATGCTCATGTGGGAATCATGAAGAACTGTAATCCTTACCAGGGTTATTACTGACAGTGATTTTACTGACAACCTCTGAAGTGTTTCAGGTTCCCAGCTAGAATCCTGGCTTTCTTGTAAAAACAACTCTCTCCTGTGGTTTTACAAATGCAGTGGTGACACAAACCAGGGAGTGAGCGGAGAAGGCAAAAGAGAAAATCCAGAGAAACTGCAGGAAGCTTAACTAAGTCACAGGAGGAACTACAGAGCCTCCTTTCCAAGGCCACAGGCTCTCATTACTACTGGGCCAACATAGGGCTTTGGGACTCTTCTGAGGCTGCTGGGTAGTGGGAACCCTGCGGGACACTGAAGAACAGAGCACAGTCAGCCTGTGCTCTTCTGCCAACTCCTGTGACTTAACACACAACACCCTACCCTGCTGGAAAAGCTCAACTGTGCCTTTCTATCATTTTTCTTGTTACTGTCCACTGCTTCCTATGCCACTTCTTGGAGTAATTAAATGTAAATAAAGATCATTCTCTCTCCGCCTTCTACTTTCCCTCTCTAAGTGTTAAAAGTAAAGCTAATTCTTTGTACTGGAGACGTAGGAGTGTCTGGCAAGCATATGTTTATTATGTGTTTTTCTTTAGACCCAAACAGATACAGTTAAGACTCAAAATAAATTCTCCCCAATTTAAACTGCTGAGAAGACATTGGCTCCTCTGAACCACAGGGTTCATGAGTGTTACCTTCTGAAACCCTGGGACTTGTAACACTATGCAACAGATACACTTACAAAACATTGCCAAATGTTACAGCACCAGGTATCATCTAGCTTAATAGATGGTGTTACACACCAATGCCTGAAGTATCCCAAGCCCCATTAAATCTAGCAGTGAGTTAGCTAGACATGAGTTAGTGTCTTCACTATATCCTGTCCTCACTTACCAAGCCTGAAAAACAAGCATGCTCTCTTTCACTGAAAAACAATAGAGGTAAAAAACAAACAAACAAAACTTAAGGTTTCCCGAGCAGTCCCTAAGTTTCTATGCTGGTGTATTCAGAAGCTGCTCTTCTTGAAGTTTCCATTTAAACTCCTTTCTGATTCCTTCCAGCAACTCAGGCTTAAAGATGACATCCAGCGCAGTCATGGCCAGAGCCTTGGCTGTACGTAGAGTGTATGGCTGAGCTGCCTGTGACCCTAAAAGGTGAAGAAAACAAATGGAAATATGAGAATGCATTTTGTAATCCCTCAGGTTACCTCTCGGTATCTTGACTGCCTCTCCAACCTCTGAGCACAGCACCGTGTTTTCTGAAGCGATTTTAAGGAAACATAGGCTTCACTCAGCACTCAGCAGGCAGAGAGAACCCGCAGCCCCACAGCCGGCGCTCACCTGCAGCTTCTGTGTACTGTTCTGTGTGATTCAGGGCATCAGTACCAATGTAAAAATATGGATGGATTCCAGGAACCACAAAACTGACATTGCCAAAATCAGTAGAGCCTTGAAACACAAAAATGAAGAAAGCGGTGTTTGGTTAAATATTCTGAATGGTGAAGTTGTAACTAGAATCCTGTGCTCGGTCATGGTTCTCACTCAGGGCGAGCTTCCGGGAGAGCTGTCTGCTGCTGCTCACACTTACTCCCACCTCTGCATTGGTCAAGCTGCTCAACAAAGCAATCTCCAGACCTGTCCCTGCCCAGCCACAAAGCCAGCCCCACTAGCACCCTGCTGGGAACCCTGATGGCTCCTCCTTTGTCCCAGGGCTACAGACCCCTCTCCCCTGTGAGAGACTGGTTCCTTGAGACTTGATGCCAGTTCTTTCCTCTTCTCACACCAAATTCTCAGATGTTTCTCTATTTATTGCTTCAAATTAGCAACTCAAAATGCATTCTTAGGTCACCTCCAACCCTCTTGCCCACCTGACAGTTCTTCCCTGATAGAATCAGATTCATTATCATCGTGTTCTGCTACATGCCAACTATTCACACCACCTCCCAGATAGCTCAGAATCCTGCTTCCCTCCACTCACCTCTCTAACCTGAGCTCATGCCGACTGATCCACTAATCCTCTGCTCTGGACATAAGCCATGCTCTGCCTGACGACACGTCAGCAGATACCATTCTTTGGTTTTTCAATTTCTCTTTCTTCCTTTCTTTGCTTAAGACAAGGTATTATGTGACCCTGGATAGCCTCAAACTCAGTATGTGATGACCTTGAACCTCTGATCCTCCTGCCTCTCTCTTCCAAACACTGGAATTACAATGGGTGCCATTATACTTGGGTTATGCATAGCTGGGGATGGAACCCAGGGCTTCAGGCATGCTAGGGACTGAGCTACCAACTGAGCCACATCCCCAGCCCTGCTGTTCCCCTGTCTCCCGCTGCCTGAGCAAGCCTGGGAAGGTCAGTTTCTCTAGCAAAGTTGTCCATGGTAAAGCACAATAGTAACAAATCACTTTTCAGTTTCAGCTTACTTCCTGTTGGGTTATTTGGCTAATGTCTCTTTACCAATACATTAGTCAGGAAATAGTATTTTAAATTGCCACGCATCCCGCTTCTCACAAGAGAGATGCTAACATTTGTTGACAAATCATAATAAAAGCAAAGAGCTATGCTAATTTAATGGCTACTTACTGAATCCTGATAGGTTAAACCCTGTGCCCGGTAGTTAAACCGCACGAGGGTGAAGGGAAGGGAAGGCGGCAACAGGAACTACTGTGTTTAAAACTCCAGGAACTTCACATACATTCCCATTTACTTTAAAACTTTATGTTTTGTCCTTTCACTTGTTAAGAACGGGTCTTGATATACAGCACCGGGTAGTCTTGAACTTGCGATTCCCCAGTCTCAACTTCTTGAGTCCTGGGATTGTACTTGTGTATACCTGTATACACTCAGGTTTCTCATTTATATTTGAAGAGTTCTCATTTTCCTTGGGAAGAAACCAAGTCTTACAGCCATTAAATGTCTCATAGCTACAAATTGAGTGGCAAAGGTTAGGATTTGGGGGCACTGTAAAAGGCACTGTTTCTGGTAATACACACTAATGCTCAGTGGTGGGCAATATATTGGGAAATTGTCTGGAGTGGATTGAGCTCACTGAGAAGCTGGCTCTGGAAACATGGTTGCCCCCCACCCTGTTTCAGACCCAAGAGTGTTTGTCTAAAGTGTCCTCCAGGTGTCCCTGTCTGAGGATGTCTGACTCCCCTAACTGTGACAATAAGACAACCTGTATGCAAGCTGAGTGTATGCCTGAGCACAGCTATGAGATCAGCCATTTCCAAGAGATGGTGCTATTGTGTATCCATGACACAAACATTGCAGTGGGGAAGAACATCTGCAAGTTCAGCCACAGGAAGCTCAGCTGTGGAGAGAAAGCTAACGTGGAGACTCCAGCTGACTGCCTCAACTTCGGGAATCAGTTTCTGCTGGGTTGGGAGGACAGATTTGATGACATTATCTATTTGTTCTTTTATTTGGAAGCTATCAGAGAGTCTATATATCCCTATCCTACAGGCCCCAGTGGTGACATGTTTCAAAACTACAATCCTGTGCAAACCAGAATACTAACATTAACGTAGTCCCTGATGTGGGCATATAACTTGGAAGAGAGCTTGCCAAGAGCACACATGGAGCCCAAGGTCTGATCCCTAGGACTGCATAAATCAAACATGATGCTCTATGCCTATAATCCCATCACTCAGGAGCAGAGGAATGATCGGTTTAAGGTCATCCACAAGTATACAGCAAGTTCAAGAGCAGCCTGGCTTACAAAAGACCCTGTCTCAAAATATATGTTTTGAGTGTGTGTCTGTAAGTGGGTGTGAACATGGGAGGATAGGTATACATGTATTCCACTGATTTTACTCAGAATTCTCCAGTTTTTATCAGATCCATGGAAAGTTTCACAGTCTGCAGAGGCCACACAAATCTGTTCACTGCAGTTTTAGATCATATGCTGCAGAAGCCAGCACTGGATTCTCCACTAACTCTCAGCCTTCCACCTCAATCCTTGTGCCAGCCATGCTCTGGGGAGGGGTCTCTGAACAGTGTCCTAGTGAGGGGTCTCCAAACAGCTTCTTGGGAGGGGTCTCTGAACAGCATCCTGGGGAGGTGCCTCTGAGCACCTTCCTGGGGAGGGGTCTCTGAGCATCTTCCTGAGGAGGGGGTCTCTGAGCATCTTCCGGAGGAGGGGGTCTCTGAGCATCTTCCGGAGGAGGGGTCTCTGAGCATCTTCCTGGGGAGGGGTCTCTGACCATCTTCCTGGGGAGGGGTCTCTGAAGAGCATCCTGGGGAGGTACCTCTGAGCACCTTCCTGGAGAGGGGTCTCTGAGCATCTTCCTGGGGAGGGGTCTCTGAGCATCTCCCTGGGGAGGGGTCTCTGAGCATCTTCCTGGGGAGGGGTCTCTGAGCATCTTCCTGGGGAGGGGTCTCTGAACTCTTACCCTCTTTCCTGAACCCTGCTGTATTTACTTATTTTTTTCTTTTTCATCTACTTCAGTTTTCTCATAAAAATATTTTCTCTTTGCATGCATTTTCTCTTTTTGTTTAATCTTCTTTCTCTTCCTCTTCCTTCCCCCACCCCCCTCCTTTTTTCTTCTAAGACAGGGTCTCACTATGCAGTAGCCCTAGCTGTCCTTGCACTCACAAAGATCCACCTGCCTCCACCTTCCTAGTGCTGGGACCAAAGGCATGCTATGGCACGCGCACACACACACACACACACACACACACGCATACATGCATGCACACACACATACATCATGTATTGGCATACACATAATAATAAATTAAAAGCTTAAAAATAGGGAATGTAGAGGTGACTAATTGCATAAGTTCTTACTACTCTTGCAGAAGACCTGGGATTTTATTCCCAGTACCCATATGGAAGCTCATAATTATCTGAAACTCTAGTTCCGAGGGATCTCATGACTCCTCAGGGATCTTGCCCATGCATGGTGCACATACATACATTCATTCACACACACATTAACTCTAGTAAGTTGGATGTGGTGGCATATACCTGTACTCCCAAAAATTAAGAGCCTCAAGCAAAAGGACCACAAGGCAAAGACCAGCTAGACAACATTTGGGAAGACCTGGTCTGAGTAAATAAAGAAATCCCCAATATAGCTACACTGTAAGATGGGTTACTCCTTAGAATCAGAACATGCACCAGATCACTAAATACTTAATAACCTGCTTACTGTGATAAGCTGAAATGAATTAAAATCCTGTCTCCCATTTTAGTAGCTTATTTAAAGATTAGACTAAGTAAAGGCTGGAGATACAGCTTAAGTGGTGGAGCACTTGCTGAGCATGCATAAGGCTGTGGGTTTGATCCCAGCATCACAAGAAAAAAAATAGAATTAAATGTAAACACTAGAAATATTTAGAACACTCCTAGCAGACTGACCAATTTTTAAAAAACGACTAGTATCACTCTATACTCACTGAAGAGTTCAGTAGTTTCTTTTCAATAACCTAAGTGTGAAGGAATAGCATTAAAAACACCATTAGTGAGATGGAAGGTAGCTCAGAAGATCACAGCATTTGCTGCTCTTGCAGAGCACCCAGGTTTGGTTCTCAACACCCACATGGCAGCTCCTAACTGCCTATAAACTCAAATTCCAGAAAATACAATGCCCTGTGCTGGCTTCCAAGAGCACTGGGCAAGCAGACAGTTTGCATATACACAGGCAAAATACTCATATACATTTTTTAAAAAAAATCATTAGGGTTGGCAGTGCTTACTCAACATGCACGCAGCCTGAGTTCAATCCCCAGCATCTAACAAACCCCAGGTGGTGGCATGGATTTATAAATCCCTGCATTTGGGGAGCAGAGGCAGGAGGGTCAAGCTCAAGGTCAATGTCGGCTATGTGTGGATTTTGAGGCCAGTCTGGGCTACACCAAGACCTGGCTTAAAGGACACATTGACAGTTCTTGCCTCTTAAGACAGTTAAATATAAACTGGCATTTCTCTTGCTAAAACAGCTCAGTCTATGACAGCTTAGTTACCTGAAGGGCCGTTCAACACTGCATCTTCTGAAATGAAATCGAGCTCAGTCTATGACAGCTTAGTTACCTGAAGGGCCGTTCAACACTGCATCTTCTGAAATGAAATCGATTCCCAGCTTCTTCCCATTTTCCATATACGCAGTGCACAGAGTCTTATTGGGAATGACATTGTAATAATCGTGTGCTTCACTTTTAATGTCTACCTAATAAAAAAAATTACAAAACAAAGCTTGAGATTAAAAACTCAAATCCACTAAATCCAAAACAATGATAGTTTCTAACAGGAAATGGTTTCAGGATGGGCCGTTTCCATCCCAGGCATCATAGACTCTCACAAATCTCTTACATTAAAAAAAAAAGTGCATTATAAAATTAGAGTTCCTGTCCATCGAGTATCAACTTCAGTCACCTAAAAAACAGTATAGGGAGTGCCCAGAAATGTCCTTTTTAGAATCTGAACCTCCAAGTCATTCTGATGCTGGTGGTTCAGAACCACTCTGATGGATACCACTCTAGATTTCAGTCTCCAAAAGGAAAAAAAAAAAAAAAAAACCAACAAAAGTCAACACGCTTAACACAGAACTGTCCCTGATATCTCTCAGCCTTGTTTCAAAGGGATCCTCAGAGAATACAGACATTTCAGTAAGGCAGACTCACAATGGTCTTGCTTACTGGTGTCACATGAAGACACAGAAGACTCCATGCGACTGTGTAAGTGCACTGAACAGGTTTTGTTTTCAATAAACAAAAAAGCTAACCATCAAACAGCAGAGATCAATTTTTCTTCTGTTTTTGGCAACATCTAAGGTAGAAATAATGACAGACATATTTTGTAAACCAGCCAAAATATAAATTAGTGAGAGGCTACTATTTAAATCCAACAATAAACTCCACATTTGTTTGTGCACACATACATGCATGCGGAAGATAGGAGAACAAGCTCGGGTGACAGTCCTCAGGAGCCCATCCATCCTCTTTGGGTTTTGAGATAGGACCAGCCTTTCCTTTTGCCTGGCGCTCACCAAGTAAACTAGGTTGGCTGGCTAGCGAGGTGCAGACATCTGCCTTTTTAAAAGTGGTTTGTGGAGATCAAACTCAGGTCCTCAGTTTGCAAAGCCAGTGCTTTGCTGATTGAGCCATCTTTCCAGGTCCTAAGCCCTAGTTCAGTGAATACACAGAGATATTAGCTAATGATAGTTCATGTGTCTAACTTATAGATATTTAGATTATTTATAGTTATAAGAAAATAAGTGTTTAGTTCCCTGGGCTGTGGAAGCTTTACACTCATTCTCTTTGCAGATGGTCTAAGAGGACATGTCATTACTCTTACGCACATCTTGTCCACCTGTTTATCTATTCACCACACACGATGAGCATGCATGCATTCTTGTCTTTCCACCCACATTACCTGCCTCTGAGATCTCTTTATTGTTTCATGTATCTGGAAGTATGATTGCCCTTCAAAGCTTAACTGGGTCTACAGTATTTCAGGAAACCTTCTCCTTGAATCCCACCGACTGGGAACTGAACCCAGGATCTTGTGTTCGGCAGACTTAGCTATAGGCCTCACCTGGAAACTCTGTTAACTGCTCTGCCCAATACTGCCCATTCTACTCTCAAGACAAAAGGTCACATTGTGAGGGTTAACTGCTGAAACACGCCACCATGTGAACAACAGACCGAGGACAGAACAAAGGGGAGGCTCGGCTGGGATCTTTTCACAATCTGTCCCTCACAGAAACCTGGAGAAATGACATCGTTGTCCCTATTTTTCCAGTGAGAAACAGAGCCCCAGAGATACTATGCTTAGACACAGATCTTGTTTCTCTAAAAGCAACATCTAAGATCTTGTCTCCCCAGCCAGACTCTAGAATATTTCAATTTTATGTAACTATGAACCTCATCCCATGTACACATGGCTGATGCGGAAATGTTTCTGAGTTTACAACAAGCTCCCCTTTGCTCTGAGTCTGTCTGGACTTCCATCCCAGCAAGTCACACACACTTTTGTATCACACCCTTGCCAATGACCTACGCAGAGACTGTCATAAAGTGCCCTTTATGGGAAGTACACAATGTGATGGCAAAAGGCAGGAACCCGAGCACAGTGTTAGGCTACGCATTCCCGCTGTTGCCTGAATAAGGTGACCTACAGTACCCTCTACTGCAGACACTGAAGAGACATGTCAGAATTAAAGGCTTTCACATTCAACGCTCATGAAAGGATTCCACATCAAATATTTAACCACTCCTTCTGCAGATTCAAGACATCACCAGTGAGGGCAAGGCCGAGACAGGTTCCCAGCACCGCCACAGCACAAACTAAAAATCACCACAAGAAAGAAAGAACCAGGGTAGTCTTTAATGCAGCGACATGGACAGCCACAGCCCACACATGACTGAGATCATAATTAAGTCTGAAAAGCTCTTACCGTGCAGCCGGTAGCCAAAGCCGCAGCTCTAAAGGAATCTTCTGCCTTTTTAGTCAGAACCTGAAGCTCTTTCATTGAGGGTGCACGGAAGTAATAGACTAATTCAGAGTAAGAGGGGATGATATTGGGCTTTACACCACCATTTTTTATTATACCTGTAAAAAGAACCAAATTGCTGAAGTTAAACTTGCTGATTTGCTTAAAGAAAGTTTTGCTGCCAGTATAAAAGGGAAAATAATTTCTTATTAGCTTGACTGATACACAAAGGCTTTGACATTATGCCACAGAGAGGAGCTATTCCCCAGCTAATAAGGGAAAGTTGTGTATATGTACAGGAAGCCATTCAATGTTAAGGAATCACAGCTTGTGTTGAGGATGAAGTTCAACAACAGAACCCTTGCCAAGCATGTGTAAGATTCTGGGTGTAATCCCCAGGACTGGAAAAAAAAAGCAAAGAAAGGAGATCAGGAAGGAGAGATTATAATCCAAATTATAAAGAAATACAGAATTATGTAACCACAAAAACAAACAGCAACTTAAACTTTCTGGAGGAAACCCGTCCCATAGGCTTTATTACAGCTGTGCAATTTAAAAAACATTTGACACAATCTTTTACAGAGCATGAGGCTCTGTAACTACCATCATACTTGACCATCCCTATGACTCATTTAAATGACACTTGTGCTGGAGAAATAATTTTCATACCAATTAGAGACTACTACGGTTGTCTCTCAGACCTTTGGCTACAATCATGTCTAGAAACAAAAGCAGAACAAAGACCCCTTACATGCTGTAAACTATCAAAACAAACGTTTGTTTAGGACCACACAAATGAAGGTTTATTTGTTCCTATTAATAACTAAAGGAGATACAGAGACGCTAATCCCAGCCAGTTGTGCAACTCTATAATCTCAGCATTTAGGGGGAGACAGGAAGATCGTGAGTTCAGGGCAATCCTTGGTTACATAGCCTGGGTCCCAAAGACCTCATCTTAAACATACAAAAGAGAACAAAGAAAGGAGAAGGAGGAGGAGGAGCAGGAGGAGGAGGAGGAGCAGCAGGAGGAGGAGGAGCAGGAGGAGGAGGAGGAGCAGCAGGAGGAGGAGGAGGAGCAGAAGGAGGAGGAGCAGGAGGAGGAGGAGCAGGAGGAGGAGGAGCAGGAGGAGGAGGAGCAGGAGGAGGAGGAGCAGGAGGAAGAGGAGGAGCAGGAGGAGGAGGATGAAGAGGAGGAAGAGGAGAAAGAGGAGAAGGAAGAGGAGGAAGAAGAGGAGGAGGAAGAGGAAGAGAATAGAAAAACTGAATTCCCAATCGTCTAATTAAAAGTTTTCCACTCCTATCCCATCCCTTCTGAAAAAATTAAGGCAAGCAGCAAGATAGGTCAGGCCTGCAACATCAGCACTCAGGAGGCTGACACAAAAGGACTGCATGAATTTGAGGGCAGCCTGGACTAAGGACTGCATGCATGAACTAGAGGGCAGCCTGGACTAAGGACTGCATGAATTTGAGGGCAGCCTGGACTATGTAGTGAGAGCCCATCCCAAACCACCTGCTACTCCAACCAGAAAAGAAAATTCAGACAAGAAACCTGCAAAAGTACAATTACAAACTGATTTCAGCATGCAGCAAAGTTGAGTATTCTTTAGAATTAAATAGTTATTAAAGCATGATTTCCTAGATCATACAGAAATAAACCAAAAGAAGGAAGGAAGGAAGAAGGGAAGAAAGGAGGGAGGGTGTGGGGGAGGGAGGGGTACTGTAAATTGGTGTTGTGGCTCATGAGTATAATCCCAGACAGGGTAGGAGGAAATGTGTACCCTTCAGAGAAGACTGTGCTACTATGTTTCTATACACAGAATTTTAAAAGAGTATGCTAGCCCCTGAGTAAGTAAAACTGGTAACCAACACTTCTTTTTTGTGTGAAAGAGTCTCATTTATCCCAGGTTGCCCCCATATTTACATGTGACTGAAGATGATCATGAACTTCTGATTCCAAGTACTGGAATTATAGGTGTGTGATATGTCAGGCTTTATGCAGTGTTGGGAATCAAACCCAGCACGCAGTGCATTCAAGGTGAGCATTCTACTAAATGAACACATCCCCAGCACTGTGTGTGTGTATGTGTGCGCGCGCGCGCACGCGCACGTTCTTGCGTGGTGTTTTCCTTTATTTGTTTTGTTTTCCAAGACAGGGTTTCTCTGTGTAGCTCTGGCTGTCCTGGAACTCACTCTGTAGACTAGGCTGGCCTCGAACTCAGGGATCCACCTGCCTCTGCTCCCAAGTGCTGGGATTAAAGACTTAAGCCACCGCCACCTAGCTTCCAACCCCCAATTTAAAAAAAAAAATCTAGATTTAAATAATTTTACTACACTGAAATATAATAAACACTATTTACAATATAAATATTTGGTGTGCATACCATGAACTCTCCAGGTTGGTTTCATCTGCTGTCGTAATGCAGAGAGGTTGTTATAGGCAAGAACTGCAGCGTCCAAGGCATTCACTCCCTCCCAAGGGTAAGCGGCAGCATGAGACGCTTTTCCATAGTATTTCACAGTCACACTAGGAAATAAAACAAAAGAGATCACTGGAAATTACTTCCTCTAGTATCAGTAAAATATGAAAATACAATCAGTTGTGTGTGCTTATGTATGAATATGCACATGTGAGTGCTGAGCTGGGAAGGGGTGTGGGGTGCACTCTTGTGCTTGTGTGTGTCTGTGTGTGTGCACGCGCATGCACATGCATGTGTGTGTATGCGTGTCTGTACATGTGTGTATGTGTATATGTGTACACGTGAATGCAATGCCTGAAGAGACCAGAAGAGTGAGTCAGAACCCTGAAGCTGGAGTTACAGGATGCTGTGAGCTGCCAGACATGTGGGAACAAAACAAGTTCTCTGGAGGAGCAGCGCCGGTTCTTACCCACAGAGCCATCTGTTAGCCCCCATGTGAGACTTTGTATTTGAGAAGCATCTGTAGTAAAATCATAGGAATGTGGGAATGAGAATGCAGTTCCCTGGGAGTGTCTGCTCACCATGTGGAAGGCTCTGTGCTCCATTTCTAGAGAGATGGAAAACAAGGAAGAAAGAAAAGAAAAGGCCAGATACAGAGATAAAGGAGACTGGCCAACAACTTAGCTCAGATACGGAACACTGCATTAAGTATTGGAGCCACACACATGACTATATCCTTTATACAGTATTGTGTGTGACAGTTCTGTATCTAAAGCTGCAAGAACTCAGGCAACTCTGCCTTCAAAAGGTCAGCTGGGAGTGGTAGCTCGCTTGTTTAATCCCTGCACTCAGAGGGCAGAGGCAAGCAGATCTCCGAGTTCAAGGCTCACTATAGGAAATTCCAGGCTGGTTAGGGTTGTATAGTGAGACCTGTCTGAGGGAAAATGAGAAGGAAGGTCAAGGAAAGAGAAAATAATTAAAATACATCAGGACAAAGTTTGGAAACCTAATTATCACAACCTTATAAGGCACCCCGCACTGTCAGCTATTTCTGACCAAAATTTTCTTAATGTTACAAAAGGGTTATTATCAGTAATATTTTTAACTTTATGAATTATTATTCTGCTACATAAATAGTTATCAAGTGCTGGTGAGATGGCTCAGCAGGTAGATACTTGGCTCTAAGCATGAAACTCTGAGTTTGATCTCTGGGACTCAAAAGGTAGAGGGGCACATCGACCCCTACAGGATGTTCTCTGGCTACCATAGCAGTACTATGGAACAAAAAAATTTAAAAGGTTGTCAAATTCTTAGACTATATTAAACACAAAGTTTAAAACCATAGTTAAAAAACAGTAAATAATAAAAAGAAATATTAATGGATCTTTTATATCAATAGTAGTATTTTAACTTCAAAGGTCTGTTTTTGATAAAATAGCAGTTTGTTTAACTGATGTATAATTATTTTTAAGACAAACTGTTAAGTTAAAGGGGAGGGGGGTACTGCTGAAACCTGAATCTGATCCTGGAACCTACATAATGGTACAAGGAGAACCAACTCCACCAGGGTCCTCTGATTGCAACGTGTATACCAAGGCATACATGCCCCGTCATCATACACATACATGCTAATGATAAACAAATGCCTTTAATCCCAATTTAATCAGGAGGCGGGGCAGGTAGATCTTTACAAAGGCCAGCCTAGATTTGCTTGCCTAGCAATCTCTAACTCTGTATACAACTAGGTATAGTGGTGTGTGTATACCTGCAATCCCTAGGCATAGTGGTGTGTATACCTGCAATCCCTAGGCATAGTGGTGTGTATACCTGTAATCCCAGCACTGGGGAGGCAAAAGGATCACAAGTTCAAGATCATCTTCAGCTACATAGCAAATCTGAGGCTAGCCTGGGCTATATGAGATTGTTTAAATCAACAAACAAACAAACAAACAAAGAACCCATGCTGGGCTGGGCACATAGTTCAGATGGCAGAGTCCTTATCTAGCATGCATAAAGTCTTAGGCTCATTCATCCCTCAGTACCACACAAACAAGACATGGACACACACACACACACACACACACACACACACACACACACCCCGGCAATCCCAGTGCTGCAGTCGTAGAGGCAGATGGTTCAAGGACTACCTCAACTACATAGTGAGCTCCAGGCAAGCCTGTGCTATATACCAAACCTTAACTGAGGGGGTGGGGCATGTGGAACCAATCGGGTTGACTTTCAGATCAAGACAAATATAAGATCAAGGCCTAAATATAATCTTAATAGTCTGGGAAACCCGCCTACAGCTTGCAGGCCTCTTCCAGCCAGAAGTGCTGGCAGATTTGTAACTCCTAATGTTTTCCAGAAGTATCCCCACCCCCATACAACGTGAATCGTTTCTACTCTCACAGTAACAGTTCCAAGTTGGTAAGAATGAAGATATTGCCAGGCAGTGCTATTCCAATACTTTAATCCCAGTACCCTGGAGACAAAGATTGGTGAGTGTTTGTGAGTTCAAGGCCAGCCTGGTCTACAGAGTAAGTTTCAGGAGAAACCCTGTCTGGGAAAGCAGACAGACAGACGCACAGACAGATGGACTTAAGGAAGGAAGGAAGATAAAATTAAAATGACTACCCGCTGAAAACAAGGTCTGGTGGGGCTCAGAGAAGTGAAATTTCTGAGCCCAACTACACTGCAGGGACAGTTCTACTATCACACTCCAGAGACCCAGCTACTACAAAATTGGATGACACAGCCCCTCAGTGGCTCCTGGGGACTGGACCATTAACCATACCACAACTGTCTCTACTCTGTCCTTTGTGGTTGAGAATTCACAGCAGTTCAATAACACATCCTTCTAGATGCAAAAAAGAACCCTCCTCCAGTTCCACAGAACCAAGTTAAAAACAGCATGAAGAAGTACTCTCTTCTCAAGTCTTAACAAAACTGTCCCTTGTAAAGACAACCCCTTATCAAAGGACAGCTGTTTTCCAGGAGCCAGGCTAAGTTCAAGAGAGCACAAGTGCTTGATACTCCTTTAATAGTTCAATGATGACATAATAACAAATCATGATCAGAAGGGAGGATGCATTGATAACAAACATCACATCATCATTATCCAGTTCCCAGGGTCTTCTATGCAGGCCATGCTGGCCTCAAACTCCTCCTGCCCCCTAAGTAATGAGAGTAGAGGTCAGTAGACCCCGCCCACCCAGTTCATTTTATATTTTAAATGCATGAACGCAGAGGTTTGGTGTCTGGCTTACTTTCCTTTTCTTTTTTCAACTATGTCTGTCTGGTGGGGGAGGGGTGTGTGCGCGCAATGGGACACCTGTGGAGATCAAAGGACAGCTTTGTTCTCTCCTTTGGGTTCTGGGGATTGAACTCAGGTCGCTCGCTAGGCTTGCATGACAAGTGCTTTCGCCCTAGCTTTGAGTATTCTTGTCTGTTGCCCACTAAGAAATGATCTTCAATGGGATCACTTACTCATGCTCAGCCACATCCGGTAGATAGGCAGCATTCTCTTGAGATGGATGAGCCATAAAAACAACATCAAGGTTTTCAAAAGCACCTGCTTCAATTAGATCAATCTTGCCACCACCATCTTCTTCTGCAGGGGTTCCCAGGACAATGACCTACAAGGAAATGCAGATGTTAGCAAAAACAATCAACACTGCAACATCAATGTAGCAAGAAAACATTAAACACATTTTAGTGCGTGTGCATTCAGAATAGATACTTAAATCCTTAAACCCCGAAGAGACATTATAGTCTGACATTTATACCATTAATTAAAATATATGGTACAGAATCACAAAATTTAATTTGTATTGTTAGAGTAATCTGGTATAAATGCATGCTAGAAATGCTATAGTAAAATTTCCCCAATTTTATACTCAACTTAAACTAAGTTACAACAATGACCAAAAACACCAGAATTCTATGTACTTCAACATTTGCTAGGACTTAGCTGTTAAAGTTTCTTCATGACTTAGCATATATATATAATGGGTATAATTAGTCATAAGCTTTACTGGTGAGGACCTTGACAAGTGGCCTGTTTATTACCCTCACAAGAGACCTGTGAGGAAGTAAGTAGTCTGCATCATTTCAGGCAGGCTGTAGGCTTCCCGGGTTACAGAGTGAGTCTTCAGGGTTTAGATAGCTTTCCTGGCCTTCTGGTTGGAACTCTGAGTCCTCACTGAGAAAACACTTTAAAAGTCTTAATTCATTAACCCTTCATTGACGAGCATAAAACAATCTCAGTGCCATGATTAGAAACCACCAACTATTTCATAAACTTACTAATTCGATTCCACCAGTTCAACCAGGAAGATTTAAGGGTCACCAAACACCTAATCAAACAAAAGAGAACTTTACAGAATAAAGGTTTTACTTTGATATTTAAGCTTAACTTCTTCAAGCAATTTTTAAAAAGCAAAGACACATCATCCGCATAAGGTTAATGTATTGTTAAGGTCATGTATAAAAATACAGTGAAACAAGATGAAGTTTTTAAAAAGGCTTTGCTTGCAAAGGGAATCCATTTATATTCCATTTTCTGGTAAGAGAGGAACGTTGGTGAGAACAACCACTTGAAATTAGAAGCTGGTATACTTCTCAAAGTCTGGCTTTACTTATTTGTGAATTTATAAAGTATCTTAAGTTGAGCTGCTTTTGGGGGGAGGGAGTAAGACAGGGTCTCTCTATGTAATCCAGACTGTCCCGGAGCTCATGTAGACTAGGCTGACCTCGAACTCACAGAGCTCCGTCTGGCATGCGCCACCACTCCTGGCCACTGACCTGCTTCTTTCTCTAAATCCACTGCGCTCATTGCCAACTGCTGAGAAATTTTCGAAGTCTGTCCAGGGTCTCACGCCCTTCTCCCCAAACAAAACAAAAACCTAGAAGCATAAAAGAGAAGATAGCGAAAGGGAAAGGGCCACAAGAGATGAACTGCTGTAGAGGATTACATTACTGCCACTGGGGGGTGAACCGCGCTGAGTGGCAGATGGTTGGTTCTTGGCTCACAGAACTAAATACACCATCCAAAGAGTAAATACAGGATCAGAACTGCCCAAGACCGACATGCAGGACATTCTCCTGCTTAAAGAACCGAGACGCCTGTTTACTATTAAATAAAAATGTGCACGTAAATATGAGCCCATCTACGGAGTAAACGTTTTGTTTGCTTCCCCGTTAGTTCTACTCTTTAGAGGTTTGGCAGTCTGGTAGTTCTAAACACTGAAACTTACTATACAAATACGAATTACTCAAATCAAAATCTTTTGTTTGTTGAGTCTACATTTATTTCCTCCAGGGATCACGCAAGCTAGTGAGCAAACGCAGCTGTTTGCTCCCAAAAATAACTGGTCTGGCGCTCCGAGCTGGATCCGGTACACCTGGCGCTGGCCCGCGCGGCTCACCTTGACCGGCGGGGGCGCAGCGATGCTCTCCAGCGCAGCCCGCAGGCCGAGCGCCGCAGCCGCCCCCACCTCTGCGATGAGGTTGTGGCCGCAGGCGTGACCCAGGGCTGGCAGCGCATCGTACTCGCACAGGAAGCCCAGCTGCAGCACGCGGGGCCCCGCCGCGGCCTCTGGCGGCGCCCACTCGGCACGGAAGGCGGTGGGGAGCCCGAAGTGCGGCTGCACCGCCCACGAGGCGGCTGGCGGCTCGCGCTCGAAGAAGCGCGTGAGCTCGCCGTGCGCGCGGTGCTCTTCGTAGGCCAGCTCGGGCGCGCTCCAGATGGCGCGGCTCAGCGCGCCCAGGCGCTCGGCCGCCTCGTCGATGCGCTCGGCCGCGCGCCGCTTCAGCAGCTCCAACTCCGCGGCGCTGCTCGTGCCCGGCTCGGCCGGCCGCTCCACCTCCGGCCCCATGGCGCGGGCGTGCTACGGTCTATCCTAGTCAGCCCTCGGCGGCGCTCCGCTCTCTTGTCAGTCCTCGGCAACGCTCGGCGCCGCTCGGTAGTCCCTGCCAGTCCTATGCAACGCTCGGCACCTTGGCAGCGCTTGGCTGCCCTTGGCAACGCTTAGCTGTCCTCGGCAGCCCTCGGCAAGTCTAGGCGCTCCGGCAGCCCTTGGCACTCGGCAACGCTCGGCTGTCCTTGTCAGTCCTCGGTGGCCCTCGGCGGCTTCGGTGACCAGCGCCCCGCACTCACCCACTGTACAGCACAACCCTAACTCTAACTTAACCCCCCAGGCCAGGAGTTGCCCTGTAACTCCGCCCCCAGGCTCGGCGTGGAGCTGGGGCCTCAACTCCTCCTAAGAAGAGGAATTGTATATGACAAGTTTTATCCAAAATTTTGATTGACGATAAGCCCAAGTAATAATGATCTGCACAGTTCGTGTTCGTATCATAACGGGTCTAAAGTTATGCAATGAAGAAATTCAAGAAGTCATACTCTCCTGTTCCTCCAGAATGATACAAGTTTAAAAATTGTTATTGATGGTACACCTAATAATTAGTGTTCTGAGGTTTTCTTGATTTAAAAGCTTCTGCCAGTTCTTCCTATTCTATTCTCTCTTAAATTGCCACAAGATTATATATATATATATATATATATATATATATATATATATACACACACACACACACACACACACACACTCAGCCCTAAATACAGTAAATGTGATATGAATTAATGGATGAGATCACTTTCCTTTTTAAATTTTTTTTTTTTACATTTTTTGTGTTATTTTGTTTGAGCGTTTTGTCTGAATGTATGCATACACACCGCCGTGTCTGGTGCCTGGGGAGGTTGGAAGAGGGCATCAGATCCCCTGAAACTGGAGTTATACATGATTGTGAGCCACCATGTGGGTGAATGGGAACTGAATGCTGGTCCTCAGCCAAGAACAACAAAGACTCTCAATGGCTGGACCAGCTCTCCAGCACCACCCTCATTTTTCTTAATAAACGTTACTCTTGATACACATCTTTCAGGATTCCTCCAGCATCTATGAGACTCCAGATTATTTTCTCAGTGAATTGGCTAAAAGCCAGAATAACGTTAAAATTATAATAAGAGTACTCTGTACCAAGTGCTCTTCTGGGTGTTTTAAATGTTAATACCTAGTTCTCATCCCAACCTAGGAGGTTATTAATGTGACCATTTGCCTTCAATTTACAGATGAGTATCCAAGATTACACAGCCCACTAAGTACTGGGCACAGCATTCCACAGAAGACAACGTTTAACCACCACACTTGGTTGCTTGTAACATCTGGATTCATAAATGCATCTATTTACATCACAATGGACACAATAATTCATCTTCAATAAATTTTACAGCAGAACTCTGCCGACAGCAGTGGAAATCCTGTTTGTTCTCATTAGGTAGCAGTAAACAGCTACAGACAGGCCTACATACACACTTTAGAGACAAGCTGCTATTTAGGTTGCCTGCTACAAAGTATTGTATTGTCATCCAAGATGGTGGAAAGATAGGTAACTCTGGGCTGGGATCCTCCTGAGTACACATGTTCACACATACATATGTGTACTCAGTTTCTACTTTTGACACCATGGATTTCTTGAGCATGGTAATTTGTATTCTTGAATCTCTTTGATAAATTGTGATTTGTTTGAACGGGCATCTTCTCTTCAGTCTTCATACCTTTTTTGTTCCATTTCCTAGCACCTAACACACATCATGTGTGGTGGTTTGAGTAAAAATGGTCCCTGTAGACTCCAACATTTGAATGCTTGGTCTTTGGGGAGAGACACTACTTGAAAGGGATTGGGTTTGGCCTTGTTGGAAGAAGTATGTCACTGGGGGTGGGGGTCGGGGGCGGAGCATAGTAGTAAAAGCCCAAGCCAGGCCCAGTGTCTTCTCTTCCTGCTGCCTGTGGATCGGATGTAAAACATTGAGGTACTTCTCCAGAACCATGTCTGCCTACATGACACCACGTTCCCTGCCATGATGATAATGGATTAAGCCTGTGAAACTGTAAGCCAGCCCCGATAAATGCCTTTCTGCCACAGACACAGTGTCTCTTCACAGCCATAGAACACTGACTAAGACATCCTTCCTCCGTGACAGTAAATATTTTTTGGCTAATTATTATTCTTGATTCTCATGGTAATATTAGCTATTATACTATACCAATCTATCAACAGAAACCCCAGCTCCATGCAACTTTATAGATCCTCAGACCTTGACCTAGAGATTAGAGTTGGGTGCACGAAAGCATGTCTTTATTTGTTGGGGTGTATGTGTACACATATGCAGAGGCCAGAGCAGCAGGACTTCAGGTATTTTCTTTTTTCTTTCTTTTTTTTGTTTTGATACTTTATTTACATTTCAAATGTTTCCCCCTTTCCAGATCTCCCCTTTGGAACCTCCCTTTCCCCTTCCCCCTGCCTCTATGAGGGAATTCCCCCACCCACGCACCCACCCACTCTTGTCTACCCTCCTTGGCATTCTCCTATATAGGGGCTTCTAACACCCTCTGGCCCGCCTCTCCTCCCCCTGATGGCTAACAAGGCCCTCCTCTGCCACATATGTGGCCAGTACCATAGGTTCCTCCATGTGTATTCTTTGGTTGGTGATCCAGTCTCTGGAGCATCAGGAGGTCAAGCCAGTGGACACTGTTGCTCCCTCCATGGGGCTGCAAACTCCCTCAGCTCCTTCAGTCCCTTCTCCAACTCCTCCATCTGGGACCTCACGCTCAGCCCTACGGTTGCTGTGAAGTGAATCTTGGGTATTCTGAACTTTTGGGCTAATAACCACTTATCAGTGAGTACATACCGTGTTCATTCTTTTGTGACTGAGTTACCTCGCTCAGGATGATTTTTTCAAGTTCCATCCATTTGCTTGCGAGTTTTGTGAAGTCATTGTTTTTAATAGCTGAGTAATATTCCATTGTGTAAATGTACCACATTTTCTGTATCCATTCCTCTGTTGAGGGACATCTGGTTTGTTTCCAGCTTCTGGCTATTATAAATATGGCTGCTATGAACATAGTGGAGCATGTGTCTTTATTACATGTTGGAGCATCTTCTGGGTATACTCCCAGGAGTGGAATAGCTGGGTCCTCAGATAGTATTATGTTCATTTTTCTGAGAGTCTACCAAACTGATTTCCATAGAGGTTGTATCAGCTTGCATTTCCACCAGCAATGGAGGAGTGTTCCTCTTTCTCCACCTCCTTGCCAACATCTGCTGTCACCTGAGTTTTTGATCTTAGCCATTCTGACTGGTATGAGGTAGAATCTCATGGTTGTTTTGATTTGCATTTCCCTGATGACTAAGAGTGTTGAACATTTCTTTAGGTGCTTTTCAGCCATTCGAGATTCCTCAGTTGAGAATTCTCTATTTAGCTCTGTTCCCCATTTTTTGATAGGGTTATTTGGAAAGCATGTCTTTATTTGTTGGGGTGTATGTGTACACATATGCAGAGGCCAGAGCAGGAATTCAGGTATTTTCTTTATTGTTCTCTTTCTTATTGCCTTGAGACAGTGTCTCTCATTGAACCCACAGCCCCCTGTTTTGACTAAGCTGGCTGGCCAGCCTCCCAGGAGCTACCTCTCTGCCTTCCACCCTCCTCTAAGCTGGGACACAGAGGTGCGCGCGCGCGCACACACACACACACACACACACACACACACACACAGAGACACACACACACACAGAGACAGACAGACAGACAGACAGAGCCATATCCAACTTTTTACATGGGCAGTGGGTATTTGAACTTCTACTTGCAGAGCAGTGCTTTTACATTTTGAGACATCTTTCCAGCTCAAGAATATCTTCCTAGAGCTGGGTTGGATATGACCTTCTTCTTCTCCTCCTCCTCCTCCTCCTCCTCCTCCTCCTCCTCCTCCTCCTCCTCCTCTTCCTTCTTCTTCTTCTGCTCCAGTCAATGGAAGGAGACTTTATTTGGTTCTAGGGACACAGGCTGGGTATGGCCCAGCTTTATTTGACCTTCTTCTTGGGGCTCAGGTTGTTGGTATGGCCACATTTCTTCTTGTAGCAGTTGACTGCACTGGGGTGCTGGCGTGCGTAGCACTTTCGGCAGATCATCTTGTCCCAGTTGTACTTCTGGGCAAGCTGACAAAGAGATGGCTCAATGATGCCACCATGTAGGTGCAGCACCAGGTACAAAGTGGACTCTTTCTGGATGTTGTAGTCAGACAGAGTGCGGCCATCCTCCAGCTGTTTGCTGGCGAATATCAGCCTCTGCTGGTCAGGTGGGATGCTTTCCTTGTCTTGGATCTTGGCCTTGACATTCTTGATGGTGTCACTGGGCTCGACCTCGAGAGTGATGGTCTTGCCCATCAGGGTCTTCACAAAGATCTGCATATTGGATGTGGCATTCTTAAATGACAGGCAACTCAGTATCTTTTTAAAAACAACAACAACAACAACAAAAACCCTCAGTATCTTTTAACTATTCTGCATGCAGCTGTCTGCACTATCTATGATACCACTAAAGACCCTGAAAAACCTCTCTGCCTTTACCTGGGGCTGGAGTTAAAAATACAGAATTTACTATTAAGTGGGTTTTTTTGTTGTTGTTGTTGGAGGGGAGGTGCTGGTTGGATTTTGTTCGTTTGTTTCCTTTTTGGAGGGAAGGAACCAGAGGCAAATAGAAATAGTTCTACATGATATATAGTTTTAAAGTATAAATGTGTCTGTCTTTCTTCCCAGGCTACTCACAAAGCAAGCTCCCATCACTGGGGATAATAACTTTGAAATGGGAAATTCCTGACAAATGGATACTTTGTTGGAATAAGGGGGG
>JADRCH010000080.1:1019957-1122846 GCA_019843965.1 Rhynchomys soricoides | reverse complement strand
ACAATATAAAACCTGCTCCTCATCCCACTGATACAATATAAAACCTGGCTGGAAGCAGCACAGAAAGGACCTGTAACAGCTCTCAATGTATAGTCCTTTAAACAACTCTTGCGTTGGTTTATCGTGTGTGTGTGTGTGTGTGTGTGTGTGTGTGTGTGTGTGCGTGTGTGTGATCATATAAGTGCAGGCATGTACATGCTATAGTATATGTGTGCAGGTTAAAGGAAAACCTCCGGTGACTGGCTGTCATTGTCTTCCACTTTACTTGAGACTGCTGTTCACTGCAGCATCTGCTAGGCTAGCTAGCCCATGAACTATTCAGGACCAACATCATCAAATCAGAGACTTAAAACATTCTAGCAGAAAGCTAAGAAGCCCATTGACACAATAGAGGACTGGGAAGAGGAATGTCCCCTCCAAACGGCTTCCAAGTAAAAGAACAAGTAACAACAGAAAGGGAATAGCATCAAATTGGGGCTTACAAGCATCCAGCAGAAACAGACTGAGGTAAGCCCCTTTAGGTCAGCCAGCTGATTTCCCCATCCAGAGTGTCCCATCTGGTGAGGTTTCCAAGTAAAGGAGCAAAGAGCAGCTGACAGAGAATACGTCTACAAATCTAGTGCTCACTGGGCAGGTGAGAGAGCTCAGCAGGTAGCATGCTGCCAAGCCTAATGCCTGGAGCTTGATTGCTGGGTGGTAGAAGGATGGAACATGGAGCAAGCACACACCATACACACTCACTCACACATAATACATTCACATCTAAACATATACACACTCACACAAAATAGTTTCTATCTTAGCTTAAGCAGTGGGTGAGAATATTTAAATACCAAGGGTTACAGGTATAAGTTATACCTGAGTCTGGTTTTTTTTTTTTTAAATCCTTCACTGCTGATATCAAAGGAAGGCCATGCACACAGTAGGCAGAGGGGAGGCCATGCACACAATAGACAGGGGAAAGCCATGCACATAGTAGGCAGGGGAGGCCATGCACATAGTAGGCAGAGGAGAGGCCATGCACACAGTAGACAGGGGGAAGACCATGCACACAGTGGGGGAGGGGGAGGGGAGAGGTCATGCACACAGTAGACAGACTACACTGCTGAGCTGCTTCCCAGTCCCCCTAAGTCTGCCTTTTCAAAACAAGTTTCTAACTTGTATATTCTCTATTAATGTAGCAATAAGAGTTAGGAATTTTTGGTTTGTTTTGGGGGGATTGTTTTGTTTTGGGGGATTGTATTTTTGTTTTTGGTTTGGTTTGGTTTGGTTCTAGTTTTAGGACAGGGTTTCTCTGTGTAGCTCTGGCTGTCCTGGAACTCACTCTGTAGACCAAACAGGCCTCTAAATCAATTTTGCCTCTGCCTCCCACATGTCACCAATGTCCAGCAGGAATTAAGAATCTATTACCTCCTCACATAATTTAGGTTCCTTTTTTTTCTTTAATTTGAACTTGCATGGTAAATGTATAGAAAAATGAAAAATACATACGCTAAAGATAAGGATTTTAAAAGCATATGCTAGATTTGGTTTATAGTGTGTCTGTGTGTTTGTGTGCTTGTGAACAAGCTTCCCGCCCACATTTTAACTCTGTGTTCCTCTTCTACCCTCCTTGTTATTTCTGTAATATTAGGAATTGAACCTAGGGACTTATGCATGCTAGACAAGCTGCACACTCAGTTTCCTTTTCTTTCTCAATGTCTTCTTTTTTTTAAATTTTCTATTTTAAAGATAATATTTCAAGACTTCCAGGTAAAATGGCAGACTTCCTCCAGAGAAATGCCAGTATCAGAAAAAAAAAAAAAATGGACTCTATCCAAAAAGAGGAAGAGACAGAAAGCTTCAGGAAATCCACAAAAGTGACAGGACAGCTGGCACATTTCACATTCAACAGGTAATGCACCAGCAAGGAGAAAACTGAGCTGAGCATAACCCCAGTGTGGCGCTCCAGGACAGGAGGGGAGGAGAAGCCTTACCTAAAAGATGCACCAGGTGGTCCTGGTGGAAGGAAAGTGCCAGTCCCCAGATGTAAGACAAGCCTACAGCTCTCACTAGACTCAAATCCAGTTTCTGGTCTTGTTGAATCAATGACTCCTCCAGGTGGGATAGGTCAGCTGTTAGGAAATGGTTCTAATTTGGCTTCCAAAAGCTACTTCCAGACATTGAGGGTCTCTGTCCCCAGTTGGCTTTGATTGGTAATAAAGAATTACCATATAACCAATGAATGGGCATGGACAGGAAGGCGGGACTTTCAGATTACGTGGACAAGGGAGAGAACAGAGGAGAATTGCCATGTTGGGGAAGCTTAGAGAACAGACTTAAAGGCCTGCCCGCATGTAAGATTCTGGGAAAGTGGCCCTAGGGGCCACTCTCGTGATCATGTCTGGGGTAGCAGAGATGAAATATAGAACTCACTATTAAAAATTATTTAGAGATTCTCAGATGGAATACACATACGCCATGATATAAGATTAGGAGGAGAGAACTGGCTTCTTAGAAGGCTATAGATTTGGCCAGAGCCATGTGGAGATTTCTTCCTGTGGTTTGGACTGTACAAAGAGCTTGAGCTCAGAGCTGCTGTGAGCCGCTGCTGTGCAAAGAGACAGGCTGGCTGCTCAGAGGAAGGCAGAGAGAGGCAGACAATAGAAGCTGCCTGACTCTGCAGACAGATAAACAAAGGCACACAGATAGAAGGGAGATTGAATTTAAAAATGCTTTAAAGAAAATTTGAAAAGGTTTATGCCAGGGCAGATACTCAGATTCTTTTGAATATGGTATACATGGGAATTCTGGGATTGTGCAGCCCGGTATGACAAAAAATAGAGCATGGAAATAGGTTACACAATAAGTAAAAGAGAATTTAATTAAAATTAAATATATAGATGAATAAATGAGACTTTTGATCTTAAATTATAGGTCAAAGAGCAGGGGATAAATAGAAAAAACTTATCTCAGACAGATAAAGAAACTTATGTTAATTCAAATTACATAAAGAGAAGGGGACATATGTACTGTAGGACCATGAAAGGCAGCCTGGTTTCTGGTAGAGCTAAGGTTTAAAACCCCAGCAACCCAGTCAGGGGTCCTCAGCAGGGGATAACCATGCAAGGGATGGTAGATGTTTTGCCTTGCTCCTGGGCCCCAGGCTCCTGACAGGAGGCCTAAGCTCTCCATAGGTCTGTGACCATCAGTCATGTAAGGGCAATGCCCCAAACCCCTCCACAGGTAGAGAATGTGCGGTCACATAGACTCAAGACATCTCCATTTTAATGAGGTACCTAGAGACTTAGCCAATAAACTCCCCTTCTCAGATACTCCTTCCTGCAAAAGGTATTTAACCTCAGGCTGCCTTGAGAAAGAAGGGTATGGTTTTACTCATCGCCACTCTCTGCCATGACTTAAAACCATGAACGGTCTCTTTTTTAATCAGGATCTGCTGTGGGGAACAACAAACAGGCCTTCGTCTAAAGAGCCGCGTCTAGTTTCCCTCAGAAGGCCTCTCAGCGTTCCCAGCCATGGTCTCTACCAAACCAAGCCAGCCAGCCACCAACAAGCCAAAGACTCGGTCCCGGGTGGGACTCAGCTGGGCTCCTCCCCGCCTTTGCCCCTTGGCCCCTGGCTAAATATGACCCTCGAGCCCCAGCTCTTTTGCAGCATCTAGTGGTGCCTAGGATGCCCACGAGCCTAAGAACCAGATGGAGCAGGCTCTGTGTAGTCCTCAGGACCCCAGGCCACACTCCCCCAACCCCAGGCAGCATCTGTGGCTTCTCACACCTGCCTGGCGGCATCATGGGGTGAGCATATTTGAACTTCCCGAGTCTCAACTCCCCCAGAGGCTGGAGTCCTGAGGTGGATGCCAGCACCTCCACCCCACTATAACCCAGCAATGTACCCACAGAGATATTAATCTCCATAGAAGGGAAGATTTAAATATACATAGATGTCTTAGTTACGGTTTTACTGCTGTGTACAGACACCATGACCAAGGCAAGTCTTATAAAGGACAACATTTAATTGGGCTAGCTTACAGGTTCAGGGGTTCAGTCCATTATCATCAAGACAGGAACATGGCAGCATCCAGACAGGCAGGCATGGTGCAGGCAGAGCTGAGAGTTCTACATCTTCATCTGAAGGCTGCTAGTGGAAGACTGACTTCCAGGAAGCTAAGGTGAGGGTCTTAAGTCCACACTTCAGTTTTTAAACCTTAGCTCTCCCACAGTGACACACCCACTCTAACAAGGCCACACCTCCTAATAGTGCCACTTCCTGGGCCAAGCATATACAAACCACCACATTAGACAAAGAAATAATTGAAGCTTTTGATCTTAAATTATAGGTCAAAAGCAGGGGATAGGGAGCCTAACCTATCTCAGATAATAGAAATTTAGGATTTGATCTCATTATTAAAAATTAATTGTGTAAGAACAAAACAGGAGATAGTGGAGGAGCACGATCTCAACAGATAATATTTGTTGAGATAGATTTAATTTCTTTGAGTTGTTTTAATTACCAAAATGATGGTTATAAGTTTGATGGTATTTATGATATTAAAAATCCTCTGGGAGAGAGGTCAAGTTGTTAATTTAATTCATTCTATACCTTTAATGATTTCCAGTTAATGGACCAAGGATATGCTATTTTGGGAGAGAGGCTCTGTATTTATGTTGGCAGAAAAAGAGAAAAGGCTTTGGACCCCTTCCAGAATGATATGGGTCAGATATGACTGGGGAAGATTCCCTGAAGATCTTAGCTACAGAAAAGACAAATTTGAGAAAATCAAACAGGACAGGTAACTTGATCTCCTGATTCCTTAACATGGGAACTGGCTTAGACATAAAAGTGTCTTCAGCCAAAACTTCAGCTAAATTCAGACAATAAATCTTGTTGGTTATAGAATCTTTAAGATTCCTCATGCCCTCCTTTACACAAATGAAGGTTTATTATAATTGGTTATTGATCAAATCATAAAAGGATTGTTGTCTTTCACCTGCTTAAAGAAGGAACAAAATTCATCCTCAACTGATCTGTGCACCTTGCACAATCCATATGAATATCTTAATAGTACTACAATTTGGTTATGAGATTCATATATCACAGAATGTACAGCTTTGGCAGGATTCATCGTCAGGAATGCTGAAATGACCTGCTGTTCCAGACCCCTGCTTCCTGATGCTGTACAGAGACTTGCTGCAAGAACAGCTTCAGGAATTGCTGCTGATTTCAAATGGAATCTGTTCATCCAACCTCTCAGACAGATCCAGTGAGAACTTCAGTCAAGCCCGAGCCTTCTAAGCATACAGAGCCTGGATACAGATGCAACAGCTAGCCTTCTTAAGTCTGACCCTCCCCACCCCTTTAGAGAACTTTTGTTGCACCTATTCAGTAGGAAGAAATTATGGCGAGTCGTCCCAATCCATTGGGTTTGATGTCTCCTTATGGTTATTTTATAAATTTTAGATGGGTTGAAGGGATAATTTGGAAATGGTCATAATTTTGAACAGGAAGGAAATAGATGGGATGGATTAATAAATTTATTCTTAAGCAAAGCATTCTATAGCCACAATCTTACATTGGTAGAAATATTTATTATTGATATAAATTAAAGTTATAATTTTACACTGGTACAGAATTTATAGATTAATGCAGATTTAAGGTTTTCATTGGTATAAATTCCTTATATTGATACAAAATTAATATTGTTACCTTTAGATAGGCATTGTGCCTATGCAACTCAATTAAGAACACAAGATTTAGGACCAGTCCTTCTAATAACTGCTTTTACAAACTGTTTAGGATGATTAAATCACATAAGTTAAGGGCCAGATAGTAAACTCATGATTATATTAGAATCTGATCTAATTATATCAAGGTGCTTTCTACAATATTCAAATAGAAATAGCTAAGAGTAGTTAAGGTTTAACTATTTAGATATACTTTAAATAGATAGTCTTCAAAAACATCAGAAATCCATAAAGTATGACATTTAAAATTAATTCATTATTAAAGATCATTTGGCTAGAGACATGCCTGCTCCTGACAATACCCCTTCTTGGTTCAAAGAAGAGATTGAACATCAAAACCTCCATATGGAGTTACTCCAGTCTTGGCAAGATAGCCATTGGACAAAAATTGCCCTATTCATCTACAGACAAAAATACTGTCCAGTAAAGGACACACAATAGAGGATAGTTAATAGTTTAGCTCTGCCAAGACAGAGTAAACTAGTCTTTCATAGTTCCTCCTTCATTTCAAGGTCTGTCAGATGGTCCTGGGCCAGAATGCTAAAGAAAGATGCTCTGACATTTTGAGTAATAAGGGGCTGTCCAGGTCTTTAGCTGTCTGTACAATTTGTTTAGATTTTGGAAGCTATGTTTTTATGCTTCCTACATATTCAGGTAATAATTCATTCTCGGATTTCTGACAGGGTTGAAGACTAGTTATAGTCTTATAATCAAACTCAAGCTGTTTAGCATTGAGGGAGATGATGCAGATTTGGAAGAATGGTGTTCAGATGGTAATGCAAGCTAAAATCAGAACATAATTCAGATAAGAGAATTATAAACTCTTTAAGTCAGGATAGATGGTAGGATACTCCATCAAAGTGACAAATATGATGGACTCGATGTCAACTGTATATCATAGTTTGCAATGTCAATTTACATAACTGTTATGGTTATGCTCAATTTATGTCTGAGAGAAGAGCTTTTTTAAAATTTGGACAGAAAGGGTGAGATGTTGGAAAATGGTGTGATGCTTTGTCTTAATTCGGCTCCCAAAACCCGCACTTCCAGATATTGGGGGGGGTCCCTGCCCCCAGCTGGCTTTGACTGGTAATGAAGAATTGCCATACAGCCAATGGCTGGGCAGGGAGACAGAGGTAGGACTTATAGATTACTTAGACAAGGGACTGAGGGGGAGAAAAGAGGAGAATAACCATGATGGGGGGGGGGGACAAGGAGAACAGACTTAAAGGCCCACCCACTTGTAAGATTCTGGAAAAGTGGCCCTAGGGGTAATCTCCCCTGATTATGTCTCAGGTAGCAGAGATGAAATACATATTTTAAAAGATGTTAACTCAAGAATACCAGATGGAGGTGTATGCTAGCTGAGGGGAGGTTTAAAAGTGCCCAACCACTGAACTATTCAAGCATATCAAAATTAGCTGGTGTATGTGTGTCTTTTCATCTGCAAATCCAGAGAGCTCTGGTGGGTGGCTTAATCACCTGCTCAGAGAGAGCTCAAGGCAGTTTAATCAATTCATCACTACAATCAACCATGGAGAGGAGTTCCCAGACCTCTGAGAGCTGTGGCTGGTGCCATCCTGACATGTAATCTACTGTTCAAAACTAAGCTGCCCTAGGGGTTTGAGATCAGGGAAGAGTCACCAGTCAGTCAGCCCAAATTCAACCTGCCTCAGATCCAGGGTGACAGACAGCTCTGGGAGGAGGTTGTGGAGAGCTCACAAGCTAAAAAATACAAGCAAGAAACAGCTAGGCCCAGGCAGTGACATTACAAGGGTAAGTGACCCCTAGCCTCAGTATCCAAGACCAGAGCCCATCAAAGGGCATTAATGTGGAGCTTGATAATTCTGAGCCTGAGATGTGTCACTACCTGTCTTCTATGAGACTCACTGATATACATCTGAAGAATTCTGAGGATGCAACAGAGTGCATGGCATCCTCAGCCACATGCTTCCAGCAGGGTGATTAATACTTAGAGGGTATTGAAAGTATGAAGCCGGGGCTAGAGAGATGGCTCAGCAGTTAAGAGCACTGAGTGCTCTTCCAGAGGTCCTGAGTTCAACTCCCAGCAACCACATGGTGGCTCACAACTATCTGTAATGGGATCTGATGCCCTCTTCTGGGGTGTCTGATGACAGCTATAGTGTACTTATAAAACAAATAATCTAAAAAAAAAAAAAAGTATGAAATCAAATCCACCTATTCGGATTTCAGAACCATGGCTGTTTCCCACATTCCCAACATACCTGAGAGGAACCCTCAAGCTAATTCATCAGCTACCCCAGGAGGTATAACCTGGGGAATTTTAGGAATGTGGGAGAATCTGCCTGGCCTGCACACTGCAATGATAAGTGTGGTCAGTAGATGCTCTGTGTGCAAAGGAGATAGCTCTGGTAGACACTGGATGACTCAACAACAATGCACAAATCACAGGAACACAAGAGTCCACAGCATCAAATGATCCTCTTCCCTGCATACACTTAACACCATCTTAAGGAAAAGCTAAGGTGAGGTGTGATGACGCACATCTTTAATGCCAGCACACAAAAGGCAGAAACAGGAAGATCTCTGTTCTTCTGAGGTGAGTCTGCTCTACAGAGTGAACTCCAGGACAGCCAAGGCTACATAGTGAAACCTTGTCTCAAAAATAGATAGATAGATGGATGGATGGGTAGATAGATAGATAGACAGATAACACATAATTTAACAAGATAGAATTTTACATAAAAGATGTCTAGCATTTAGTTTACTGCCATCAGGGACAAAGTGGTATTTTTCTATTCTGCTGTCATTGGTCTGTGATTTCTTTCCTCAAGGAATCCTTTTGAGTCCAAGACACTCATAGAATTCCAGCTACCAGTCCAAACACCATGCAATGGGACAAAAGCTGAATAAAATCCCTTCCAGATGCTATTCCACACCTGTTCCATTTCTGTTCACATGTATTTGGCCAAAACACAGTCAATTTGACACCTCTGCAAGGGAGGCTGAGAGATGAAGCCTCTTAGGATCGGTAGCGTGGCTTCTAGAACAGGCCCCGGTAAACAGGTGGGCAAGTGGAGATGAACAAAGCAGAAAATTGAAAGTTCAGCACTTTCAAAATACCAGGAAAAAAAAGAAAAGAAAAGAAAAGAAAAAAGAACCTCTAGACAGCTAGAGGCACCTGTAATTTTGAATACAGTAAATCAACCCTAAGATTTGGCAAATTAAGAAGAAACACTCACATCAAACACATTCAAGAGCTCAGTTCACACTAGGCAATATTCTCACGGACTTCTGAAAGAAATTGACATAGCCTTTCCTGCTTAGGTTATCATAGAATGGACCTTCACATTTTTCCTAGGCACAGCATAAGTTTAAAATGCATAAAAAGAGGTAATCTTATATTCTCCGACTGAAATGGTGTTTTACAAACAAAGTGTGTGTAGGGGGGGGGGGATTTATAATTCATCCTGTATACAGCTCCTATCAGCTAGGGATGTGGTCTGTGGTAGAGCATTTGACTGGCATCACAAGGCCTCAGGCTCAATCCCTATTACCAGAAACACCAAACAACTATACCAGCAGCAACAAAACCAGCAAACAAAACCAAGCTTTCCTATAACTGTGCACATCAAGGTTATGACCTCCCTGGTTGGGGTGGTTTAGGGCTGCTCTCACTAGCGGAGGGTTAGCGCCATCTGCTGGGCAGCTGCAGCATTAACTCTTCAAATTACCACATAAACTTCAATGCTCATCTGTGCACAGGACCAAGCACAACTTAATCTTTCAATTAGTAATAGTTCTCCTCTATGACACTCAAAACCAAAGCTAGACAATTAATGTGGTTAGCTTATGCTAATTTGACGGGTGTGGTGACACACATCTGTAAATCAGTATTTGAAGGGCAGAGACAGGGCAATCTCAGAGTACAGGGCCAGCCTGGATTATATAGCAAGTCTCTCTCTCTCTCTCTCTCTCTCTCTCTCTCTATCTCTATCTCTATCTCTATCTCTATCTCTCTGTGTGTGTGTGTGTGTGTCCCTCTCTTCCTCCCTCTCTCCTTTCTTCTCCCGCTCACCCTTCCTGCTTCATGATTTGACTTTTTGATAACACTAATTAGATTCATTGAAGAAGAAAAGCCAGTTAAATTGCACAGCCACATGCATTATTATTTACCTCAGAATAATAAAAATGCACTACTCAGTCTTGTAAACACCCTTGGCAACTTTTAAAATCAGGACTAGTCCCAGTGCCGAAGTGCTTTTAAGCAAGCATGAAGATTGAGCTCCAGTACTCAGTACCCATGTAAGCACCCATGAACCTGCAACCCCAACACTGAAGAAGATCCCTGGAGCTTGCTGACCAGCAAATTTAGCTGACTGAGTGAGCTCCAGGTGCTATAAGAGATCATATCTCACAAGATAAGGTAGGAAATGATTGAGGACACTTGACCTCTAGTCTCCACACACATGTGCACACATATGTGCCACAAACATGTAAAAACATGTATCACACACACACACACTTACTCAGGATACTCTTAGATTTTAAACTTTAATAACAACCTAGAAATAATTTTCTCCTCTCATGGTCTTTTCCTCAAAAGCTAATGATGAAACTGAGACTCAGTTTGGTATGGTCCTGTGTAATCACCTCCTTCCAGATAAACCTCCGTCTTTGAAGGAAGCTCTTTCTTAAGACACAGAATATTCCAAGAGAAGGTGAGATTCTGTCCTGAAGAGAAGCTCAGGAAGTGGACAGTTCAGAGGCTTCAGGAAGTCCTTGAAACTGACCTGATAAACAAAGACACCCCCCCCCCATGCACATATAAGCTGTAAAGACTGCCAAGAGACACTAGGGGATATACTGAGCTGCCTGGAAGATGCTCAGACCAGCTGAGTTGCCTGGAAGATATTTTATTTGTTGAGCTGCTTATAGGTTGCTCAGTGAGCTAGTTCCAGCTTTCCCGAGCTATTAAGGATACCATTGTGAGCTTTGGTAATGACACTGTCTGAGTTATTTCTACTCCTGTAAGTAACCCCTCACCCATATTCCTGTAAGTAACCCTAACAAAACTCATCCGCTTACCAAGCTGAACCTTGGTAGTATCTGTACTTTGGTCTGTTGTGAGTACAGATTTGTTCACATACCCCCAGGAATAGTGGCACACAACACAAGGTGGCTTTTGGACTCTAATTGTAGTACTTGAAGACTGAAGTAGAAGGGTTGCCATGAGTTCACGGTTAGGCTGTGCTACATAGTGCGTTCCAGGTCAGCATGGGCAACAGATTAAAGACTTAGTCTCAACAACAGCAAGAAGAAATTAGAGCGTTGTGTCCTCCTGCACCATTTAGAAGAGGGTCTCTGGAGTGACAGAGATAAGGTGGGCAAACAGGAAGGTCTTAGCTAATTCCTAGAGTCCAAATGACAACCACTGCTCTTAGCTATTTTACCAGAGATGAGTCTTAGGAGTAAACACCCAAACATCAGATACCATTTCCTGTGTGCCTCTGCTTTCTTTTTAATATTGCAGTTGTTGATTTGTGCATGTGTATGTGTGTGGCATGGGTGTACATCACTTTGTACATGTGAAGCTAAGAGAACTGTTGGAGTCTGTTCTCTCCTTCCCCGGGGTTGGTCCTTGGAGTCTGTCTCAGGTTGTCAGGTTTGGTGGCAAGCACCGCTATCTACTGAATCATCTCTACAGTCCATCTACTTTCAACAGAACATACACAATGATTCAAGGAGTTTGTCTATTAAGACAAGCTTTAACAATTCAAAGGGGATTCTGACTTTTTTCTTTTCCCAGTATTCTTTATAGACCTGTAATTTCTTATTTCTCCTCCCCCTCCTCTTCCTCCCCCTCCTCTTTTTTCCTCCTCTTGGACTGGTACTCAAACCCAAGGCCTGGTGCTCACTAGTGCCCTGTCACAGAGCTACATCCCAGCTCTGTGGCAAGGATTTCAATAACAACTTCTTACAAACATGGTGGAGCCTGCCTGTAATCCCAGTGCTACAGAGGCTGATGCAGGAGGATTGCAGCAATTTTCAGGCAGATCTCCCTAGCCGTGTCCCCACTCTAGGATAACTTTTTAGTCTTTTAATTTAAAATGTTTCTATTTTAACGGGGGGAAAGGAGTCACACTGTGTGTGACATATGCCAGAGGAGGCTGCACGATGATTTCCACCCCACAAGAATGTCTTCTTCCAAGGTGGAATCTCTCACTAAACGTGAAGATTTGGACCTCTCCATTTCTTCAGGGTTTGCTGGACAATGAGCTTCTGGGATTCACCTGTCTCCGACCTCACAATGCTGGGGTCACAGGTGTGTGGCCATGCCCAGGCTTTTTACACATGGGTGCTGGGAATTCTGACTCAGGTCCTCATGTTTGCACTGCAAGCATTCTTACATACTGAGCCTTCTTTCCAGTCACTAGGCTCATTGCACTCCTAGATACATCTCTGAACTGTGTATAGTGTCATCTGCTGCTTTGAAGAAATGGCTCAACAAAGCAGTGCTTTTGGTAACACATAGCTATATCAGTTACTGAACATAGTTGCTTAAGACACTGGCCAAGCTTAATGAAATATTCCTTTTCTCGAATTATTATTTTTATTGTATGAGTAAGTGTTTTGCCTACCCGTATGTATGTGCATTGCTTGTGTGCCTTGCATTCCAGAGGCCAGAAGAGGGTGTTGGACACCCTGGAACTGTAAGGCATGGGGTGGACTCTGCAATCGGAACCCAGGTCCACTCCAAAATCAATAAGTGCTCTTGACCGATGAGCCTTCTCTGCAGCCCCCATCTCCAACCCACCCCGGAGTAATATTATTTAGTAGTCTGCACTTGAAAATGTTCCTGCCTCAGGCCCTCAAACAGAAAGCTGTGTACTAAAAGAAGTATTTAGCTGCTTCAAAACAGATCTGGAAATTATAAGAGTAGATCTACGCTCTCAGTTAGTTGGCTGGCCTCCAGCTCCTCTATAGTAGATAACCTTTGCCCTTCCTGAAATCACTCCCCACTTCCCCTCCCCTCCCCCGCAGCCCTGGGATTACAAGTCTCACCACAGTTTCTGCTCAGGTACCGGAACAGTGTGCCTCCTGTATGCTAGACAACCACCTTACCATTGAGCTACACCTCCTCCCCCCCTCACCCCCCAGCCTTTACAAGATAAATTTCATTAAGCCACCAAATGCGTGGCATTGTTACAGCAGTCCCACTAATCAATACACAGTACTCTCAATTTTCCTGTTATTAAACCCAGCCTGAGTGGAGCCCACTACAAAAGGAATTCTAGGCCTGAGCAAACAAGCAAGCAAACAAAAGACCCCAGTCTACTCTCCTGTCTGGTTTCTTCGATGCCTACCCTGTTTATTGCCTCGAAGCCTTTATGCTTAAACTGCAGCACTGCAGCAGTTCGTCCCCCACGCCCGTGTTTAGTCGTTCTCCCGAGGCTAGAGTTGATCTCTTCAAGGGAAGGCTGTGGCTAGGTTTGCGTGCCCACAAGTGGTGCCCTGTCCCTGCACATGGCTTTTTCGAAGCCCTGTCTTGAGATCTTTTCTGGGGCTGTTCGAGAGAGGGACGTCTTCCTACGGAGCACCTAGCTGGCCTGCAGCGATGGGAATCGGATCTATTCCCTAGAGGCCCGGGCAGTGTGGCCAGGTCTGTGCTAGCGCGGCCGCGCAGGCCCCGCGCCCCCCGCCCGCGTCTGCGGCTGCGCGGCCGGCCCGGGAGGGGGCGCGGCGGGCGGCTGGGAGCGGGGCCGCGAGCGGCATGTCTCGCTACACCAGGCCCCCCAACACCTCCCTGTTCGTCAGGAACGTCGCAGACGCCACCAGGTGAGTGAAGCCGGGACCCCGCGGGAGTAGGGGTCGGGGCACCGGGGTGTTGGGGTGCGGGCTGGGCACTGGGGGTCTGTCTGGATGTCGATGCCGCCTGGGTGCCCCGTGTGCCGAGCTGCAGGCTGTCGGGGTGCCATCCGGATGCCGGGGTACCGGTCTTGTGTTGGGGTGCTGGCCGGGTGTTGGGAATGCTGGCCAGGTGTCGGAGTGCCACTGCGGACTGTCTGGGTGTCTGGGTTTGGGGGTGCGGGTCAGGTGTTGGGGTGCGGTCGTGATGTCAAAGTGTTGCCCGGTGTCAAGGTGAGGGCTGAGTGGCTCCCGCTGTGGTGTCAGTGCTGGCCCTGGCCCTGGCCCTGGTGTCACTGCGCTCTGCAGGCGCCGCCCACTAACCTTCCGGAGGAACTGGGGCTGTCTCCTCAGGATGCGCACCTTAGGCCTTGCGATTCCTCTGCACTGTTCAGACAGTGCTTATGGCCCAAATTTAATATACAAAAGACTAGTCAGTTCGATTTATATGGTTTTCTTTTGAGTCCTGGGAACAATCTTAGGCTTCCTAGTGCTTAAGGAGTCGGTTTCAATGTTGGAGGTCTTTATTTCCACCATCCCTCTTTGAAAATTCTGTCCAGATGGTTGCCAGGCATAGAGCTGAAGAAATGCCCTTTTTTCATATAGCACATTTTCCTTTAATAGGAGCCAGGGATGGGAGGAGTGACATTAATAGACACCTTCATTTCATCGGAATTACTTAATCCCCCTTCTAGTTCTGTGATCTTGTCTACTTAAGGAAAAGTCGAAGATCGAAGGTTTTAAGGAGTTACCTGGACCCAAACAGGCACAAATCTATGTAAACTCTTCACTTACTAGTTATCTGGAATAGTCATAATTTATGCTTCTTTTCCTGTGGGTTTTTTGCTTTGTTTTGTTTTGTTTTGTTGAGAGAGAGGATGTATCTAGTCCAGGCTGGCCTCAAATTTCCTACACAGGCAAATAACCTTGAACTTCTTCTGATCCTGTTACTTTCACCTCCTTCCCAAGTTCTGGGATTACAGGTGAGCCCCACCACCAAGCTGATGATTTACTTTTAGAAGAATTAAGTATTTAAATTCAATCACTGAAAATATATATGTCACCACTATAGACTGTGAATTAATAGAATTTTAAAAGATGACTGGGTTTTATGGCTCTTCTCTTAACCTGTTTATGGAGACATTATTACATAGGAAGCAAAATTAATATTTGGGTAGGCTAAAAACAGTTAAACAACTTGAACAGTAAGCACAAAAGAAGCCCCAGAGATTCCCAACTCTAGTGGCCACAAGAGCTAGGCAGAGTAATACAGATGAGTGGAGGTACCAGCTTAGAAGACATAATAGAACGGTACAGAGACTGCAACATATGAGTATGTGCCATCTAATGGGAAGTCGAGAGAATCAAACCCAGAGCCTGTACATGCTGGGCTCCCTACAGAGCCACAGTTACTGGGGCATCGATTCAATTGTGTAGCCCAACCAGGACTTGGGTTTTCCCTCTTTGCACGTCAGCCTCCCTCATAGCTGTGATTTGGGGCATGTTCCACCGTGACCCCCATCCCCTACTGCAACTTGCCCCAACTTACTTTCACGAGAAGTCAGAAAGCTGGATCTTGGTGTACATTGAAGGAATTTTAAAGCATTAGCATTACTAGTTATATAAGAGGCCAGCATGGTGTCTCCATGAGTAAAGATGCAGGTCTGAGGATCTGAGTTCTATCCCTGGGACCTACATGGTGGAAGAAGAGATTGACTGTCTCGAGTTGTCCTCTGACCTCACATAAGCCACACCCACACACACCATAACTAAATAAAGATGTATTGAGTTGAATAATGTGAATTCACATTTTTGTAGATCTAAAAACTGTAAAATATTGGCTATTTCATAGAGTTTTCAGATGTTTGCGTACTAAATAAAACATATTACTTGCCTTAAATGAAGGAGGCCTTGGCTTCCATAAAGTAAAACAAACAAATAAAAACATGTCTTTATGCGACTGCTAACCTTGGGTCCAGGTAATCCTCCAACAAGGGCAAAGACTGATAACTGAGAGCTACTAATTCTATTTTCTGTTCTTCAGTCACTTTTTAGCTTGCCACTGGGGAGGTAATCAGAACTGAGATTATCTTGTATTAAGAGAATTATAGTTTCTAGAATTTGTTAATATTCACTATGTGACGTCCTATGTGAAGACCTTTGAATAATCCAGGGAGGTGGTTCAGCAGGTTAAAACACTGTGGCCAAGCTGGACAACCTCAGCTCAATCCCCAAGGCAAAGAAGGCAGCAGAGCTGAGGCCTTCATGTTGTCCTTGAACTTCCACATGACCATGCGGCATGTGTGTCCACACACAAACACACATGCAGAAAATAAATCTAAGTTTTAAAAACTTCACACGTACTATCTCATTGAGGTTTCACCATCCTGTACGTCTTAGTTAAGGTTACCACTGTTGTGATAAAAACACCATGACCAAAACAACGTGGAGAAGAAAGGGTTTATTTGGTATATGGTTCCACATCACAGTTCATCATTGAAGGAAGTCAGAACTGGAACTCAAGCAGGGCAAGAGCCTGGAGGCAGGAGCTGATGCAGAGGCCATGGAGGGGTGCTGCTTACTTGCTTGCTCCACATGGCTTGCTCAGCCTGCTTTCAGTCCAATAGTCCAGGAGTACCCTCACCCACAAGGGACTGGGCCCTCCCCATCAATCACTAATTAGGAAAACGTCCCACAGCTTGCCCACAGCCCAATCTTATGAAGGTATTTTCTCCAGAGAGGTTCCCTCCTCTCTGATAACTCTAGCTTGTGTCAAGGTGACATAAAACTAACCAATACACTGTATGTACATTTAAATTTTATTTCGGTTTTTGGAGATAGAATTTCATCATGTGGTGTAGACTACACTTAAATGCATGACCATCCATCAGCTGCAGCCTCCTGAGACTATATGGTGTAAGTTTGTTTGCTTGCTTGTTTTCAGAAAAGGAGTCATGGAGCCTGGGTCTACCTGGAACACTCTATTAGACAAGGATAATATTGAACTCCTGGTCCTTCTGTCCTTCCTGAGTGGTGGGATGACTCCCCTTTGCCACTTTACCCAGTTTAGAGTATATTCTAACCCTATTTACAGATATGAAACTAAGGCTTAGGGGGTTGTCCTAGTTAGGATGTCCATTGCTGTCCAAGGCAACTTTTGTAAGGAGAACATTTAGTTGGGTTTGGCTTACTGGTTCTGAGGTCCAGTCCATTATCATCATGGCAGGAAGCACGACAGTGTCTAGGCAGGCGTGGCACTGGAGGAGCTGAAAGTTGTTCCAAAGGCAAACAGAAGACTGTCTTCCAGTGAGCTAGGAGGAGGGTCTCAAAGCCGCGCCCACAGTGACACACTTCCTCCAAGAAGGCCACACCCACACCAACAAGGCCACACCTCCTGAGAGAGCTACTCCCTGGGTCAAGCATATTCAAACCACCACAGGGGTAAAAGTAGCTTAGCTAAAATTGCATAGGAAGTGAATGGTGTTGTGGCAGAGCCATCATAGAAAACCCGTATCAACAATTATTTGTACAATGTGTCTAAGTTAATTAACAGTATGTTACTTTGATACTTTAGTTAGTTAGCTTTGAAATATCAGTATGCCTATGAAGAAAATAATTATACATACAGTATGGTTTAAACTATATGGAAATTGAATTTTAAATGTGTATTTAATAATATACTAAATATATAAAATATATATACATATATGAATATATAATGACTCTGGAAGCAGAGTGGTGATACATCCCAGCACTTGGGAAAGAGTAGGATCCAGAGTTCAGTCCCATCTTGGGCTACATGAGGCCCCGTCTTTTTTTTTGCTTGTTTGTTTTTGGGAATTGGGGAGTCTGAGGATAAGGCAAGGTCTTATTATAGATCCCTCATTGTTCTTATAGGCACACGATACCACACCTTTAAATATCTTGTCTCAAAACAGAAGAAAGAAAGAGGGAGAAAGAGAAGAAAAATAAAATGAGATTGTAAAGAAATTTATTTGGCTGGTGTCTTAGTCCGGGTTTCTATTCCTGCACAAGCATCATGACCAAGATGCAAGTTGGGGAGGAAAGGGTTTATTGAGCTTACACTTCCATGTTGCTGTTCATCACCAAAGGAAGTCAGGACTGGAACTCAAACAGGCCAGGGATCAGGAGCTGATGCAGAGGCCATGGAGGGATGTTTCTTACTGGCTTGCTTGCTTCTCCTGGCTTGCTCAGCTTGCTTTCTTATAGAACCCAAGACTACCAGCCCACAGATGGTACCACCCACAAGGGGCCCTCCCTCAGGATGATTGTTTCCCAATCCATTTGTTTATGGGCAGTGCATAATATATTCTGATTGCAGTTTACCCTTCCTCTATTCCTCCCAGCTACTCCCTGCCTCCTCTCCCATCCAGATCCATCCACTATCTGTCTCTCGTTGGAAAACAAATAGGCTTCTGTAATAATAGGTGTAATAATAAAATATAAGAAGATAAAACAAAAACTAATACATTGGAATTAGACAAAGCAAACAGAAGAAAAGGAGCAGAAGAGAAGGCACAAGGAGCAGAGACTTGCATGTTTGCATATTCAGGAATCCTATACAGACACTAAACTGGAAGCTACTATACACACACACACACACACACACACACACACACACACACACACATACACAGGACCAATAAAGACAGAGAAGAAAAATATACAAATAAAATAAAAATAATAATATAAATTTGTAAGGAAAACCCCTAATACAACATTATGAGACGAGGAACCTCCAACGATGTCACAGAGTTCATTGTCTATGGTCCATCTACTGCTGAGCATCAGGCTTACCCATAACAGTTGTTTGTTTTTCCCATGAGACTCCCTTGGAGGAAACTGAATTTTCATTTGCAAGTGGTTACCAATTGGAAAATGCTCCTGGGTTAGAGATGGGGGCATGTGTCCACTTCTCTTTTCAGCCCTAGGTCCTCATCTGCTGCAGACCCATGCAGGCTCTACACTTGCTGCCTCAGTCTTTGTGAGTTTGTATGTGCATAGATCATGTTGACTTAGAAAGACTTGCTTGGTGTTCTCCATCCTTTTTGGCTCTTACACTCTTTCAGTTCCTCTTCCAAGTGCCCTGGGGAGAGAGATTTGATAGAAACATCCTGTCTTAGGGTTCCATTGCTGTGAAGAGCCACCATGACCAAGGTAACTTTTATAAAGGACAATATTTCATTGGGGCTGGCTTACAGTTTGGAGGTTCAGTCCGTTATCATCATGGTGGGAAGCATGGCAGCATCCAGGCAGACATGGTGCTGGAGAAGGAGCTGAGAGCTCTACATCTTGATCCTAAGGCAGCCAGGATGAGACCATCTTCTGTAGGCAACCAGAAGGAGGCTCTCCTCTGTCCTACTTGGAGCTTGAGCATAGGATCTCAAAGTCCATCCCTACAGTGACACACTTCCTCCAACAAGGCCACACCTATTCTAACAAGGACACACCTCCTAATTGTGTGGCCAAGCATCCAAACACTATATGGGGGCCAAACCTATTCAAACCACCACACATCCCATTTAGGGCTGAGTGTTCCAAGGTCTCTTTTTCTCTGCATGATGTCTGGCTGTGGGTCTCTATATCTGTTCTCATCTGCTGCAGGAGGAAGCTTCTCTGATGATGGCTGAGTAAGCACTGACTTATAAATACAGCAGAATGTCAATAAGACAAGAGGAGTCATTTTATCATTACTTTTTCTTTTCCTTCCTTCCTTTCTTTCTTCCTTTCTTTTTCTTTCTTTCTTCCTCTTGCCCCTCTTCTTCCTCCTCCTCCTCCTCCTCCTCCTCTTCCTCCTCCTCCTCCTCCTCCTCCTCCTCCTCCTCCTCCTCCTCCTCCTCCTCCTCCTCTTCCTTTTAGTTTTACAATACTAGTATTTGATTTTACTCTAGGTCCCTAGGCTAGCTGGTCTCAGGTTCTGTGTCACACAAGGAGTGTCATGAAGTGAGCCTTAACTCAAATCAGATTATTGGTTGGTTACTCCCACAAGCTTTGTGTCACCACTGCACTAGCAGATCTTGCAGACAGGGCACCATTGTAAATTAAGGGTTTTGCAGCTGGCTTGGTGTTTACACTTCTCTTTTTGTAGCATGCAGAGTATTGTCCTGTTCCAAAGACACTAGCATGTAGGCTCTATGTAGGCATCAGCTCAACTTTTCCATGTTTGAGTTGTGTAGGTGTCTTCAGCAATGGGGCCTGGCTATCAGGTTGCAGAAAGCAACCCATAGTCTTGGCAACAGCCTGGATTGTTTGGAGGTTCCCACGAGACTCCTTTGGCCAACAGCTGACTTAGATATTGCTGGATTTCAAATCTGGGACAAATGGCTGAGGTGCTTACATAACCTGGCTGCCAGGTTCTCTCTGCAATCCCTCAGTCCCCGCCTGTTACAGGGCCTTTCTGGCTGACATACCCCAGCCCCTACCCTGAACTCGCTAGCACAGAGGGCTGGGCTGCTCTTCCCTATATAATCCAACCATTTTGGTTACCCACTCTTTTTGTACCTTTGGGCCTTCTGGCTGCTGCACCTGGTTCTGCTGTCTCCCTTCCCCTCTCCCAAGCCCCCACAGGGCACAGCTCAGTCTGGCCATGTCTACTCTAGGCTCTCCCAGATGTCTGTCCCTGCCTCTTCTATACCATACCTAGGAGCAGTCATCTTCTTTTCTTTTCTTTTCTTTCTTTCTTTCTTTCTTTCTTTTTCTTTCTTTCTTTCTTTCTTTCCTCAGTCCTTGTACTAGAAGCTTCATTTAGTGACAAGAGATGTCTAGCTGGAGCTCTGTGTCCCTCAGTATTTGGCAGTTTCATTTAGGTATTCTTTGTGTGGTGTGGTGTGGTGTGGTGTGGTGTGGTGTGTGTGTGTGTGTGTGTGTGTGTGTGTGTGTGTGTGAACTGCCAGAAAAGCCTCCACACTGATCTCCACAGTGGCTGCAACAGTTTGACTCCAGTCAGCAGTGAGTTCCTCTTTCTTTGAATCCTCACCAGCACCTGCTATCATTTTGTTTTTGTTTTTGTTTTTTTTAATCTTGGCCATTCTGACTGGTATAATATACAATTTCAGAGCCATTTTAATTTGCATTTCCCCTGATGGTTAAGGATATTGGACATTTCTTAAACTGTTGCTCAGCCATCTATGTTTCATCTCTTGGCCACCCTCTGGTTAGTTATGCACCCCATTTTTAAATTGGGTTATTTGTTTTCTTGCTATGTAAGGTTTTTTAGTCCATTGTGTATTATAGATATTAACCATCCCTTAGACATATGGTTGGTAAATCATTTTTCTGTTTTGTAGGCTGCCTCTTCACTGGAATGATGGTGTCTTGTGCTGTACAGAAGCTTTGTGTGTGTGTGTGTGTAATGAGGTCTCATTTGTCAGTTGTTGGTCTTAATGCCCACTATCAGGGTCCTGTTCAGAAAGGCTCCTCCTGTGCCTAGAGGATCAACCCCATTTCAACTTTCTCCTCTGAAAGACTCGGGGTGTCAGCTCTTATATTGAGACTCTTGATCTTTGAATTGAGTTTTGTCTGCATACTACATATGGATCTAGTTTTATTCTTCTACATGCAGTGAATCCAGTTTGACCAGGACCATTTGTTGAAGATGCTGTCTTTTCTCTAGTGTGTGTGTGTGCTTTTTTTAAATTATTATTTGTTTGTTTGTGCCTCTTCGTCAAAAATCAGGTATCTCTACTTAGGTGGACTTAATGTCTGAGTCCTCAATTCTATTCCATTTATCTGCGTTGATGCCAGTACTACCCTACCCTATTGTTGTTACTATAGCTATATAGTAAATGTTAAAATCAGGAATGGTGATGCTTTCAGGGTTCTTTTACTGTTAAAGGCTGCTTTAGGAGTTTGGAGAAATGAGCTCAGCATTTAAGAGTATGGCTGCTCTTCCAGAAAACCCAGGTTCAATTCCCAGGACCCACTGACTGCTCACAAATATCTATAACTGCAGTTCTAGGGGATCCAATGCCTTCTTCTGGCCACCAGGGATACACATGGCACACAGACAACATGCAGGTATAACACCCATACGTAAAATAATAATTTTAAAAATTAAATAGATTGCTCTAGTTGTTACAGGTTTCTGTATTAAGCTTGATATATGTTGTTCAGTCCTGTGAGGAACTGGGTTGGGGATTGTGTGACTCCGTAGATGGCTTTGATAGGATAGCCATTTCTCAATATTAATTTACCTATCCATATGCACAGATCTTTCCTCTTGGTATCTTCTTCAGTTTCTTAAAGTTTTTATTATATAAGTATTTCACTTCCTTAGACTTATCCCAGGATTTATTTTTTACGTGTACAAGTGTTTTACCTACATGTATGTCTGTGCACCATGTGCATGCCTTGCACCCAAGGAGATCAAAAGAGGGCATCCGATCCCCTGGAACTGGAGTTATGGACAATTGCGAGCTGCTGTGTGGGCCCTGAGAATGAACCAAGGTCCTGTTAGAACAAGTGCCCTTTACCCCTTCCGCATCTCTCCAGCCCTCCCAAGGCATTTTCCTTTATTTCCCATTTCCCTTAGTTCTCTGTCAGTGTTTGTAACAGGAAGGCTACGGTTTTCATGCAGTTTTGTATCCTGCTACTTCACTAGATGTATTTATCAGCCATAGACGTGGATTGCCTGTGGATTATTTAGGGTCTTTTATATATAAATCATATTATTGGCAAATAAGGATATTTCGACTTTTTCTTTTGTGTTTGTATCCTTTTTATCATCTTCATTTGTCCCTGAACAGGAATGGAGAGAGAAGATAAACATATCTTGGTCCTGATTTTAATGGAAATGCTTTGACTTTGAGTTTTGCTTGTTGTTGCTTTTCTAAAGTTTATCGTTACGTTGTTAATATTCAAGTGCTCCATCTTTTGGACGTATGCACTTAGTGTCGTATGTTTTCCTCTTAGGAAGACCTTCACTGTGTTCCATAGATGTTATATTTTTGTTTTCACCTAACTCTAGGAGGTTTTTATTTCCTCGATTTCTCCCTTGACCCAGTTTTCATTAAGTAGCTTAGTTTCCATGAACTTGTATCCTTTCTACCATTCCTATTACTGCTGGTGTACATACAGCTTTATTCTTTGGTGGGGGATAGGATGCAGGATGCTACTTCAGTTTCCCTATATTTGTTGAGACCTTGCCTTTCATCCTAATGTGCGGTCACTTTTGGAGAAAGTTCCATGGGCTGCTGAGAAGAATGTGTATTCTTTAGTGCTTGGGTGAGTGTGCTGTGGCTATGTTAGACCTATTTATTCTGTGATGACTTTAACCACAGAGTATCTCCATTTAGTTTTTGCCTGGTTGACTGTCTATTGGTGACAGCTGGGTACTAAAGTCACCCACTATTGCTGCGTGAGGGTCAGTATGTGATTTTAGACCTAATTTATGAAACTGATTGCCCTGCATTTGGTACATACATGTTTAGAATTAGAATATTTGTTGGTAGATTTTCCTTGAGTGAGTATGGAGTACCTCTCTTTACTTCTGACTAATTTTGGTTTGAAGTCTATTTTGTCAACTATTAAAATATCTACACTTGGTTGCTTCTTGATTCTATTTACTTTAATCTTTTTGCCCTACGGTGGTATCTGCTCTAGATGGCGTGGTTTTTTGGAAGCAGTACAAAGATGGATCACGTTAGTCTGTATCCTTTTACTGGGAAATTGAGACCATTACTATTGAGGGTTTTTTTTTTAAGGTTTAATTATTTATTTTATGTATGTGAGTACACTGTCGCTCTCTTCAGACACACCAAAAGAAGGCATCAGATCCGATTACAGATGGTTGTAAGCCACCTCGTGGTTGCTGGGAATTGAACGCAGGACCTCTGGAAGAGCAGTCGGTGCTATTAACTGCTGAGCCATCTCTCCAGCCCCACATTGAGAGTTGTTATTGAGCAATGTTTATCAATTCTTGTTCTGTTGTCATGGTGTTGTTTCATAGACTTCTTAGACCTGTGCCTTCTTGGGAGTGCTTGATCGTCCTTTCACACTAAAGCATTCCTTCTGTTACCCTTTGCAGAGCTGGTTGACTGAATGTAAATGCCTTAAATCTGTTTTTATCCTGAAATAGTTTTCTTTCTCCATTAATTACAACTTACGGTTTTGCTGAGTATAGAAGGCTGGGTTGGCACCCGTGGTCTTTCAGAACTTGTAGAACATCAGTTCAGGGCCTTCTTGGTTTTGTGGTCTCCATCAAATAGTCAGGCTCTGGTGGCTAGAGAGATGGCTCAACAGTTAAGAGCTCTGGATACTCTTCCAGATGACCTGAGTTCAATTCCCAGCACCCATGGGATGGCCCACAACTGTCTGTAACTCCAGTCTCAGGGGAGCTGAAGCCCTCATCTGGCTGCTCTGAGCACTAGACATATAAGCAACACACCTACATACATATAGGCAAAATACTTCTATTCAGAAAATCAAAGTAAATCTCAAAAAAAAAAAAGTATGTCTTTAATCGAGAGGCACTAGAGAGGCAGAGGCAGGTGGATCTCTGTGAGTTCAAGGCCATGCTGGTCTAAAAAGCAAGTTCCAGGACAGCCAGGATGGCTAAGCAAAGAAACCCTGTCTCCAAACAAACAAACAAACAAACAAACTGAAAAAGAATCTTAAAAGAAAATTACTGTAATTCTGATGGGCCTGTCTTTATATGTGACTTGATCTTTCTATCTTGAAGCTGTTTGTTCCCCTTTAAAAAGTCCTTTACAATTAGTATTTTTATTATTAAGTGTTGAGAGGAGTTTCCTATCTGATCCTATTTGGTGTTCTGTATGCTTCTTGTACCTTGATAGGCACCTCCTTCTTTAGATTGAGGAGGTTTTCGTCTATGATTTCATTGAAAATAATTTCTGTGCCTTTGACCTGGCTTCTTCTCTGTCTTCCTTATCTGTAATTTGTAGGTTTGGTATTTTCATAGTGTTCTAGATTTCCTGGATATTGTGCTCTTAGTTGTTTTGTTTTAGATTTAGTATTTTCTTGACTGAGTGATCCATTTCTTTTACCTTATCTTCAAGACTTGATGTTCTCTCTTCTACCTGATCAAATCTTTTGGTGATGAGATCCCATTATAATGGTTGTAAGCCACCATGCGGTTTTCTGGGAATTGAACTCAGGACTTCTGGAAGAGCAGTCAGTGCTCTTAACCACCGAGCCATCTCTCCAGCCCCTGTACTTATTTTTTCATTCAGCTGTTTTCTTCATGATCTTCAGGCATTTATACGTATGCTTTTGAGTACCTCAAACATATTTATAATTGCTATTTAAGTCCTTATCTTATGCACAAGCTAAGTTGCTTTTCTCAGCGAATACTACAGTGGTGGTGCTGGCTTCTGGAGGAGACGCTATCATGGTTGTTAGTGGTGTTTGGGTTTTTTTGCAATGGGATGAATGCATCTGGGGCAAGGTTGTTTGTGGTGTATCTGGTCTCACTTTTGAAGAGCAGGGGTTTGGAACCTGGCTTGCTGTTACCACAACTTGTAGACCAGCTGACTGAGGCTTGGTTTTCAACCTTAGGACCCTCTGGGTTTCATGGTGAGGCTCCCCATGGTCTGTGGTCAGAGCTGTGGGAGAGATGGCTGACATTCAAGTACACAGGAGCCAGATTTTTTTTTTTTTTTTTTTTAGAAGACCCGTTCCTTCTGACTTATTGAACGAAGAAAGGAAAAAGACATTGTCACGCTGATCGACTATTTGAGAAGACACAGCCAAATAATATTAAATAAAGTGTGCCATAAAGCAGACACTGCCTACGGCATATAGTAGATGCCTACTCAATGTTAGATCAATCTTTATGTTATTACAAAAAGCCTCTAGCCTTAATTACTGATATATTGGGCCATCAAGATGGCTCATCAGAAAAAGGCACTCAGATCCCACCATGAAAGAGAACTAACTCTTAAAAGCTGTCTTCTGACCTCCACATGATGCTTTGGCAGGTGCATGCCCAGATTCACAGACTCACACCATACACACAAACATACAATAATATTAAATTAAAATGTACAAAATTAATTAAATATCAGGCATATTATTGTCTCGTCTTAAGAGAAGCTGGTTAATATCACTCACATGCCCACAGGCTTTCTGAATACTACATTATATCTCATTCCTCAGCTCTTCCTCAGCACCAGGAAGCACTTCTGTCTCTCTTTTCTTCCATCAAGCTCTTCTCCAATGTCAAATTTCTGTTACTGATGGCAGCTTCCTCCCGTTTGCTGGAGCCAGAGCAAACTTTGAGTCTTCCTTCTCTGCACTGTTCTGAAACACTTTTCTCTCTTCTGAACCATGCTTTGACCTGGAGCCTTGAGGCCAGTCCCTGTAAGCTCCCCGAGGCTGTATGCTTCAGAGATTAATAAGAGACTAGTAATTGATCCCATCTCCATCACTTGCTAGCTCAGTGACCTCAGAGACAGACTCATCTGTCTGTAAACAACTGAAGAGTTGTGAGAATCAAATCATCTGCAGATGAACAGCTCCTGTATATAACTGCCAGCTAGCCCTGCTAAACATGGTGTGCTTCAGTTAAATTGTAGCTCTGCAAAGGCAAATGATGCTATTGCCGGGTACAAAGGAAACTCCAAAAGGCAGTCTAAATAAGCATCCAGAAACCAGCTGGGTTCCCCACCCCCATCTCCAGCTCACAGGCTTCCCTCCCCACATCTACCCTGTCTCCCTATAACCCTGCTATTCTATCTATGCGCTCTCGCTCTCTCTCTCTCTCTCTCTCTCTCTCTCTCTCTCCCTCTCTGTGCTACCTTTTTTAAAAAAGTAAAGTCCCATGCTATAATAGCAGAAGACATACAGGCTCAAAATACCATCAAATATAAGAATAAAGTAGTTACTTTGCTTTTGGTTATATGGGAAAACACATTTTTTTTAAAAATCTAAGAAATAATTCTGAGACTTCTTTAGATTCTAATTCTTCCCTTCTGAAAACAAAATTAGAATAAGCATGAAGTTATAGAGAGGCAAGTGAATGTGTTCTTAAGTGAAACCATCAAGTCTCGTGATGGAAATAACTTTCAAAGGCAGATGTACTGGCTCAGGCTTTTTGAACTTGACTATTTAACAACCACCTGAAGTGTCTATAAAAAAGTACAGGTCACTAATCCAGACTTCCTGAATTAGGGTCTTCAAGATCAAGAGGACTGAGAGTGTTTTTGTTTTGATTTCCTTTTCCTTTCAAAACTGTGTATGAAGTAGGTGCAACCTGCAATCCTAGCACTTGGAGGGCTGAGGCAGATCTGTGAGTTTGATACCAGCCTGGTCTACATAGCAAGAGTTGGTTCCTCTACCCTACCATACCCCCCAAAAGAAAGACATGTGGATAATTGTTACAAGAGACAGTTTTATGTAAGGGAAGTTTAGACAATACACTTCCTTTTTGATTTTTTTTTTTAACATTTACTTGTGTGTGCCTCTCTCTGTGTTCCTCCTCCTCTTCCTTTAACTCTGTGTTTGAAGAGTAAGGGATTAACTTGTAAGAGATGGTTCTCTCTTTCCACCATGTGGGATTCAGGTTTTGAACTCAGGTCTTTAGGCTTATCCTCACATAGTGACAATTTTGGAACTTGATTTCTTTAAAAAACACATAAATATTATAAGAAGATGTTTTCATTTTAACCCCAGGTGTGGGGTATGGGAATCCTTCAAACTGTCCACAGCAGCTGACTATGATTTGCCTCGTGCTCTAGCTGGGGCATGATTTTACCAGATGCAGATAGTTTCTGCAATTGTCTGACCTAGGGCACGGAGGGGTGCGGTGGGTCATTTGTTGTTGGTTGAAGTTTGTTAAGTAGTTGTGCACAAGGAAGAAACAAGAATAAGAAGAAATTAGATATCCTGACAGCTATGATCAAATTTGTCCCAAGGAACTGAGTGTTTCGAATCAGCAGGAAATAGTCTAATGATTATGTTGCCCTTTCTGACCCCTGACTTTATTCAGGGATCTCTTCTCTTTCCTCTCTGTCCTTTCTTCTCTCTTATCTAGTGCTAGTGGACTGAAAGAGTAGAAAAGGGGTGGAGAAGGGTGGGAAAAAAGAGAACCCAACCCACTAAGTAGCCAAAGACCAGTTACAGCCTCAAATACCCTTACCCTGAGCTGAGCCCCCTCATGACCCAACGTACACTTTATTTTGGATGTTTCAACTGGATTTCTGTAGACAAAAGTATTTATTCCAGATTTTTATATTGCTTTGCCTTATTTCTAAAACACTCCAGGCCTGAGGACTTGCGCAGAGAGTTTGGCCGATATGGCCCCATAGTAGACGTTTATATCCCACTGGACTTCTACAGTCGCCGCCCCAGAGGATTCGCTTACGTTCAATATCCTTTATTTTATGTGTGCATTCGAATATACCGCATACTGGGCTTATAAATATGTATGTACTTAGGAGTGAATGAGATCAACATTGTCTAATTAAATGTGTTTGTTTCTTTATCTCAGAAAATCTAAGACAGTACAGTGCAGCTGGCTAGCACCTCCCTACTTTGAATCTACTTGTTAGCTAAACATAAATCAAGACAAAAGGTACCTAAGTTCAAGCAGCAAGGAGTAAAGACGCTGGGTGGGCACCGTCGTAAGACCTGGAAGAATGAAGCCTTTATCAAGCAAAGGGCAAAGCTATCTTTGAGACCGGCTTTCTTGCATTTATACAGAGTTCTGGAGTCAAACCCAAGTCAGCTTTTTATTGGTTCTGCATCTCTTATAAAGTCCACTCTACAAGTCCTCAAGGGTAAAGATGGAGGCTCAAGATGCAGTGTTACTGAGGTCATTGCCATCTCCTTTTATATGCAGGTTTTGAGCTTCCTCCTTTGTTTATTTGCTACTTTAAGAAAACTAGTAAACAGGGCCCAGCATGGGGGCTCATACCTTCAATCCCAATGTTTGGGAAGCACAGGGATCTCTGTCAGGTCAGTGACAGCATGATTCCACATGGGGCCAGCCACAGCTACTAAATGAGACCCTGGAGAGAGAGAGAGAGAGAGAGAGAGAGAGAGAGAGAGATTGAGATTAGGCGGTTCAGAGCAGCATTTCAAATCAGTATATGTGATTCCAGATGTTCACAGATTGTTTTTGAACGAAAAACTAGAACATAACTGTTCCTAGGTACGGTTGAGGACAAGCTTTGTTGTAGATATGAGAGAGCAAACAGCCAGAGGCATCTGGAAGAGTCCATATTGAATCGGGCCATGGCAGGGAGGAGCGGGTTGGGAATGGACCAGGAGCCAAGAGGCCAAGAGCACCAAGAGAACATGGAGCCAAAATGGCTAGATTATGTATGTCAGAGAAGCTGGGGCAAGGGAAGGGAGGCTTAGGGACTGACTAGGGTAGGGTGTCCCAGTAGTCAGCCAGGATGATTTGCAGCAGATACTGGCAAATGCTGAGAGACTGGCAGCTGGCCTCCACTTTGATATGTTAATAGGCACCTCTAAGCCTTTTGTCTCTTACTTTATACTTACATCCCGAGTAGTAACACATCCGGGATTGCTTAAAGCAGTAGGTTTAAAAATAGACACCATCCTTAAATGACCAAAGTAGTCGGCTGTGTTAGCTTACTGTTACTGCTGCAGTTTTGTTTATGAGTCATTTCTCCTAAATTTCATAACTAGACTTTTAATGACAGAATACTTTTACTTGCAGAATAAAAGCTTCTGCATGCTGGTATTTCCAGGGAAAACTTCTCTGGAAGGATGAAGGATGGATCCTTTCTCTGAAAATCGGGAGTAAGCCCTAAATGTTTATCTTATAATGCTGGCTAATTTGGGATTAACTGTTCTCTCATGCTTCAAATTATGCTGCTATATTGTGTCTGCTGTTTATTTTTGTATTCATGTTTCTTTGTTTTGTTGTTTTTTTTGTTTGTTTTGTTTTGTTGTTTTGTTTTTTCAAGACAGGGTTTCTCTGTATAGCCCTGGCTGTCCTGGAAACTCACTTTGTAGACCAGGCTGGCCTCGAACTCAGAAATCCGCCTGCCTCTGCCTCCCAAGTTTTGGGATTAAAGGCGTGCGCCACCAGTGCCCGGCCTGTATTCATGTTTCTAATCACAAGAGAGCATTTGTTTTCATAGTGAAATACAAAAGCTTTTTTGGTTATTCATATTAAAGCCACAACTTGGTTTTCTTGTTGACTTACCATCGGACGTCCAAAGTGTCCTTAACAACTGGTCATGTTTGAAGATGTTCGGGACGCCGAAGATGCACTTTACAACCTCAACAGGAAGTGGGTATGTGGCCGGCAAATTGAAATACAGTTTGCACAAGGTGATCGCAAAAGTAAGTGTAAATGACCACTAGACCTTGCTTACTTAGCAGAATGAGCTCAGCAACAGTAGCTTTGATAGAAGCCCTTCAGGAAATGACACGGACTGAGCGGCAGCTGCCGCGGTTTTCGGGTAGTGAACTGTTAGAAGCCTTGTTCTTCATATTCCAGCACCAGGCCAAATGAAGTCAAAAGAACGCCACTTGTGCTCACCGAGTGACCACAGGCGATCCAGAAGCCCCAGCCAGAGGAGATCTCGAAGCCAAAGTTCTTCCTGGGGGAGAGACCGGAGGCGCTCTGATAGCCTGAGAGAGTAAGTGTGAAAGAAACGATGCACGATGCACGGCCTCATTTTCTGTTTCTGGCAAGCGTCTTAAAGAATTACTGGGGAGTGGTGGCGCAGGCCTTTAATCCCAGCACTCGGGAGGCAGAGGCAGGCGGATTTCTGAGTTCGAGGCCAGCCTGGTCTACAGCGTGAGTTCCAGGACAGCCAGGGCTATACAGAGAAACCCTGTCTCGAAAACAAACAAACAAACAAACCACCAAAAAAAGAATTACTGGGGAGGTGGAGGGGCAGGGTACTTGGGTGATTTTGTTTAATATGCATAAACTGACTTTTGTAGAAAGATGTGTTCTTCTCTATCATATGTTGTTTTTCTGAACACCGGGGTTGAACTCAGGACTGGGCACACGCTAGCAGGTACACTCTGCTATGTCCCTACTAAATACCCCGCCCTTTAAACTTTTTATCTTAGGCAGGGTCTTGTCATTTAGGCTGCGTGTGTTATAAGTACACGTTCATGTATGAGTGTGCACATGTATTCATGTGGATGTGCATGCATGTGTGGTTAGAGGTTTATATCAGGTGTCTCTCTGGATCATCCTGTACCTTACGTTTGTAACAGGGTCTCTCACTTAAACTGAAGCTCTGTCATTTAAGCTGGCTGGCCAGTCAACTGGCGTCTACCGTTTTCCACCCCATCACACCCTCAGTGCTGGGTTTACAGATGTACACCACTGTCCCCCATCTTTTCAAAGGGGCTATATAATCCAGGCTGGCCTTGAACATACTATTTAACCCAAGCCAGGCTCAAATTTGAAAAGATCCTTCAGCCTCAGCCTCCCAAGTTTTTCAAGACAGGGTTTCTCTGTGAAGCTCTGGATGTCCTGGAACTTGCTCTGTAGACGAGGGTGTCCTTGAACTCGGATCCACCCCCCTCAGTCTTTTATTCTGCAATTTATTCTTATAAGTTGATAATGTATTGTTATTAAGAACCAATTCCAGCTATGCTCATATAGAAAGGAGATAAAATAGTAAATCTGTTAATTTAAATAATAAACAAGTTGTCTATTTTTCTACGTAGGAATTGGTATCTATTTTATTAGAAAATACTAAGTCATAGCGGAAGGTGATACTATTGAAAGAGTCACTGAACCGAACTGTCATGCCTAAATTCTCTTAAATATTTATAGTTTAATGCTTTACCTTTTTCGTAGGCACATGGAGTTTTAAAGTGAATTATGATCTTAAAGAATGACCTGACTAGCTGGATGTGGTGGCGGTGGAAAGGTGGAGGGAGGAGACTCGGGAATTCGAGGTCGCCATAAGCTACATGTAGCGTTCAAGACTAGAGACAGGCATAACCCTAGAGCTTGCTGGCCAGTCAGTCTGGACACTTATTGACATCTGAATTCAGTGAGAAGCCCTGTCTCAAAAAATAAAATGGAAAGCCATAGAGCAAGACACTCAGTGTCTACATCTGGCCCCACGTGCATGCGCCCTGTAATCTTAGCTATTCAGGATGATAAGGCAAGAGATCATGAGTTCAAGGCCTGTCTCGGCAATTTAGTGAGACCCTGTTTAAAAATAAAAGTTGCAATAAATAAATAAATAAATAAATAAATAGCTTCTGATAAAGATCAGCGGCCAAGCACTTGCCTAGTGTATAAAGATCCTTTTGTTTCAATCCCCAGTACCAATGGGGTGCGGGGGTGGGAGGGGGGGAGAGAAAAAGGAAAAAGAAAAGGAAAACTGAAGAACACCTAGGCTGTTGCCCTGGTGTTCGTCCCTAGCACTATGTCTTTTAAATTTTAAGTTCAGTTCTTGAATTTCTCAGTTGCTGTTCTCTTTTTACTGATTTCTTGGAGTCTTATCCTATGCACTAACAATTTAAAGAATGTTAATCACCACTGAGTGATAGACAAAGATGCTGCTGTCCTTTAGCCTCTGCATGCTTGCACGTGAGTGCAACCCCTGCCCCTAACACACACACATACCTCCCTCCCTACACACACACACACACACACACACACACACACACACACACACACACTTAAACACAAAGACAGCCAGTTACTTCAGGAGAATTTGTGGGCAGATTTTAGGAATTGGTCTGCAATATACTCATTTCTGGGATTTTTCTCTTAAGTCCTTGCTGTTTTGGTAGCTTTGAACTCTGAGGACTGTAATTCAAGTTCTGCTTATGCTGATTACTCTCTAATGTCTTCAGATTATAAACGTTGTGAGGAAGGTTTTGTTTTTCTTTTGATAGACAGCGTCAGTTTGTAGGCCTGCCACTTGGGATCCCCCTGCCTCAGCCTCTTAGAATGTTGGGATTATAAGCATTCACTATCATACCAGATCATAAGCAGTCACTGCTCTGACAAGCATTATTTATGGACCATAAATAACTGGTTTTTCTTTTCCTATTTTTAAGTTTATATTCTGATTTTTATACTTGTTAACAGTTGTTTAACCCAGTTGGGTGTTGGGTACATGCCTGTAATAGCACTTGGAAGGTTGAACAGGATAATCACAAATTAGACCCTGTCTCAAAAAGACAAATGAAAGAGAGAGAGAGAGAGAGAATATGAATGTGAATGTGCTTAATCTAGTCTAAATATACAGGACTTTGTGCAGAACTAAGGTGTACAATATAGAATCATTTTGAATGTACACTCTAGTATAATAGATGTGTTACTTATGTTTGAACCAAAAGCATGAATAATAAAGTTAGAATTATTTATGTTAGGGCTGGAGGTATAGTTTGGTGGTAGAGCATTCACCTAGCAAGCACACAGACCTGGGTTCTGGCCCCAGTGCTGCCAAAGAAAAAGAAAAAGAAAGAAAGAAAAATGTCTTGTTATTAATAAATCATTAATTAAAACATGATGTGCTAATTAGACATCACATCATATGATAAACACCCCCAAGAAGAACTTAGGGAGGAAAGACTTATCTTGCTTAGCTCCAGAGAGTACATACAGTCCATGAGAGGCCGGATCCATCATTATGGGCCTGAGGTGAGGCACACCATCATGCCTGGGGAGTTTATGGTAAGGCTTCTCAATTCCTGGCAGGCAGTAAGCTGGGGGGAGAACAGGTGATAGGAAACAAAAACGAACAAAAAGACAGCACCTTCCTTCCCTCTCTTCTCTCTTCCCTCCTCCTCCTCCTCCTATTCTTCCTCTCTCTCTCTCTCTCTCTCTCTCTCTCTCTCTCTCTCTCTCTCTTTTTCTCTCTCTCTCTCTCTTCTTTGACAGGGTTTCTCTGTGTAGCCCTAACTGTCCTGGAACCTGCTCTGTAGACCAGACTGGCCTTGAACTCAGATCTCCTGCCTCTGCCTCCCGAGTGCCAGGGTTAAAGGCACACACCACCAGCAGCCTGATAAAAGAAACAGCTTTCAAAGCAGCCCCAGTGGCCCACTTCCTCCAAGAAGGCCTCACCTCCTACCTGTCACCTCCACCTGATAGTGTCATACACTAGGAGTCCATCAAGGGTTAATCCACTGGTTAGGTCAGAGCCCTCAGGATCTAGTCACACCCAAGTCCTCTAGCTGGCCACCACCTCAATATTTGATTCTGGGGAGGATTTTTTTTTCCATTTTATCAGTATGGGTCTTTTGCCTGTATGTATGACTGTGACTCAAGTGTATGTAATACTTTCAGAGACCAGAAGGTGCCAGATTCTCTGGGACTGTGTGACCTACCATGTGGGTGCTAGGATCCTCTAGAAACCCATCTCCTCTGGAAGAGCAGCAAGCACTTTTAACCACTGAGTCATCTTGACAGCCCCTGTGTGGTATTTTCACATTCAAACCTTAGCACATGTTCAGTGTCATACAGAGCAAGCACATCAGGAAGTACTTACTGCCTTAACCTGCTGTCTTGTATTAAGTACATGCTCTAATGGTTTGCATGCTTTCAGGTCTCGACACAGGCGATCTTCTTACAGCCAATCTAAATCTCGTTCCAAATCACTACCCAGGCAGTCTACCTCAGCGAGGCAGTCAAGAACACCAAGAAGGAATTCTGGATCTAGAGGACGATCAAGATCCAAGTCCTTACCCAAAAGGTCCAAGTCGATGGAAAAATCACAGTCACGCTCACCTCAAAAGCAGACTGTCTCCAGAGCAAAATCCAAGTCACATGGCCGACACTGTGACTCCATAGCAAGATCCCCATGCAAATCTCCCAGAGGGTACACCAGTTCTGGATCCAAGACACAGACAACAAAACATTCTCATTTCAGGTCACACTCCAGATCTCGGAGTTACCATCATAAAAACAGTTGGTGAAGAGCAACTTCCAGTGGAGCCACAAAGCTCTGCTACTGTTACCACACCTCATTGTGGTTAAAAGTCTTCAAGGCCTGTAGAAATGCCAACCGGCATTAGAAATGCCAACCGGTGTTAGTTACTTCGGGCATGTGGAAGGAATAAAATTGCCCTAGCTTTGATTAATAAATGTTTTATCTCCATTTAAGGGCTCATCCACAACTCACTCACTGTGTGTGCAATGTTGCCATTGCATAGCCTATATGTACCTGGATCACATGGTAGCAAGAGGTACTTTCTGAAAGATATCGGTAAGATGGAACCAAGGCAAAAATTCTACTTAGGTATTAAAAAATAATATCCTTTACAAAAATATTTTGTATTCTAAAGCACTTTTCACATAAAAAATAATCGTGACTATATATAATTGAATAGGCCAGACTTAGCTGTTTTGACATCTGTGTCTTTCTTACTCATGCTTAAACAGAAGTCTCCTGGTTGATACTAGTTCAAATTACAGCATTCGGAAATCTCAAAAGATAAAATTGATATGGAGATTCCATAGCCGTTTGTTTAAAAGATAACTCAAAGAACATTTCATTGTTTTTTAATACACAGCACAGACCAATTGACAAGAAATTGTTATCCATGCTTGCTTAAGCTGCTTAAACAAAGCCAGGTGTGGTGGCACAGGCCTGTGACCCCAGCCCTTGGGAGGAGAGGTAGAGGGGTAAAACTAGCATGGACTGGCCTACATGAGACCCTGTCTAAGGAAAATAAATGAAGCCTTTTTTTTTTTTTAAAGTGAAACCATTTTAGAAGTTCTAGATCTTGAATGGCTTGAGACTACTCTAAAAATTATGGTGTGGAACACTCAGAATCCAGAAAAACTCATGTTAAGCCTTACATATTTGAAGTATAGTACATTTTGTATAAATTCATATTTATACCATTATTTCTATATAGCTATTTTCACCTGCATTTTTCTTTTTAGAGCTCTAGTTCAATATCCTAATTATATAGAAGTCTTTTAAAAGTTAAACACAGTACATTAAGAAGTACTAGCTAACAAGATGGCCTGGAGGGTAAACCCACTCACCATCCAGACCTGGCAACTGAGAGCTAGCTGGGAGACTTGAGTGCAGACCCCTGGAACACACAAGGGTGACTCCTGCAGACTCTCTCTGACTGCCACACTTGTACTATGGCATGTGTGCACGCGCACACGCACACACACACACACATGCACACATGAAAGAGAGAGTGAGAGAGGAAGAGGAAGGAAAGAGAGCATTGGAAGAAAGAAAAAGAAAGTAAGAAAATGTCTTCATAAAACAGCTTTAAGGTATTTGACTTTTACTCTACGTTTTTTAAACCAAATAACTTTGTTACAATTGTTGCTTTTGTAGTGTTGTAACTTAGAATTTCTTTTACAATGTGTTTGAGGTTTACATTCAGAGAGTTTTAGTAGATCTGTGATAAAAATGGTTTGCATATAATTGTCAAAGAGATATGTTTACAGATTTACTCTGTTAGATCTCATTACTGAAACACACTGTTGGTCCTTACAGCTAATATTTATGCCTGGAATACCTAAGAAACCTGTCTTACATTTGCAGTATTTGGAGCCATGTTGCTTCTATTAATTTCAAATATAAAGTTCCATTTTTCTTTGCGTTTTAAATCCTTTATGTGAGAAACAACTTTACAGAATAATTTGCACATTGGTGATATTTGGAGAAGTATACAAATTAATGTATATTATACTCCTTGAGTATATTTTCTCTATTTAACCATAGCAAAGTTATTTATTTCAAAAGTTCACTCTGCTGTCCCTCTGTAATAAAGCAACTATAACGGCGAGTTTGACGTGCTACCCTGACACGTGCGTGTGAATATGCTGTCGTCTTCAGTGGTGACTAGCATATGGAAGGCCTCGGGTTCTTCAATCCAGCACCGTAGGAGCAGGGGTTAGGGGACCAAGGAATTAACTGTGCTTTTACAGTGTCTTTACATTTTCAGATCCTTGCCGGGCAGTGGTGGCGCACGCCTTTAATCCCAGCACTCGGGAGGCAGAGGCAGGTGGATTTCTGAGTTTGAGGCCAGCCCTGGTCTACAGAGTGAGTTCCAGGACAGCCAGGGCTACACAGAGAAACCCTGTCTCGAAAAACCAACAAAACAAAACAAACAAAAAAACAAAAAACATTTTCTCAGGGGATCATTATCTCAATAGTGCTTGACTTTTCCTGGGAAAACTTGAACAAACTTCTATTCGCCACAGAAAGGATGCTAACAACAGACCAAAAATATTATTCTACCCGAGTCTAGCTTGGTGAAGTGACAAGTTGAATTAGGCTTACTTACAGAAGAATGGGCAGCTTGCAGGCTGCTATACTGTGGAAGAAAAGGCTTCCCTGACAAGTATGTATTATGTTCTATGTTCTATGTTGTATGTCCTGTCTCATGAGGCCTCCTCCCCTTTCTCCAGGGAATGTTAGTGGCCTCTGAGTGGGTCACAAGGGTCCTATGGAGTAACCATGCCTACTCTGATTTCAACATGGCCCTGGCCACGTCATGCCCAGCATGCATTCCATAACACTTAGGGGGAAAGTTCATACATTCGTAAACATGTTTAAAATGTTCACTTAGGTTTGTCGTGGTTTTTCATTGTAATACTGTTTCCTAAAGATTTGAGGAGAAAGATCACTAACCCAAATCATCATAGCCAATTAAAGCAAGCAATTAATTAAAGCAAGCCTTTTGATTCATGTACACGGGCTGTCTTCCCCCTGAAAGTGGGGTTCAAGAGATCATTACTGGGCATGAGGAAGACAAGGCTTTTAAAGCTCAAGGGAAGGAGGTTTCCAAATGGGGGGTTTGACAGGCAAATAGGCAGGGTTATAGAAGCAGAACATAAGCATGTGAAATTATTCATAACGACCGCCTGAAACAAAGCCATGGCTGCGAGATGTTTATAACAAGGTAGTCACAACAGGGAGTGGTTACAAGGTAGTTCTAACTGGTCAAAATAACCTTTTGAAACAAAGACACGGTTGCCATTTCCTTGAACAGGTAGTACAGAGCCATTTGTGTTAAGGATACATGTGGGGCCCAGTCCAATCTTTGAGAAACAGAGGTTTAATCATAAATAGAATTAAACCTAGTTTGTCTTTACTTTAAGATGGCTTTTAAACCCAAGATGGAGGCAGGATGGTTCATCAATACCTAATGCTGGGGAGAATACTGTTCGGTTTGGTGGAAATATAGAATGATTAGTGGCTTAAATAATTTTTTAATTTAAAATTTTTATTATCTATATGGGTGTTTTGCCCGCATGTATGTCTGTGCACTCCTTGCGTGCCAGGGACCACAGAGATCAGAAGAGGGAGTTAGATCCCTGGAGCTTGAGTTGTGAGCCACCATATGGGTGCTGGGAATTGAATCTGAGTTCCCAAGAAGAGCAGTCCGTGCTGTTAACCACTGAACCGTCTCTCCAGCCTCTTAATTTATTGTTACTATTTTTTAAGAGGTAGGATATATTAAGACACAGTCCATCATAGGGAAATCATGGTGGCAGGAGTGTGAAGCTCCTTGTTAACACGGCACTCAAAGTCAGGAAGCAGAAGGAAATGAATGAATGCTCGTGATCAGCTATTTTTCTTGGTTTTTTTTAATAGAGTCTAAGACCCAAGCCCAGGGGATGGTACCACCCACTGTAAGTGTTGGTCTTTATCTTAGGTAATGTTACTACTGTACTGACAAAACACATGACCAAGGCAACTTATTGTTTGTTTGAAACAGGGACTCTGTGTAGTCCTGGCTGTCCTGAAGCCTGCTGTGTAGACCATGCTGGCCTCCAAAAGAGATCTACCTACTTCTGCTTGCCAAGTGCTAGAATTTAAGCCATGTGCCACTATGCCTGGCTTAACCAAGGCAACTTTTTTTTTTTTTTTTTTAAGATTTATTTTATGTATATGAGTACGCTGTAGCTGTCTTCAGACACACCAGAAGAGGGCATCGGATCCCATTACAGATGGTTGTGAGCCACCATGTGGTTGCTGGGAATTGAACTCAGGACCTCTGGAAGAGCAGTCAGTGCTCTTAACCACTGAGCCAATCTCTCCAGCCTCCCCAAGGTAACTTTTAAAAGAAAGCATTTAATTGAGGGCCTGCTTACAGTTTCTGAGGCTGAGTCCATAATCATCATGGTGGCAAGCAGGCAATGGAACAGTAGCTACTAAGTTCACATCTCATGTGAAAGTTGCAGGCAGAGAGGGGGTGCAAAGACTAGACCTAGCTTGGGCTTTTGAAACCTCAAAGCTCACCCTCAGTGACACACCTACTTCAGCAAGGCCATGCCCAATTTTTCCTAACTAGTTCACCAGCTGGGAACCAAACATTCAAATATATGAGCCTTTGAATGATTCTCATTCAGGTCACCACATTCCGCTCCCTGACCCCCACAGACTCTTGGCCTTATCATAATGAAAAATGTATTTAGTCCAACTTCAAAGTCCCCATAGTCCCTCACAGTCTCGGCACTGTTTAAAGGTTCAAGATCTCTTCTGAGTCCCAAGGCAATCTCTTAAGCGTAAACCCCTGTAAAATCAAAAAGCAGATTACATACTCCCAACATACAGTGGCATACGGTATATATTTCCATCCCAAAAGGGACAGAAAGGGCAGAATAAGGGAATGTCGTACCAAAGCAAAACCAGCAGTGCAAACTCCAAATCCAGCTTGTCTACTGCCCAATGTAAAAAACAGTTTCTAGTTTAGAAGTTTCTTTATCTCTCCCTTTCCTTTCAGCTTTGCTAAGTACAACACATCTCTCTCCCTTGAACTGGTTCCCTGATCCTCCTGCCTCCAATTCTTCAACATACCACATAAATCAGCTCTCAACTTCTTCTCCAGCACGATGCCTGCCTGCCTGCCACCATAGTCCCTGCTATGGACTCACCCTCTGAAACCGAAGCAAGCCCCCAGTTAAATGCTTTCTTTTAAAAGTTGCGGTGTCATGGTGCTTTGTCACAGCAACAGTAACCCTACCTAAGACAGAAGTTTCCCAGAATGGTGGCTTACCCTGAGGGCTGCATTTCCCTGATTCCATGTGGCCCTAGTCTTTTCTTTAAATTTCTTATCTACTTGGACACAGGACTTGGCTCTATCACAACATTTCCTGGTGTCATTTTCTCTTCAAACTGTATATTGAAGTTTATCTTTTTGCACTAGTTAATCTTTTCACTGTAGATCTGCTTAAGAGTGATCACTAATAACCACATGACTTAGTCACTACTAGGCTGTCTTAAAATGTCCCCTGCCAATGACATTAGTCCAAAACTTTAGGCAGATTTTTTTGGGCAAGGGCAAAAAAAGCAGACATAGTCTTTGCCAAAATGTCACAAGAATGGTCTCTAATATTCTTCTCTGAATCCTCCACCTTGCTCTCAGCACTACTATCTTTCATGCTTCTACTAGGATAGCCCAGTAAGCTCTGCTTACAATGTTCAACCACTTTTCCAGTCAAATGTTCCAAGGTCTTCCATATTCCTCCAATATGAGCTTTCTTAGCAATACCCCACTCCTAGTACCAACTTCTGTCTTAGTTACTGTTAATTATCACTGTGACAGAACACCATAACCAAGACAACTTGTAAAGGTTAGCATTTAGTTGGGGCTTGCCTACCATTTCAGAGGGTAAGTCCATGATCACAGTGGTGGGGAACATGACGACAGGCAGGCAGGCAGGCATGGCACTAGAGCAGTGACTGAGAGCTCATATCTGGTCTTAAAGTTACAGGCAGAGAGAGCAAGACTGAGCCTAGCTTGGGCTTTTGAAATCCCAAAGCTTACTCCCAGTGACACACCTTCTCTAACAAGGCCACACCTCCTAATCCTTCCCAAAAAGTCCACCAACTGGGAACCAAACACTCAAATATATGAGCCAATGGGTAAGGGGGTGTTCTTATCCAAACCATACACTCTCCCCTCCTTAACCTAATGAACATAATTCTGGAATGGCATGTCACCAGCTAAATAATCCCAAATAGGTATGCCTAGAGGATTGTCTCCTAAGAGATTCCTTCAATTATTTTATTGACTATTACTGTGTGCTTAAAACTGCTCTCTTTAAGTTTTAAGTTACTTATTTATATATTTGATTATGTCTGCATGATAAAATAATACCATCCCAAATAAAGAGGCTAAGATGCAAAAGGATTAGTTATGGGGCACGCAGTCATAATTAGAGAGCTGGGAGAAGGTTTGCTAAGAATTATTTCCCTGACCACTGTGCCATGTCTTTTGCAAAAGCATCTTTTGTGAGTTCCAGGCCAGGCAGGGCTACACAGTAAAACTCTTATCTCAAAATGAGACAAAATAACAACAACAACAAAAAAAAAAACCCTTAAAAGTAAGACAATGTCTAGAGGAAACCAAAGGACTGAATTGGGGGAAAAAATGCATGGGGGGTGGAGGCAACAATATGGTTCAGTAGGTAAAGTACTTGGTGTGCAAGCCTGGTGACCTGAGTTCAGTACCTAGGACCCATATAAAGAGAACTGTCTCCAAAAATTTGTCCTCTGACCTCCAGAAGCACCTTGTGGTATACATGTACATAAATAAATAATTTTAAATGCCTTTGGACTTCAGTGTGGGCCATGGCCCTGGGCGAAAGTTGGTGGTGTATCGTAGAAAGTTGTCTCCTAGGAATATCTTTATTCTTCATTATAGATTATATCTTAGTGTCGGGCACGGTGGCTGTCTTAGTCAGAGCTCTATTGCTGAGAAGAGACACCATGACCACAGCAACTCTTAGAAGGGAAAGCATTCACTGGGGCTTACTTACAGTTTCAGAGGTTTTGTCCATAGTCATCTAGGCAGGAAGGATTATTATGCTGACGAGGAGTATGAAAGCATGTAGGCAGACACAGTGCTGGGGAGGTAGCTGAGAGTTCTGCATCTGGATCCACAGGAAGTAGGAAGAGACCCTAGGACTGGCTTGGCCTTTTGAAACCCCAGAGCCTACCCCAGTGACACACTTCCGCCAAAAACACCACACTTACTCTAACAAGGCCACACCTCCTAATCCTTCTCAACTAGTGCCACTCTCTGATAACCAAGCATTCAAACATTTGATCCTATGGGAGTTATTCTTATTCAAAGCACCACAGTGGCTTGAGAATAAGTGGCTTGAGAGGTAGAGGCAGGAAAATCAAGAGTTCAAGGTTATCTTCAGCTACCTCCAGAGTTTTAGGTTATCCTGAGCAACAAGAAACTCAAAATCAGAGGCTAGAGAGATGGCTCAGTGTGGTTAAAAGTACAGACTGCTCTTCCAGAGGTCCTGAGTTCAATTTCCCAGCAACCACATGGTGGCTCACAACCATCTGTAATGGGATCCGATGCCCTCTTCTGGTGTGTCTGAAGACAGCTACAGTGTACTCACATACATAAAATAAATAAATAATGTTTTTTTAAAAAAACCTCAAAATCAAAAACAAAAGTAAAATACACACAGGCTTAAGGATACTGGTGTGAATGCACAGTGGCTCTAAGCCATGGAAGATGGAGGAAGGGCAACTCTTTCTCTTTGAGACTGGTCTCGTCTATCATTTAAAAGCAGCCTCATATTTGAAGACTAAGGATGATTTGTTCACCTTTGTATGGAACCAGTGTCGTCCTTGTTTTTTAACAAGAAAGTCCTAACAGTCCCTTGCCCAAGGTTTTGGGGACGAGGAGTATGCTAGTTTGCTTTGGGTAATACTAAAGAATAAACCTAGGGCCTTGTATAAGTTAGGAAACAATTATACCACTGAGCATATTTTTTGTTTGTTTGTTTTAGGAGGGGCTATTTCTAATTCTTAAGTCAGTTATGTCATCTAGGAAGGCCCTGATCTCCTGCCTCATCCTCCAGGGTATGTAAGATTACAGAAATAAGCAGCCATGTCCAGCCTTGACAGGATCAAAACCAAAGCCCCTTATGACTTCATGTTTTCAAGTAAATGCCAAAATATCTTCCTGCTCACCTGGGTGTGGTGGCCCATGTCTATAATACCCACGTGGGGTGCATAGCAAGACTCTATCACAAAAATTTAAAAAAAAAACAAAACAAAAACCCAAACCAAAACAAACGCAGCAACATCAAAAACAACCACCACCACCACCACCCAAAATCTACTGTTTGAATACCTCCGGCCCCTCCGTAGGCTTAGGGATGAAGGGGCATGTACAGAGGATACTGCAGGAATTAAATTCAGGCCTTGCACATGCTAGGGAAGCACTCTACAGCTGAGCGATGCTGGAGATAACCAAGAGTCACCAAAATGTTTCTGAAAGGGAAAAGCCAGCGTTGTGGCACATGCTTGAAAGGCAGGGGCAGGAGTGTTATGAGTGTGAGGCCAGCCCTTGTCTATGAAAAAGAAAATGAACAAGAAAGAAAAAACTTTAAAAAAAATAATCAGAAAACCAAAATGCAAGGGAAAAGCTTTTGTTACTTAGAAAAACAAAAAAATAAAACTGAAAATAACCAGGCACGGTACATGCCTGTAATCCAGAAATCAGGAAGTGGAGGTAGGAGGTCCACCAGTTCCAAGCCAACCTGGACAATGAGAACCTGTTAAACACCACCACCACCAGACACTCTCACACACAAACATACATACACACATACTCACACATATGCATACACATATACACACACATACTCTCAAACACACACATCCATATATATACACATGCACACACACACACACACATGCATACATACTCACACTTAATGCATACATACACACATATGCACATACACACACACATACATATGCATACATACTCACACATATGCATACACATACACACATATACAAATACGCACACAAATGCACGTAGGAGCACAGGCACACACATCATACATACAAACAAAAAAACCCAGGGGCTGGAGAGATGGTGCAGTCGTTAGGGCTGCTCCTCTGGGGGAGCAGATTTAATTCCTAGCATCCACCTGGCAGCTCAGACATCCTCAACTCCAGTTCCAGGGTGATCTCCCTTTTCTGGCTTCTGTGGGCAACAGGGCATGCACATGGTACAGAGACATTAGATATAGGCAAAACCCATACACAAAAACTAAGAGTTTTTAAAAACTGAAAAAAAAAGAAAAAATCTGAAGATGAAACTATTTTTGACCTGCTATCTTTTCTCTCCAAACAGAAGACTGCTGAGAAAACTCATTTTTTGACAGTCAGGGAATTCCAATCTTGGGGAATTCTCTGTGTACATACAAGCATCTTTTCATTAGTGATAGGAGTATGACCTGATAAACCCATTTTAAATAGAAAATGTATGTTGAAAACTCAGTGTATATGCGTATGAGGGAACAGTTTAAGACAGGTCTGGGAAAAGGAGCCCCAGTAGGCTTCGAATCATGGAGGTGAAAGCACACACTGCTGTCTGGCAAAGAATTCAGTGGTTCTTCAATTTTTGCTTTTCAGAACGGGAAATTGAAACTAGGGCCTTTGTTTGCACGGTAGCCAAGAACTCTAGCACTGAATGATATTCCCAGCCTGGCAATCTATTTAATACACCCAGCCTACTGCTGGGCATGGTTGTAATCCCAACACTTGGGAAGCAGGAGGACCACAAACTCTCCTATAGGGTACTAGCTTTAAAGGGATCACAGTTATCTTGGTCTTTGGAGTTTATGATAATGCTGGAGTCACTGAAGTGCTACCCATAACCTTTTTTTGAAGCAAGAATCCTCAACTTCTGATACTCTTGTTTCCAACTTTTAAGTACTGAGACACAGGTAAGTATGCATCACTAAGCAAAAGTAAAAACATTGTGTGGTGACTCCCCGTGTGTGTATCTTACTCTGTGGCTCCCTACTTTACTACTGTGTGTGCATATGTAGTGGGCAAGTGCATAGTCAGAAACCTTTCCAGTTCTCTCCTAAGTCTGCTGATTCATCACAGCATCCAAGACCTGAGGCTCACGTTTCCTGGGCTGGGTGGCCAGTGAGTCTTGGAATCCTTTTGTCTCTCTTCCCAGCTCCAAGATTACAGGCTCAGTTGCCAGGGATGCAAGTTTAAGTCCTCATGCTTGCAAAGACATCTCCCTCAACCCCTCAAATGTTTTTAGTGGAGGGTGGTGCCTGAGATGTTACAGGACAACTTGCATCTAGTTCAGTCTACCTTGTGGTTTCCAGGACTTCAGATGGTACCACTTGCCTTTACCCACCGAGTTGTGTATTTGCTGAGTGCTAAAGAAAGGTTTTATAAACCTCAGCGTTGTGTCAACACAACCAAAGCCTCCTCAGGAAGAGCTCTTTAAGTCTCTCCACTGGAAGTGTCTATCACATACAGACTATTCAAAGTCTTGATGATCTCTACTCTGGGTTGGTTCCAAGGATCAAGATCAAGCTCCTTTACCCTCTGAGCCATCTTCCCCATCCTTCTTACAAAAGTATGTTTTCTCACTGAAAAACGTAGAGATGGGAGAGAGGCCCTTTGGAGTTCAGTTCCCAGCCCACAGCGACCAGAGATCCGATTCCTCCAGCCTCCAAGGGCATCGTACTCATGCACATAATGTACGTCAGGCAGTTAACAGTTCATACAAAAGGAGATTCTAAGTGAGTTGTAACTCCTCAGTCAAATAGATGAAAAGTTCCAGCCCTGCTTGGACCATGAGACAAGATGGACAGCCTGGGAAATTCAGAAATAATTATCTCAAACTAAAAATGAGGAATTATGTACTCTAGTGCTAGCACTAGAATCTATTGGCACCGTACCTGCTTGCCTAGCATGCCCAGAAAGAACAGTGTTTGATCTCTAGTGCCACTTAAGCCAGGGTGGTGGTATAGCCAGTAACCCAGCACTGGAGTGGACAGTAGGTTATCTCAACTCCATAGCTGAGCTAGCTCAAGACCCTGTCATAATTAATTTTTCATAGTTACAGCAACCAGCTCCACTTGTGTTCACATCCATTTCTATTTCTAAGTGGGAAATGCTTTCTCTTAGAGGTAGGTTAAATTACTAAATTTTGTAGCAAGATTGCTATTTTAACATAGTCAAAGACAACAAATGTTCCAAGTCCAATCACACAAAGTCACCTGCTTACACAACATTCAGACAACAGTCACAAAAAGCCAAGACAACCTTAAAAGGGGGGAGGCCAAATTATTATTATTGATATAAAATTTGATTACAACCAATTTTGTTGGTATTTAAAATTAGAGGTGTTTTAAATCTCAATAATGGCAATATAGCAATATCCAGAACTGAAGTTTGGTAAAGATGGGAAGCTTTCTAGTAATTACAGATTAAAAGTCAATTTAGAGAAACACAAACTCATGTTTACAGTGATTGTGCCAGATTTAACCTTCAGTAGTACATAAGTAAATTGTTCACATTTAGATCTTCACTTTTGAGATTTGAAAGCTGTTCTTAAAAAAATTTCGGTATCTGTGCAAATAAACAGTCTTCCACGTGCCTTAGCGCCCTTAAAATATCTCCACTGAATACAAAACACCCACCACATCTGCAGGGCAAAATACATACTTTCATAACAAAACTATAATGTACCTCTCAAGTATGAACAATATACACATAATACATGGTATACAGTATTTACAAAATATAAAATATAATACAAGCTGCTTGTGTGACTAAGCTCATTGTGTTGGATGCTGCAACATGGCAAGCTTCCACTGTTGCATCCATTTCCTTTAGAGTCCAAAGATCCTGGGGAAATCTATGTTTAATACAGACTGCAGACTGAAACCTAGGTCTGCACTTTGAGGAGCGTTTTCAAGTGCACTGCCATCAGCTCCCGGCTCTGGCTGGGGTTCTCAACGGTACTTCCCATCCAGTGACTGGGAGGCTTTGGGAGAACACTAGGGGAAGGTGGGTCGCTGAACTTTGCTCCGGCGTAATTTTCCTTCTGGCTCACTTCTGTTAGAAATGCTGATTTCTTCAAATGGTTACTTTTAATGTTCTCAGTATTTTTAAAAGGCTTTTTTTCCTGCTTCTGTACTCTGTCAGAGGAAGCAGAATCTTGCCAAAAGCCATTTTCATTTCTTTTTGCAGAGGTGATCTTGGTTAGTGGCAAGTTATATTTGTTTTTCTGTCTGTTAATCTTTGGTTGTTCACACAAGTGTATACCATGCACAAGCTGGCTGTGGGGAAGGACAATTTTCTCCGATTTTCCCATCTTTGATTTTAAAACCTACAAAGGAACACAAAAGTGAACGATTTTCAAGATAAAAGTTATCTTTACATATATTATACAAACTTGATTTTAAATTCCTCTAGAATTTAATCCAGTTTTAAATAAATACTTATGCGTGGGATGTGCTTACTACTGGATGTTCAAATGTGCATGCCTCGTTTTGCTATCAGAATCGATGCTGTTAACTACAGCATATATCAAACTTATATACAGTAAAGTATCACTTAAAAAAACTCAAGATCCGCCGGGCAGTGGTGGTGCATGTCTTTAATCCCAGCACTTGGGAAGCAGAGACAGGCGGATTTCTGAGTTCGAGGCCAGCCTGGTCTATAGAGTGAGTTCCAGGACAGCCAAAGCTACACACAGAGAGACCCTGTCTCGAAAAAACAAAAACAAAAACAAAAAAAAAAAACCACCCAAGGTCCATCTTTTCTAACTGTAAACAATGGTAAGAAGCAAGTGTCCTTTATAGGTTAGAAAAAAAAGTTCCCATCTGCCTTTCAGATTCAACAACTTCACGGACAATCTTCGAAGCTCAGCCAAAAGGCCTGTAAGGCAGAAGCAGAAAGGTAAATTCCAGGCCAGCCTGGGCTACTTGGTTAATCCTGTAAACTCAGCCCAACTCGAAACAAACCAAAAACTTTTGCACTCTACGATCTTTGCTAGCCAAAAGTATAATCTACAGAAATTTGCACCAAATGAAAACTCCACCTTTGATCACTGCTCCTCTGATGCTTGCATGATATAGAAAGGACACAAAAACTGAAAGCAAAGTACAAGGTCACACTGTCTTTCAATACTGCCTTTGAAAAATAGAATCTTCTTCGACGCACAGTGAGTTTTAAGCTAATGCAAGTGCCTGTCTGAAAAACTACAAAAAAAACAAACAAAAAATAAACCCACTTCAGGATCTAAATTTTTATTCCTCTCTCCATGGGCACACCTTGATCAAGTACAAATTTCAGAACAATGGCTGCTTTTCCAGTCATTATCAACAAAGAATTCTTCAAATTGTATGAAAAAGGGTGGGTTTTTTTGTTTGTTTTGGTCTTTGCTAAGACAACTCTCAAATCCTTTAGCCTCGACAAAATTGTACCCATATTATCCAGGTCAGTTAACTGCGGAGTCCATTTTATAACTTCTAAAACTCATTCTGAGCACTGCTTAGAAGCCCCTCCGGCGAGGCAAGCTCGTGCCGGCCTGCACCGCTCATACAGCACGGGGACGGGCATTCGTGTCGGGCATCAGACAGAGAGAGGTTCCTGCGAACTTCCTAACCCCAGTCCGATTCAGTGGGTCAGGCCGTGCGTGGGTCCGGCCCGGGTGGCCCACTGGGCACCGCGCCTGCGCCTCCGCCTCCGCCCCCACCCGGCACCGCCTTCATGAGAGCCCCAGAGCGCCGCACGTAGCGAGCTGACGTCAGCCTTCCGCAGGTCTGTGAGCCCCGAACGCCGAAACCCCCTGGATCGCCGCCAACCTTCTAAATGCAGGCTGTTGCTGGGCCGTAGCCGCTGCTCCCATTGGCTGGCTCCGGAGCCAATGGGCGGCGCCAGCGCAGCCACCCAGCCCCTGCCCCCCGCTTCCGCCCCACGACTCCAGCGAGCGTCACGGAAACTTCCCTCCAGAGTAAACAGCCGCCCCGCCCCCACCGGCCCTACCTCCTTCACGAGTGGGGGCTGTCTGTGTAGCAGGGCAGTGGCCGCTGGACCTCGCTCCTCTTGCGCTGAGATTGGCCCCGGCGCCAGGCTGCGGCCACCCTCCAGGCTCGGCCGATGCTGCTGGAACTGGTGGAAGCGGCTGGGGAGCTGCCCGGCCGGGCTGGCCCGCACCTTCTTCTTCCGCCGCTTCTTGGGCGCCGCCCGCGGGGCAGCCGTCGGGGCCAAGCTGCAGCCGGACGGCGCAGCGGTGCGAGGCGCGGGCGCCAGGCACTGCCCGTCCCCTCCGAGGAAGTGCGGCAGGAAGAGGGTGGGTGGTAGCGCGCGGGGGTCCGGAAGGCGCGGCAAGGGCGGCGGGGCCGGGCTCACCATCGGGAGGGCCCCGAGGAACCCGAGCGGCGCTAGGCGGCCGCCCAGAGCGAGATCTCGCTGTGGGACGGAGACGACGGTCATGGCGCGGGGTTCGGCAGACGACGGGGAGCAAGCGTCACGGGGCGGCGGCAGAGGCTGCTGCTGGAAGGTTCGGGGTAAGGACCATGACTCGGGCGAGGCGGCGCAGCAACAAATAGCGCTGGCCGCCGCAGCCAGTGTTGTTACCCAAGGCCCCGCCCCGTGCCCGCCCATCTCCCTGTGGCGGTCCAATCCGAATGCGCCTATCAGGCCACTCCCTCGGTTCCGCCTCCGGGCCTGGAGGCAAGACACAAACAAGCAGCCTGCTGCAGCCTCTCACAAAGAGTGCACGTTGCGCAGGCGCGTCCGACGGGCTCTTCTAGAGAGTGTCCCGTGAACAATGAAGTTCGACTTCTGCCTCACCTCCCTTGCAGCAATCCTTTGGGGTAGCCTGGGGGTGGGGCGGGGTAGGAGGAGGAGAGCGGCGGTGGAGGAACCAGGAAGCTGCTGACCTCAAGAAAGGACTGCTTTGTAGGTTTTCGATTTCAGTTCAACATAAAAATTTTAAGAGATTTCGGAGAACACTAAGGATTTATCTCATAGCACTGGTGAAGCTCTGCCTCCATTTAACCTACAGTGAAATGTGTCTATGTGGTCTCTCATTCGGTCTCTTTTCTGACGCTGCCAATTAACCCTGGTGGTGAAAATTTAAAAAAGGGTTTACTGATGGATTCCTCAGTTTACCAAAAGTACTCTATAATCCCGAAAATGAGCCTTAAAATTCTTAGTGCTTTTATAGCTAAAGATCTGGGAAGCCCCTGAGATCTCACATTGCCCCTGAAACTTGATGCTGCTGCAAACCAATAGGCCTTTGTCCCATACGGAGAAAAGCAGCCCTGCTACAGTTTGCTAGCTAACTGGGTTAACAGAATTCTCTCCTCACAGTTTAATACAGAACTGTAGCCACCAGTTACCAAACAAGTAGGACCTCAGAACTAATTCCGTAATTCGTCTTGTTTGAAACATACTTCTTTAATGATTAGGGTTTTATTTACTTCTTTCTTTCTTTCTTTCTTTTCTTTCTTTCTTTCAGAAGGTGTTACTCTTTGTGTAGCCCAGGCTGTCCTCTCTGTCCGATCTGTAGACCAGGCTGGCCTCGAACACAGAGATACACTTGACTCTGCCTCCCTAATGCTGGGATTAAATGACCATGCCACCACTGTCCAGAAATTGGGTGTTTGTTGTTTTTTTTTTTTTAATCATTATACAGGAATTAAGGCATACAGAGGCTAAAGAATTAGACACAAATCATTAAAAAATTAACAAAAGAATCTGAACTCCAGTTTAGGTCTGGCAAGAGCAAGACCTGTAACAGTAGATCTTAGAGAGGCAAGGGTAAAAGATGGGAAATTTCTAGTGTAGGGAATTTAATGAGATTCTGTCGAAAAATAATAAAACGAGCAGGGCATCTAGATGGTTCAGAGAGCAATTAAAGGGCTTGCTCCATAAACCTGGCAACCTGAGTCCCATCCCTGTAAGCCGCCTAAAAATGAAAGGGAACCAAAGCCACAAACTTACTCTCTGACTTCAAACACATTCTGCGGCACACCTGCTCCCGTTAAACACACACACACACACACACACACACACACACACACACACACACACGAGAGCAGAAGATGGGAATGAGCGAGGCGGTTTAGGGGCAGGGATAGTTCCATTGTCTTTGGGCAGCAGTAGGGAATGTCTTTGTTCTGAGGAAGGGAGCTCTAACTTATTCCTTCCTAAACAGCCACCCCAGTCCATACATTAATTCTTGATGGTGAACAGATTTAAAATAGAGACGCTAGCTCTCAGGAAAGTAGGGAATATCCATTTCTGATTTCAGCCCTCCTTGTAAATGATTTTGGGGTTACCTCTTCTGAAGGGGGAGTGTTGCAGTTCCCTTAATCTAGGCTCTGTTGAGGCACATCAAGAGAAAGCTATCCCCTAGTGAAAGAATGGAATCTACCCCTTGCCACGGGTAGGAAAATGACCTTCTGGTAACTTCCTTTTTTTTACTTTCAGATATTGGCCATGGGCATGCTTTCCTGAACACGCTGGGATTGTTCACTCTCCTCTGAAGCTGTCTAACCTCTTTCTGCACTATGGCAGCTTACAAAAAGACATTTTTCTCTACCTCTTTTCCATCTTTTCTCTCCAGCTGCTGAGATTTACACCATGCCTGCTTTACAGTCTTTAGAAAAAACAAAGCTCTAATAAACTCATTCTTGAGCTTCTGTTTTAAATTATCTTATTATTGAGGCTAAGAACCCTGAGTGAGGACTTGAATATCCCTGGTAGTGTGTGGCACCCCAAAAATTTTCTAGTAATAATAATTAAAAAAAAAAATTTTAATTTTATATAGAGTCTTGCTATATATACCTTCCTGGCCTGAATTCACGATGTAAACCATACTAGCCTTGATCTCATCTCAGGGAGATCTTCCTGCCTTTGCCTCCCCAGTGCTGGGGTTAAAAGTGTGAGCCATCATACTGGAAAGGCTCTGGCCTTAGTGCTGAGATAGACACTTCCTCCCTTAAAAGCACAGATTTGGCCCAGCATGGTGGCACATGACTTTAATCACAGTACTCAGGAGACAGAGGCAGATGCATGTCTGAGAGTTTGAGGCAAGCCTGAACAACAGTGAGTTCCACAACAGCCAGAGCTACATAGTGTCTTGAAAAAAACAAAACAAAACAAAAAACATAATAAATAACATAAAAATTAAACATAATTAACAACATAAATAACAAAAATTAAAAACCCCACAAAGGACAGCTTTGATGATTAGCACCTGTATCATCTGCCATACTTTGTTATTGGCTTTTGTTTTTATTCTAGTTCTTTGAGGGTCTAGCTAGCTTGGAACTCATATATAGCCAAGTATGACCTTGAACTCTTGATCTTACTGTCTCTACCTCTCAAATGCTGGCATTAGGGGTCTGAGCCATCATGGCTGACATATGATTGACAGTTTTAGAAAGCCACAGACTCTTCGTCTTACAGGCTTGTCCACAATAATTCTTAAACTAGGTAGTAGCAAAGAGTGCCTAAAGCATTTTATTACTGATAGCAAAGTTAATCATGCTGACTGACTATACAGAGTAATAACTATATATAAGTATTTACATTTCATCATGATTAATTGCTGGGCTTTATCTGTAGACCTTACTGATTTTTATGTTTGTAACAGTTCATGGCAGGTGATCATGTCCATTGGATGAATGGGAATTAGAGATCCAAAACCGGAAAAGATCTTGCAAAGCCTTTAGCTCACATCTTAGATAGTCAAGTGTGGTGGCACATGGAGTTCTAGTCCTTTGGGGGCAAAGACAGGAGATGTGCTGACAGGTCGAGACCAAGCCGAACTGCACATAGAGTTCCAAGTCAGACAGTGCTAAAGAATGACACCACTTCCAAAAAGCAGAAATAAAAATCAGCAAGCAAGTCCTCCAGCCTGTGAACTGAATTTGATTCAGCAACCTGTGAGGAGAGTAGCCTAGCCACAGCTGAAGAAGAGCAAGCAGAAACTATAGGCTAGATCCCTCACAGGTGGGCCTTCATTTCTGGATTTTAGTTCCTTCCAGATGTAGTCAAATTGACAACTAAGAATAGCCAAGGAAGAAGAAGCTTTTGCTCTTTGCCTGCTTGCTCTTACCTTGCAAGCAAGTTCATTCCTTCACTGGCATTGGCGAAAACTTAGGATTCCAGTGTCTACTGAGGACCAGTTGGGACAACCATCCTTGTGGACTGAACAACTACTGGATGCTTGGACTTTTCTGTCAAGAGTTTATAGTCGGGGTTGGAGAGATGGCTCGGGTTAAGAGCACTGACTGCTCTTCCAGAGGTCCTGAGTTCAATCCCCAGCAACCACATGGTGGCTCACAACCATCTGTAATGGGATCTGATGCCCTCATCTGATGTGTCTGAAGAGAGAGACAGTGTACTCAACATACATCCATGTAATAACTAAATAAAATCTTTTTTTTTTTTTTTTTAAAAAAGTTTATAGTCAGCTTCAACTAGACAGCAAATTTACAGCCAGCTTGTACAATAGGAGACCCTGTTGCAAACATATAAAACTTTGGCTAAGGATTGAAGTCAACGGTGTTCAACCTATGTGTAGCAACCTCTTTGGCAGGGTTGTGGGGTGTGGGTGCGGGTGGCAAACGACCCTTTCACAGAGGTCACCTAAGATCATTGGAAAACACAGGTATTTACATTCGATTCATAACTAGCAAAATTACAGTTATGAAGTAGCAACAAAGATAATTTTATGGTTGGGGTCACCACAACATGAGGACTAAAGCATTAGGAAGGTTGAGAACCACTGACTTAAGTAGTAAAGTAATTGCCTGGACTCAATTTCTACTGTCACAGAAAAAAATTAAAGCAAGTTAACTAAGGAAAATGGATTAAAACACACCTGCCAATCTTAACTGTTTTTCTGATCTTAGACTATTCCGTTCAATCGTTTCTCCTAATTAGCTAAAACCTGTGAGAACGGTAACTCAGAAAACAAAACCAGGGCCAGAGAGATGGCTTGGTGGTTGAAGGTGCCTGCTACTTCATGCTGCAACCCTAACAACTTGAGTTCAATCCCTGGCAGGGCATGTGAAGGTAGAAGGAGACAACCCACGCCACACAGTTGCTCTTTGACCCACACAGTTGCAGCATGAAGACCCCCTCCCCCACCAATTGCAATAATTAAAACAAACTAGTAAATTAATAAATTTTCTGTTACATCATTCTAAAAATCCCCACAAGAGCTGGATTTTGTGGCACATACCTGTAATCCTAGCCACTTGGGAGACAAAAGCAGGAGAATCACGAGTTCTAGGTCATCCTTGGCTACATAATGAGTTCAGTACCAGCCTGGGTTATATGAGACCTTGTCTCAAACAACAACATAAATCCTACCAAACACAGAGAGACCAACAAAGTGGCTATGGAGCTAAAGACCAAATGAAACCTCTCTCAAGAGACTCAGAATGAGCTGCTCATATTGGCATCCTGCCAAGTCAAGTTTCAGCAGTGATGACTCATTGCTATAAATGCAGTATCTAGAATGATGTAATTAACACTCTGAGATTCAGGAGAGAACAACTAGAGTTTAGCTTAACCAGTAAAGTAAGCATGTTACAGTTATTCTTAACATGTACAGGTGTACAACATGTGATTAAATACTGATGCTAATATTTTCTTCTTTGATATGAGATCTCACTGTATATCTATTACCTACCTATGGTTTTTGAAACAGAGTCTAACTCAGGCCAACCTGAATGCTTAATCCTCCAGCATCAGCCCTCCAAGTGCTGGCATTACAGGCACACCACCATGCCTGACTCTATTTCCTTTCTCCTGTCCTTATAATGTTCTCTGAGTCACAATGTCCTTGTTCTCTAAACCTAGTGAAATTATTCATCCCTTTGTGACTCCCACTAGGTTAATAATTCATGCTTTCTACACAAAGTCTACAATCAGAGTCTGTCTCTCTCTCTACCCCTCTCTCTCTACTTTTTTAAAAGACAGGTCTCCTTATGTAGCCCCAGCTGGCCTAGAATTCACTGTGTAGCCCACACTGGCCTTAAACTCACGATCCTCCTGCCTCGGCCTCCCCATTGCTGTCGTTAGAGGTGTACTCCATCATGCCCAGCAGGGTCCTTGTGGGCTGAGAAGTAACAAAGGAATTTGTAAGGCATGGAAACAGAAGCAGAAGCTCCTTGGTGTTAACTCTTGTTACTGTGACAAAACGTATGCTCAGAGAAGACATGCGTACAGAAGAAAGGTTCACTTGGTTCATGGTTTCAGTCCCTAATCACCTGTGGTGACACAAAGCATCAGAGCAAGAGGACATGTTGTCAGAAGCTGGAGGGAGGGCAGGGGCCATGACACTCTTAAATCTTCATAATCTACCTTCTTTCAACTAGGGCCCTACCCCTAGAGATTCCACTTCCCAATAACACCACAGGCTGAGGACAAAGCCCTCAATACACAGGTCTCTGGGGGACATTCAGGATGCACTCTAATGAATTATCTCAGTGTTTCAAGAATGTAGTGGATGGGAAACATGAATCAGGGTTAGCACACACAAGTTGTTCAGCACACTAGTTGGAAATATTCCTATACCATAATGTTCAGAAAAGAGATGAACATTAAAACCCCTCCAGAGAGAAACAGGTCTCACATGAAGCATTAAAACCTGGATAGTATCATCACTGAACTTGGAAGCTAGAAGACAATACAAAAATGACTTTGACATTCCAAAGGGAAGTGAACATAGAAGAGTACTTCTCCCAAACCATCAAGCACAGGGGGGCAGAATCAAACTTTTTCAAATACGTAAAGCCTAAGAACTTTGCTCTCATTCAGTTGTTCTTAGGAAGCTATTTGCTGCAGAGACCAACCATGAAAGAGAAAGGGTGATGTTCCTCTCAGGAAATGAGTGAAAAGAATTAAGGGTAAGACATTGAGAGGCGATCTTAGTGTAAAGACTGTGCAGATGGTCTGGAGAGCAACTAGGCCAGACTGTAGAGAACCCATGGTTGCTAGGGTAGAGGTTGAAAGAGAGAGATTAATCTGTGATATGTTTGAAGGATTTGAGAGGAGATGTATTCTCCTGCCAGAGTTCTGGGAGAAAGAAATGATGCACAGATGAAAAGCAAAATCAAGGAAAACAAGCAGGGAAATTATTAATATTTAAGACAGGTTCTCACGTACTCCAGATTGGCCTCAAATTTACTGTTTAGCTGAGGATCCCTTTGAAAGGTTCCAGATCTTTCCCTCTCTACCTCCAAGCATTCAGATAACAAGCATGCTCTACAGACACACCTGCTCATGTAGTACTAGGACCATACCCAGGCCCTCAGACATGCTAGGCCAATACTCCACCGACTGAACTCCAGCCACACTTAGTAATTTGAAAGAAAAAAATAGAAGAAAAAGATGTCGAGAGATTGCAAATCTATGACATACTGACACTAGAAAGAGTAGGAAGGGAATATGTGCATATACATAGATGTATGTCTGTGTAAGGGATTCTGGGTACAGACTGATGGGCCAAAGAAACCATATCTTTAGCTGAGGGGATGGCTAGCCAATGGAGTGTATTTTTAGTATGATCAAAGTCTGATTTGATCCTTACCACCAAATGAACAACAAAAACAAAAATAAATATACATAAAATATTGCACGGTTCTACAAAGGTTGTAGTCTACCATGACTGGACAGCTTTCCTGAGTTTGTTGCAAAAAAAATGGAAGACTCCCTTTTCTTAGTGGGGCTTCCTCTTCTCCACCTGATGTGGGGATCTAGACCCCCAGTCTTCTAACTGAGGAAGGTCACATAGTCTTTGGCCAAATTACAGGTTCAAATTCCTGGAATGCCTCTCCATGCAAAGGAAGTATCCCAGAACCTTAAGCCTCAGCCAATGAAGCTTCACCCTAAGATGAGCCCCTTCCAACTCCAAGTTTCATGTATATAGCCCTGATTGACCCTGAATTAAGTGTATGACACCAGGTGTCTCATTGAAGAGCTGTCCACACTGACATCTTCAGAGAAAACTATCCCCCCCAACCCTCACCCATTCTGGCTTCATCCTTCCTACAGCAGTGTCTGGACACCCCAAGGGACAAAGCAGAAAACAAAACCACAATGTAATATATTCTTTAGGATACTTTGGTACTTTAGTTAATCCCCACTGGTGGGAAAAAATGTGGTATTTTAAACATTTTATTTAAAAATATATTCTAAGAAACTGGAGAGGAGGCTCAGTGGTTAAGAACAGTTGTAGTTCTTTTTTAAAAAGACTCAGAGATGAAGCAATGACTCAGCAGTTGACTGCTCTTCAGAAGACTTGGGTTCCATTCCCAGAATCTACATGGCAGCTCATGACATCCTTAACCCTGGTTCCAGGGGATCTGACACTCTTTTGGCCTCTACTGGCACCAGACATGAATGTGGTGCACAGACATACATTTAGACAAACCCCTCATATTCATAAAAGAAAATAAAGAAAACTCAAGTTCAGTTCCTAGCACCCACACCAAGCGGCTCTCAAGTGGTTATGACTCAAGTTCTAGGGGTATTGGCCTCCTTAGGCATCCACCTCAGGCATACACAGAGACACACATATATACATAATAAAAATGATAAAAATAAGTCTAAAAACAAATTTAAAAATATATTTCAAGATCTTGACCAAGTAGCCAACATGTATAATCTCAATATTGGGGAGGAAGACCAGGAATTCAAGGCTATCCTTAGTCTCCTACTGAGATCAAGGCCTGCCTGGATTATATGAGACTCTGTCAATTTAAAAATCAATCCTAACTCTTGAGAAGTTGAGGTAAGAGAATTGTTGTGAGTCCAGGGTTACCCAGCAAGACCCCATCTCAGTGAAACCACTTCACATCTACCAGGCCGCCTAGAGTTGAAAACCCACCGGTAGTGAGTGTTAGCGAGCATTTCACCCCAGTGACAGTTGCTTCAGTGCTTTGAGAAGTAACATCAAGGAGGAAAGAATTATTCGGCCTCACAGCTTCCATCCAGGGTGGGTCAAATCTATGACTTTGTGTGTGAGGTGATGCTTCATGTGATGGCTTATGTATGCTTGGCCCAGGGAGTGGCACTATTTGGAGGTGTGGCCTTGTTGGAGTAGGTGTGTCACTGTGGGTGTGGTCTTAAGACCCTCATCCTAGCTTCCTGGAAGTCAGACTTCCATTAACAGCCTTCAGATGAAGATGTAGAACTCTCAGCTCTGCCTGAACCATGCCTGCCTCGACACTGCCATGCTCTTGCCTTGATGATAATGGACTGAACCTCTGAACTTGTAAGCCAGCTCCAATTAGATGTTGTCCTTATACAACATCTGCCTTGTTGCCTTGGTCATGGTGTTTGTTCACAGCAGTAAAACCATAACTAAGACATTACATATTTCATTGTATTAGAAGCAGGTGGCAGAGGCTATCCCTGCTCATGGGGGCCAGGATACAAGAGAATGACAAGGATGGGGATGGCTTGGAATATGATTCAAAGGGACACCCCAAGGAGCCTACTTTCTTAACTAGCCTCTCCCCCCCCCCACTCAGAGTTCCACACACTCCAGTAGTCTATTCAGAATGTGAATCATCAATGAATTAAACCATTGATCAGGTTAGAGACCTCATGATCTAGTCATCTCTGGACATACCTTCACAGCACATCCATGGGTGAATTTTACTAATATCTTATACCTCTCTCAATCCATCAAACCGGCAATCATGGCTAACCATCACAGTGAGAATGTGGCAAGAGTAGAAACCCTCATATTTCAGGAAGAGGCTATAACAAAACACACCTATGTTGCAAGTAGTTTGTCAGTTCCTCAAATGCTTGCCAGTTACTGATGACCTAGCAGTAGCATTCCTTGGCACTCCCAAAAGAACTGAGATTACGCAAAATTTACGTAAAACAATGAAGATGTGGTGGGAGTCAGGTGCAGAGGGTGGAACCCAGGGCCTGTCCAGTGCTAGAAATACATTCTACTCCTGAACCTCAGCCCGTCACAGTGTTCACAGCTGCATTACTCCCAACAGTAAAAAGGTGGAACCATCCAATGTCTACCAAAGGAAAAGACTGACAAATGTGATGTAGTATATTAACACAGCTCATAGTATTTGACTATAGAAAGAAATGGAATGCTATTCTATGCTATACCAGTGAGTCCTAGAAAGGCTAGCCTGAAACGTGTTTTGTTGCCCAGACTGGCATTATTCATGCAGCCACCCTGTCTTTGTCTCTTGAGTCCTGGGATTACAGGCATGTTGAACCAGGTATGGAATCTTTTGAACAGGTAATAACAGAGATCCTCTGGCTGAAAATGGTGTGGAACCTGGCCTGCTACTCACATGCTTGAACGTGTAATACCATTTGGTTACATTGTAGACAGTCAAGCAAAGTCTCCTGGGACCTTTCTCTGAATGATAAATAATGTTAGACCAGAAACCGAAAAACTTTCTCTACCAGGAGACCAATTGTAGGAATTAAAAGAAAAAACTGGGTCTGGGAGATGGCCCTGTGGTTAAGGCACCCAAGGCTGAGGACATGAGTTTTTGTACCCAGAAAAATACTGAGGTGGAATGTCTGTAATTCCAGACATCAGAAGGCAGGGAAGCATGTATACAGTTGTACTGATAGGCTCTAGGTTCAGTGGAGAGATTCTGCCTCAAAGTATAAAGTAGAGAGTGACTGAGGAAGATTCCTGATACCAATCTCAAATGTAAACAAGAATACCCACACGCACCCACACACATGCAAACACATACATACACACCATATATATGCAAACATGCATACAAGCACACACACCACATACATGCATGCATACACACAAACCACACACGTACATGCAAAAAATAACAATAGTCAAGTTGTGTAGCAAAAAGACAAATTATTGCACTAAAAAGATGGGTCTTGCTGGGTATGGTGGTTCAAAATTGTGATCCTAGGATTTGGCATGCCAAAAAAGGAGGATTGCTCATGAGTTCAAAGCTAGCCTGGGTTACCGGGTAAGTTCTATTCTAGCCAAACCTATAAAGTGAGCCCTTGTCTTAGAAAAAGAAAGAACAAAAGAAGTAAAGAAAGAAAAGAAAAGCAACCAAATAAATGTCTTTAAAAGAATTTGGGTGGGGGTGGAGCAAGTTTGGGGAGATGGCTTAGTGGTTTAAAGCGCCTGGTGTTCTTGTAGAGGACCTGGGTTCAGGTCTGGTTCCCAGCATCCACATGGTGGCTCACAACTATCTGTCATTCCAGTTCCAGGGGATCCGATGCCCTCTTCTGAACTCTGTGGGCACCAACCATATACATGGTACACAGACAGACATTTAGGAAAAACACCCACAAACAAAAAGTTAAAAGATTTGGGGATCATTATAAGATAAGTGGACATGGGGTGGTAAAGTAAACAAATAGTCTTCAAAACAAAAAGCTTCACAAGTATTTTCTGTTTCAAGCCTTTCATGAACAGGTTAATTAAAGGAGGGAGTGGAGGAAAGGTACATGCATGTATTTCCTACTCGTTCAGTAAGAACCCCAGAATCAATCAATCCCTCCCTCCCTTCTTTCCTTCCTTCCTTCCTTCCTTCCTTCCTTTTGTTTTGAGACAAGATCACCACTGTGTCGCTCTGGGTAGACTAGCTTGGAATTTGCTTTGTAGAGCAAGCTGCCCTTGAATCCACAGAGATCTGCCTTCCTCTGTGTTCTGAGTGCTGGGATTAAAGACACACACCATTTTATAAATGTTCACTCACTAAAACTTCATGTATACTAAACACTATAGAACACTTGAGATCTGCTACGGTAAACGGTATTCATGGTCTCAGTGCACGTTTTAAAAAAAATATTTTATTTTTATATTTTACTCCTGATATGGGTTCTAAATCAAGCTCAAGTCCTCTAGAAGAGCCGCAAGTGCTCTTAACCACTGAGCCAGCCCATCTCTCCAGCCTTGGGCCCAAAACACTTAAGTAGTCATGTTGAGCAGTAATGCGAACCCTATCCCATCAGTATCAAATGCAGTAGCTCTACAGTCAGAATTCATTAGAAAGCCTCAGAAGCTTCCAAGGACAAAGGCTGTACTGTTTATTTCCTGAGACACTCCCCTGAGGGTGAGGACTGGCTCCTTCCAGGACTTGGAGAGCAGGTCGACCTTCCTTGCCTGTTTTCTTTGTTCAGTGCAAACACTGGCACAGAGGTGGATTCGTTGACTTTAACTTGTAAGTGGAGGTGGGCTGGGGGAGGGGGCTGATAGCCAGGACCTCACACAAGTCCAGTACCACTGAGCTGCACTGCCCCATACTTACACATCTTTAATCTGTCTGCTCTGCTTACTGGTAATACGTGCCGTGATTTTGTTACTGGAATCTCTCTCACATCTCTTCCCCCAGTCCCTGTTGGAAAGAACTCAGACACAAAATGTGGGGAAGACAGACAAAGGTCATTGAAAAGTAAACACAGTACACTTTCAAAAATAACAGAGGACAATGGCCAAAGAGACCAAGCTGCCCCAACCAACACATCAGACAGTCTGTACTAGTTTCTCTTCTCATGAGAACAAAAACCTTCCTTTCATGTCATAGTCCTTCCAAGTGATTGATAGGTCTGTTTGGCTTTTACAGAATGGAGCTTAGTGAGGCCCCTCATAGACTCATGATGTGTTTTACCAGAAGGCCTCTAGCTATGCAACGATCCTATGAGGTTCAGAGCTTCATGGAACCTGGATCAAATGGCTATATCTATTTAATAATTTTTCAGTTAGCGCTGGAGAAAGTGTCAATCTGGAGTCCACTTTTCCACCCATAGTCAGAAGATGACTCAGGCCTGATTTTCTGATTGTTCATTAATAACCTTTTATTTCATAGACTGCTGACCATGAAGAGGTCCTGCCCCAACAGCCTCCAAGCCCGCTCACATCCAACTAGCTTCCTAGTGACTTTTTCCACCTCATTCCTTTGTTAGGATACCAAATCTCCCTTCACCCAAGACCGTTCCTCTCTCACCCTGTCAGGAATTTACCTCTTATCCAGGGTAGTAGCTCCAGATGGCAGTTGTTCTGTACATCACTGAATGTTTGCACAGTTTAAGCACAAACTGGAAGTTGAGTGAGAAACCAAGATTCCAGCCTAATTTTAAGAGACTGGGGTCAAGAAGGAGTGCCAAGAAGCCAGAAGAGGGCACCGGTCCCCTGGAACTGCCATGACAGGCAGTTGTATGCCACTGGAAACTGAATTCAGGTCTTTTGCAACAGCAGCCAGGGCTCTTGACCACTGGGTCTTCTCCTCAGCTTCTGTTTTGTTTTTGTCTTTTTGAGGGGTGGTGGTACTTTCGGTTTTGGATTTTTGAGACCTGGCTATCCTGGAACATGCTATGTAGGCCCCGAATCTTGGTATTAAAGGTGTGTGCCACCATGCCTGGCTCCTGTAGCCCTGGCTGGCATGGAATTCAGTATTTAAACCAGACTTACTTTGATCTTCCAGCCTCTGCCTCATGTGCTGGGTTTACAGGTGAATGCCTGTCTATGTTCTATTATTAATGTGTTCTTCTCTCACACAGACCTGGGAGGGAAGATGCCCTAAACCAGATCTGAAATCACTGTTTTAGGTAGGCCTATGAACTTTTGGGCACAATGCCTCACATACATCAAGTACTGCTATGTGACCTTGCTCCTACAGCTGGGCAGAAGAGAAGTAGGTGGGGTTTTGGTTCCTAGACTTCAGGTCTTAGGAGACCAAAAGGGAAAAGAGGAAAGGTGGAGAAGACGGGAAAGAGACCGGAAAGAAAGGAGATGAGACCAGAAGACGCCATGGGACAGGTGAGTTAGGAAAACATGGCCATGAAGGCTGGCCAATTGGAGTTAAGAGCAGCCAGATGGAACATGGCAAGGTTATTGACAGGGAGGTAGACATAATAACATAGAGGTTAGCTATCTGCCCAGGTGCTTTAAAGGCTTATTATAAATACAAAGTTTTGTATCATTTATCAGGGAACTGAATGATCAAAGGTGTGGTAGAAACCCCCGACTGAGATTAAATAAATACTACAATAGTGTTATGGATAACTCTGGGGCTGTTTGTATTTTGATGCTAATTCTGCCCTCCTGGGAGGGGCGTCAGACAAGGAATGAGCTACACCTGTGATTTCTTGTGAACCAATCCCCTAATGAATAAAGGACCCAATCACTGGGGGCGTAGGAGGGACTTCCTGATTGGAGGGTGGAAGAAAGGAGGCAGGAGAGAGAGAGAGAGAGAGAGAGAGAGAGAGAGAGAGAGAGAGAGAGCACCTTTGGAATGAGGACAGCAGATAGATAAGATGTAGCTACTAGAGTTTCCTGGTATGACAGATCCGCAAGGATTAGCCACCAGAGGAATCAAATTTTGATAAGGCTTACAAGATTAGGCTTTAGTTGTTGTGTCCAGAGATTGAGGTACTGATGTTTCTGAGCTAAGTTTGTGTTGTGTTTTCCTTCATGTGGCGGCTCGTCTGGGTTCCAGAGAGAAAGGTACAGTTTGCCTGATGTGCACCACAGAGGCCATGGGAGCATTGAAGCATGGGGCTGGCATGATAGTGATCCACCAGTGGGAACCTAGCGAGCTGGGTGGAGAGATCGTGGAGCTCTGACTCAGAACTACACAAGATAAAAGCAGGTTGGCCATTGCCTGCCAGTGCACGGCCTGCCAGCCCACTGGGGATGAGGGAACCAGGGCATACTGCAGGAATATGCTTGAAATATTCCTTTTTAAATATTTCCCTCAACACAACAGGGGTTCAATCCCCAGTAATGCCAAAAAGGAAAGACAAATAGAAATAATTGGGACTGGAAAATTGGCTCTGGGGGTAGAGACTTTCTGAGCAAGCATAAAGACATGAGTTGGGATCCTCAGAACACAGATAAAGCTGCCGAGGCAGCTAGTGCTTATAATCACAAGGTTCCTTCAGAGCTGAGAAGTGAAAGCAGGAGTCTCCCCAGAGGCTCCTGGCCAGCCAGCAAACAACAAAAGAGAGACCTTGCCTACAGGTAAAAGGCAAGGATTGACACCCAGCAATGTCCCCTGGCCTCCACGCACCTCCTGTAGCACAGATGCGCACACACGCACACGCACGCACACAAAATAATACAATCTTTATGCTTTAGGAATGGCTCTGCACACCTGTGTTTCCAGCATCTGAGAGGCTGAGGCAGGAGGATTTCAAGTTCAAGGCCAGCCTGTGCTTCATAGTGAGCTCCAATCTCAAAACAAAACAAAAAAACACAAACCCTGCAGAATTACTAAATTCTTATTTAATTTGTTCCATATTTTTATGACATTTTTGTGACAAAATTTAGTTATGATTCCCTTTCCATGTAAGCGATACCAAAAGGAAGAGAGGTTAGTAAACTTTTTGCTTAAGACCTCTGAGTAGCATTCCCTGCTCTAAGCCTGTCTTCTCTCTCCACTCTAGGACAGTCAGGGGTCTGAGCTGCTCTTACAGAGGACCTGAGTTTGGTTCCTAGCATCTATTTTGACTAGCTCATAACTGCCACTAACTCCAGTTCCAGGGTATCTGACACCCTTCTGTGGTCTCAGCAGGTACCTGCCCATACCCACACACAGACTCACACATAATTAAAAATTAATCTTTAAAACAATATCAATAAAATCCCACCCCCCAAATAAAACAACACCAGCAACAAAATGCTGACTCAGTCCTGAGAAGTCTGTAACCACACCTGGGTATGTACACTCCTTTCTTTTAGGTCATTTAAAAATTTTAAACATGGGAGTGGTTGGGAGGAAAATGTGGAAGTGTGAGATGAATAAACCCTTTCCTCCCCAACTTGCTTCTTGGTCATGATGTTTTGTGCAGGAGTAGAAACCCTGACTAAGACACCCTCTTAGAGGCAAAGGGGGGGCCTGGTGGGGTGAAGGGTTGCGGAGGGGAGACTGGGAAGGGGGACAACATTTGAAATGTAAATAAATAAAATGATTAATAAAATATTTTAAACATTTATTCATTTATTTAGTGTATGTATATGTGTATGTGTGGAAGAATTGAACTCAGGTTATGAGGCTTAGTATCAGGCACCCTTACCTGCTGATCCATCTCACCCTGTTTTTTGGGTTTTTGTTTGGTGTCTTTTTCTTATTTTTCCATTTTTTATTTCCTCCTCCTCCTCCCCTCCTCTTCTTCCCCCTCCTTCTCTTTCTCTCCCTCCTTCCCCCACCCCCTCAGGTTGTCCAGGCTAGCCTCAAAATCCCTTTGTACCAGATGATAATTGTGAATCCCTACCCTTCCTCCTGAGTGTTGGGATTATAGACATGTGCTACAATGCTTAGCTAAAGTTCTCAATAAATGCCAGCTCTGCTTAAAAAGGAAAACAGGAAGGAGGAAAAAGATGGGGGGAGGGAGAGAGAGAGAGAGAGAGAGAGAAAGAGAGAGAGAGAGAGAGGGTGGAGGGAGAGTACACCCAAACTGGAATCTTGAAATGACATATTTGAAATATAAAGTCAACGCGATGTTAAAGCGTCAGTGAGTGGTGATTTTTAGTTGTCAAGAAGCCTGGGAGGGCACATGGAGGAAAGAAAATCCACTGGGAAAGAACTGGGTCACTGGTTACATGTTTCCAGTGTGAGTTAAACAAACCAGAAGCTAGGCTACTACACTGCAGGGGATGAAGGCAGTTTGCCCAAGGCCAGAAATTTCCTGAATTGCAACACTTCTTGGCCAGCGCCTGCCCTTTCCCTTCCTGGCAAAGTCCAGTGTGTTGTTACTTATGGGGCTCCTTCCCCTCTGCAGGCTGGTGGGTTGTGCTTTACTGCTGGGGTGTGGCTGCTTTTAATATCAAAGTAGGTAGACAGCTGGAAGGCTGGGCGAGCATTTGACCCATCCTGCCAGACTGTCACACTTTGTCATCGCTGTGAATCTGGGGTGTGGCTGAGAAGGAGCAGGGATTGGCATGCTGTGTTGGCAGAATTTACGTGGACCCTTGAAAGTCCCTGAGTGGACTGAGCTGAGCCTGGTTGAGTCACATTCCCTATTCAGAAGTTACTTTGTAATCATTATTCACAATGGTGAGCAGTCCTTGAGTATTCCAGGCTTACACTCTGTTGTGAAACTTAACTGATGTTCATCAGGCTGAAGTGCTTTTAGAACACAGTAGTGGCAGGCCAACCCAAAGTCTCCCTCAGAATGGGTCATGCCTAAGACAAGGGAAGAAACTGTCAGCCATTCTCTGGCCTCTTCTATCCTGTTGCTCTCCTTCCTATCCTGCCAGCTTCACGCACTGCCCACCATTTTTTAAAAAAACCTTGGGTTTCCCTCTGTGGTTCAGAATGGCCTCAGATTGTGGCAATCCTCTCAGCCCCTCAAAATATGTAGGACCAACCACCCTACCTGGTTTCCATGAAGCTTCTGAATTTAGTTGTGTCTTCCTGGAGCTGTACCTCTGAGAATCCCCCCAGACTTCATACCCTGGTTCTTCCTAGTGTCATGTGAAGTGGAACAATTTTTCTAGGGTGTCTGTTTGGTTTAACCCTCTTTCCTGTTATCACATGCCATGTTTTACTTTGGGCCTCTAATAGCATCTTATGGGGCCTTTAGAGTAACCTTACAGGACATCCCCTCTTGTAAACTTATTTGTCTGTGATTTATATTTTACTTTTTTTGTTGTTGTTTCTTGGTTTTGAAACAGGCTTTCAATATGTAGCCCTGTGGCCTGTGGCCTTGATTAGGTACCCTGAGATGGCTTCAAACTCATGCCAATTCTTTTGCCTTTGCCTCTTAAATGCTAGGATTACAGGTGTGCACATGGCACCCAGTTATAGTTACTATTTTTTTTATTTAACTTCAATTTATGTTGGGGGTTTGTTTTATTTTGATTTGAGATAAGATCTCATGTATCTCAGGTTGACTTTGAACTCCTGACCTTTTTGTCTCTATTTTCCAAGTAGTAGTTACAGGCATGCACCACCACGGCCAAGTTGTCTTTTTATTAGCCCCATTCAAAATTATTACATTTACTTGTTGGTTTATGTGTGTATGGGAGCAGGGAGGGAGGAGGGATGAGTACCAAGGAACGTGTGTGGAGATCACAGGCCAACTTGGAGCAGCCCTCTTTCTAGTATGTGAGTGCCAAGGATCAAACTCAGGCTTCCCAGCAATGGCTTTTACCCACTGAGTCATCTTGCCAGTCCTTTTAATGACTGAGCATGGTGGTGCTCACCTTTATTCTTAGCACCTGGGAAACAGAGGCAGGTGGCTTTCTAGGAGTTCAAGGCCAGCCTTGTCTACACAGGGAGTTCCCAGTTCGCTGTTACACATTACATAAAGTGCTGGCTGGTTTATGCAAATGTGACCCAAACTAGAATTATTTGAAAGGAGGGAACCTCAGTTGAGAATACGCTTCCATTATATTGAGCTGTAGGGCATTTTCTTGATTAGTGACCAGTGGGGGAGGGCCCAGCCCATTGTGGGTGGTGCCATCTGTGCCCTCTCCCCCAGCCTTGAGTAGGCAAAACAAACTCAGATAGGTTTTACAACCTAGCTGGAGTAAGTCTTCTGGCCTTGCTGCATTTGCAATTTCCTGCAGGAGCTTTGAGGAGTCGACCACCTGCTGAGCTTGCTTTGCAACTCAATCCTGCTGAAACAAGGGATGGGGACTGTGGATTTCCCTTATATAAATGCAGTGCTGAATATTAAACATTGAGACTTGATCAGAAACTTTGTCTTGGCTTCATTCTTCTCTCGCACCCGCTCCTTTTTCATTTCCAACCCCTTTCAGGTAGACTCAGTTCATCCATAGCTGCTGGACAGCTACAGCCATCCCTGGCCTGGTGGTCCTGGGTTCTAGAAGAAAGCAGGCTGAGCAAGCCATGTTGAGCAAGCTAATAAGCAGCATCCCTCCATGGCCTCTGCAGCAGCCCCTGCCTCCGGGTTGCAGCCCTGGTTGAGTTTCTGTCCTGGCTTCCTTCAGTGATGAACACCAATATGGAAGCCCTTTCCTCCTCAACTTGCTTTTGGTCATGCTGTTTTGTTGCAGCAATAGAAACCCTAACTAAAACACACAGTGAGAACAAAACAACAACAACAACAACAATTTTTAACGATTCCCTGTTGACTGTCCAACGTCCACCATTCTAATGTCAACTCCATCCCTGGGGTGTCCTTATCTCCCCTCCCCACCTCTGCCTTCTACCAATTTCCTTACAGCCCCAAGCTTGCTTGCCTGCCCTCCTGCCTTCCTTCCCTCCTTCCTTTCCTTCTTTCCCCCCCCAACCCCCTTTTTTCTGTTTTTGTTAGCCTGGTTGCTGGGAAAGTTTGCAAGCTTTCATACCTCATTTTCCTCATATGTGAAGTCAAAAGAATAGCAACAAGCTTCTCTGACAGCTGCATGTGACCACACAGCACAGTGCCTGACAAACATCGGCCACTGCTACCAGTCAAGAGCATTCCTGATACAAGAATCATTATAATTAATTAATTAGATGATTTTTGGTGGGGTGTGGTGATTTGAATGAGAATGGCCTCTTTAGGCTCATATGTTTGAAAGTTTGGTTCCCAAATTAGTGGAACTGTTTGGGAAGGATTAGGAACCAAGACTTTGTTGGAGGAAGTATGTCACTGTGGGTGGGCTTTGAATATTCAAAAGCCCATGCTAGGCCCAGCATCTTTCTCTGCCTGAATGCAGACCAGGATGTAAGTAAGCTCTCAGCCCCATGTCTGCCTGCTGCCTTCCACACTTCCTGCCATGATGGTCGTGTACTAACATTTTGGAAGTGTAAATAAACCCTCAAATAAATGCTTTCTTCTGTAAGAGTTGCCTTGGTCATGGCATTTCTTCATTGCACTAAGAAACAGTAAATGAGACAGATAACTCAGAGGTTAAGAGCACTGACTGCTCTTGCAGGGGACCTGGCTTCAGTTCCCAGCACCCAAATAGTGGCTCACAACTACCAGGGGACTGGGCCCCTCTTCTAACTTGTGTGTGTGCCAGGAATGTACAGATGTACATACATACATGCAGGCAAAACGGTAATACACATTTTTTTTATTTTTTTTTTGTGAGACACAGACTTATGACATAGTCCTGACTGCTCTCAAACTTACAGCAAGCCTCCTGACTCAGCCTCCAGTGGGGGTGAAATTACAGGTGTGAACTAACACCCCTGACTTAAATATATTTTTGTTTTGTTTTCTCCATACTAGAGATCAAATCGAGGGCCTCCAGCATGCTAGACAAACACTCTACCACTGAGTTAGACCTGTAGCTCACCAACTAATGTATGACAGATGCCAAAAATGAAATTATATCCATATCTATTACACATCACAAAAATCAACTCTAAGTGAATTGAAGACTTTAATGTGAAACCTGACTAGAAACCCCAAGATTTCAAGAAGAAAACATGGACAGGAAAGGAATTTATAAGTAGGACTCTGTCCAGGAATTCAGGATGACAATTGACAAATAAGCCTTCATAAAACTTACAAGCTCCTGTACAGCACAGGGAGCAATGAAGAGAAGAGAGAGCCCCAGAGTGGGAGAGAACCTTTGCTAGTGGCATAAAGCTGACAGAGGATTAATATCTAGAATATGTAAAGAACTCAAAAAACAAAGAGTAGAGAAAGCAACCCAAGGTGAGACCAGATTGCTGAAGACACCACATATTCTGGACAAAGGACTTGCTGGAATGGAGTTAGAACTGATCTAGAAGTTTCCTTTCCAAGGAACATTCTGAAAAATGTTATGCAAGCTACCAAGGGAGAGGAACAATCTGTAATCCTACCTAACTGTAAAGCTATGAACCATGATGATGACTGGTTCCGCAAGCTATCACCCAAGGCAAGCAACTGCTGCTGAGGGAGGAATCACCAGTTCTTTGCCTGAATGAATTCCCTGATGTTGCGGTGAGTTTGGGCTACACCACTTAGTGCTCCCTGTGGGTGGTGGGTCATGTGCTTCCAGACATGTGCCCAGGAACTCTTCCGATCCTCAATTGGCTTATTTTTTGAAACGCTGCCGTGATTAGCTCAAAGGTTGGGCAGTTCTATTTCTCTGCCTGCTACCCTACGCCCAATCGGGGAAGTGGCCAGTGGCCATCCACTCAGATTCTCACATGGCTGGTTGCCTTTCTCTCCAGCAGCTCCTGAATCTCATCCTTCTCTCCGCTGCCCCCCCCCCCCCCCCCCCCAGTCATTCTCTTCTCTCTTCCTCTCTCCTGTGTTCTAGCCCTCGGAAATCTAAGAGTCTCATCTCCTTTTGCTCAGCTATTGGCTGCTGGCATCTTCATTGATTGATCAAAAACTAATTGGGAACAAGGACCTTCAGCATCTGTACATGCAGATCCCTGATTACATTAAAACATTAGAACCAAGTCCCAACACCTGATGGATTATCAAATCCAAGTGGTCTGTCTTGAACACATGTACATTCAAGCAACACTAAATGAACTTATAAGTCTAGTATGTGTAACAACAAGTGAAGAGGAGACATGAATTTGAGAAGTTGGAGGGGAGGGGGATAAATAGTGTGAGCACAGTACTCCATGAAATTATCAAAAAATTAAACCTTAAAAGTAAAAAAAAAAAAAAAAAGCTTTATTTTTATTTGTCTCGTGAGAGATCAATTGACTGCTTCTTTTGAAGACATCTCTCTATGTAGCCCAGTCTCCCTCCAAGAGTTGGGATTACAAGTGTGTGTCACCATGCCAGGTGCTCAGAATGTGTTTCTTATTGTCTGACACTTACCATTACAAACCACCTTCTAGTTGCACCTCCACATACCCAGCACAGTGCCTGGTTCTTTACCAATAAATATTCAAAAATGGAAAGATTATGATATCATGTGATACCTGTCTTGTTTGGATTCTATTCATGTGAAAGTTGGATGGTGAAATGACTCAACCATGAAGGGACTTGCTAGCAAGCCTGGTGACCAGGGTTCCATCCCTGAGACACAAGTGAAGGACTCTGACCTTCACCTGAACTCTGTGGCACAAGTGTGTGCTTAATGCATGCACATGGATGCTCACACATGAATGTGAAAAAATGTTTTAAAAGAAAATTTAAAAGGAAGCTGGGCAGTGGTGGCGCACTCCTTTAATCCCAGCACTCAGGAGGCAGAGACAGGCGGATTTCTGAGTTCGAGGCTAGCCTGGTCTACAAAGTGAATTCCAGGACAGCCAGGGCTACATAGAGAAACCCTGTCTCAAAAAAAAAAAAAAGAAAAGAAAAGAAAAGAAAAGAAAATTTAAAAAGAGGAGCCATATGTAGATTCTCAAATCAAATAAAGTTCAGTCTCTGGCAAGTACTTCTCTGGAAACTGTGTCAAAGAAACTGATTAAATATGTTTGAGGATAATAATTATAGAAAATGAGAACAGTTCACATGAATGAAAGTGTCATCTAAAACTCATTATTTTATATGCTTTTAAAAACAGTTATATAAAAATAGGGGGTGCGACTGTCACTGAGAAGCACCTGGCCCCCAGAACATTTTATTGTTTTATTTATTGAGATAGGATCTCATGTAGCCCAGGTTAGCTCAGATTAGCTGAGGAGCACCTTGAACTCCTGATCTTCCTTCTTCTATCTCCAAAGTGCCTGCTTACATAGGGTTTGGAAGGTGGCTATGCTCTCCACTATGCCCCGAACACCATACCGTATGCCATGCTTGATATTGGATCCTAGACTTCATGCATAATGCTTATGGTGGTGGTTAGCTATTTGTCAGGCCGACACAAGCCAGGGTCATCTGGGAGGAGGGCACTTCGAATCAAGAAAGTGAGGCAGTTCTGTGGGGGCATTTTCTCGATTAATGACTGATGTGTGAGGGCCAGGTCCACTGGGGTCGATGCCATTTCTGAGCAGGTGGTTCTGAGACACTGTGATGGTGTGAATAAGAATGGCTTCCATAAGCTCAAATATTTGAATGCTTAGTCATTAGGGAGTGGCACTATTTGAGAAGGATTAGGAGGTGTGGCCTCTTGGAATAGATGTGGATTGTTGAGAAAGTGTGTCACTGGGAGTGGGCTTCAGAGTTTCAAAAGCCCAAGCCAGACCCAGTGTCTCTTTCTTTATGCTGCCTGTGAATCTGGGAGTATAACTCTCAGCTGCATCTCCAGCATATGACTGCTTGAGTGTGGACATGCTCCCCACTATGATGATAATAAACTAAATCTCCAAAACTGTAGGCCAACCCCAATTAAATGTTTTCTTTTGTAAGAGTTGCTGTGGTCATGGTGTCTTTCACAGCAATACTAAGAGAAACATATAAGAGAGCAGGCTGAGCAACCCATGAGGAGCAACCCAGTAAGCAGCACTCTGCCGTGGCGGCTTCTGCTCCACTTCTTGCCCCTAGGTTCCTGTCCTGACTTCTCTTCATAATGAACTACAACTGTAAGCTGAAATATACCCTTTCCTCTCAGGATGCTTTTAATCATAGTGTTTATCATAGAAAGCACTAGGTCACTAGGCAAGCACTCTATTAACTTAGATATATTTGCAGAGGCTCCTGGATATTTTAAGTGTGTGTGTGTGTGTGTGTGTGTGTGTGTGTGTGTGTGTACCCATGTAAAAGTGGAGATGCCTGAGGAGGCTAGGGGCATCAGGGCATCAGAGCCCTTGGAGCTGAAGTCACGGGTGGTAGTGAGCCATCTACAATGGGTGCTGAGAACCAAACCTGGGTCCTCTTTACTGCTGAGTCATTTATTCAGCCCTGCCTCCATCTGAATATTTTATGATGAATATTTCATGGGACTTTGCTCCTTGAAAATATAAGAGAACTAGAAAAAGCTAAAGAACAACACCAGCCATTATCAAGGGCAGAGAAAATTGTTTGGTGGTAAAAATAAAATGTCTTCCAGGAGGAGGGACTGCTCAGTGCTTAAGATGCTGTTTGCTCTTTCAGGAGACCCAAGATTGGTTCTCAACAGCCTCCTGTAACTCCAGTTCCATGTATCCAATGTCCTTGGCCTCTCAAGGCACCTGCACATACGTGCACAAACCCTCACTTGATAAATGCAACACACACATAGTTAAAAGCAAAATAGGAGCTGGAGAGGTGGTTTAGCTCTTAAGAACACTGGCTGCTCTTTTAAAGGACACAAGTTTAATTTCCAGAACTTTCACAGAGGCTCTAGTCCCAGGGGATCTGATGGCCATCACAGCTGCTTCACACACTGCATGCATGTGGTGCACAAGCATACATGCAGGCAAATACTCACACATAAAATAAAATAAAAAATTAGAGATAAGAGGTAAATCGTTTTAAAAAATTCCAGCTACAAAAAGATAAATTAGTGGAGAACATTATGGAGAAAGAGAGAGAGAGAGACAGAGGGAGACAAAGAGAAACACACACACACACACACACACACACACACACACACACACGAGTGGAGGGGAGAGAATACCCACAGATGGTCCAACAGTTAAGAGAGCTCTTGCTGCTCCTGCAAAGGACTTGGGTTCAGTTGTTCTCCAGTTCTAGTCTGGACATGCTCCTCTGGCGTCTCGGAAACCAGGCATGACGATGGTACACATATTTACATGTAGGCAAACACTCCTACACGTGAAAATAGTAATAAAAATAAATTTTAATGAAAAGAAAAGCTAGTTGGACAGGCATGCCTGAAATGTCTGCTCTTGGGAGAGAGGAAGAAGGATCAGGAGTTTAAAGGTCATCTGAATGAGAACCTGAGTTAGTTTCTTTCCTATTGCTGTGATACATTGTCATGAAACTTTTAGAAGGAAGGGTTTGGGCCTTTACAGCCCCAGAGGCATAGGAGTCCATCACCATCACAGCAGGGAGTGTGGCAACAGACCAGAGAGCATGGTACTGAAGCAGCAGTTGAGAGCTCACATCCTGATCCACAAGACATAGGGAGATGTCTTAGGTTTTGTTCTATTGTGATAAAAGACTCTGATAGAGGGGGGCTGGAGAGATGGGCTCAGCGGTTAAGAGCACTTGACCTCTCTTCCAGAGGTCCTGAGTTCAAGTCCCAGCAACCACATGGTGGCTCACAACCATCTGTAATGGGATCCGATGCTCTCTTCTGGTGTATCTGAAGATGAGCTACAGTGTACTCAAATACATAAAATAAGTAAATAAATCTTTTTTTTAAAAAAAGAAGAGTCTGATAGAGCAACATAAGGAAGAAGGTTTTACTTCAGCTCATGGTTGAAGGTCTGGCCCATCATGCAGGGGAAGTCAAGGCAGCTGGAAATTGAGGCAGCTGGTCACATTTGTTAGGTTCAGGGTGGAAGCCAGGAAGACTCCAGATATGGAAGCTTAAAAATGAAAGCTTTATTTTCTGAGTGCTCAAGGAGGTGCCGCCCAATTCAGGAATTGAATTGTCTCAACTGTATCCCTACAGGGAGATTGTTCAACATTTTTAAAGAAAGGTGAAGCTGTGGGGAGCTGCAGTGTTATCCAATTGTATTTTTACATTATGGGTTAGGCGAGGTAGTATCCACTGGAGCCGGGGCTGCATCCAAGACACCTGGCTTCAAGGTTCTTAATTCATTCTCCCAGACTTTATGTCTGGAGTTCAGAGTGATAAGGGGACAAAGGAGCAGGTCAGCTTCATGTCGTTTAATTAGGGCATACCAGACAATTGGTTATATATTTTTACAACTTATGCACCCTGGTTTAGACAACAGCAATTTCTATAATCTTTACTTTGTTTAAGAAAACATTGGAGAAGTGGGATAGGGGTTTGTTCTTAGGCCTGGGAACTTGAACTTGTTTGACCCTGCCAGCAAGATGAAGAAGTTGTCCTTGAGATGTCTGGACTTGGTCAACTGTTTACATCAGAAGCTGTTCTGCTGTAAGGAAGTCCCCAGCTCCCTTAGGGCCAGGGACCTTGAAATTAGTTTCTGAAAACTAAATGGTATTACTTAGACCAAGTTTCTTTTGCTTGTTCCTGTTGGACCCGAAGGTTGCAACTACCGGTAGTTCCCCCTCTCAAAGACACGGAGATCGAGAGCGATGCAATCAGCAAGAAGTTTATTATTTCCAACGCATTGGGGTCGTCCTGCACATGAGGCAGAGGCGACCCCATGGAGCTGGTCAGGGACCTTATATAGGATTTTAGAGCAGCCGCTATTAGGTACAATGTGATTGGCAGAACAGTGTGACTTTTAAACTGATTGGTCTTTAGGAAATGAGGTAGCAGGGGCTTAATCAGCCCCTGCCTTCCAGCCTACATGCTTTCTAACCTGTTTCTTCCATGTGCTGGGGGGAGGGGGGGAATGCCCATCCCACAGGGAATATCTGCTAGCTAGCTGGCCTTATCTCCGGGAGGGGGCTGGGGGGAGAGGGAAAAGCATTTCTTTCATTCCCAGCATTAAGTCTCAGAAAAAGAGAGCAATGCATGCTTGAACTGCCCAGCAACCAACCCCTCCACACAGCTCAGGATCTTGTCTAAAGAATAGTCCCAGCCACAATTAAGATGTGTCTTCCCACAGAATAAAATAATCAAGAGAATCCCCCACAGCCATGCTAGGATGCTGCCTGTGTCTGCCTCTCCCTTAGGGTAGTCAGGCCCATTGTGCACTGAACTGGACTGGAGGGAGGGAAGCTTAGCCAGGCGTGGGTGAATGCACTGCAGGATCTCGGTCAGTGACAAGTGTGTGGGCAATGAACACACCTGGGAACAACTTCAGGGAACTGGTTCATTTATTGGGGGGATAAAGTGGGTATTTATGCTCCTGTGGAGGTGGCCAGGGTCTCTGGGGTAAGGGTTATGTGGCTGTGTACCATTGGCCAGGGCAGGGGTGTTGGGTGATGCTTCACCTGCATACTCATGGGTTGCGGGGAGGGAGGGACCTTATAAAGTCAAACAAGGAGTGAAACCTGGTAACTGTCAGGGTAATAAATTATCACTCGGGTTGCTGGTGGGGGAATCTGGCTTTATGGTGCCAGGATGGGAGGGGAAGGTAGCCAACTCCTGCCTCCTGAAGTTCAAAATATCCAGTGTTAAGGTTCCCTGGACCCTTCCTTCATAACCTCGGGCCATTATTGTTCCACACTAGGTGCCCCATCTTCTAGGTGATTTTAGATACTATCAAAGTGCCAGTCAAAACAAACCATCATAGGAGTTTGAGGCCAGCCCGAGCTATGTAAGACCCTGTCTCAAAAATCTACATCCTCACCATAAACAAATTGTGTGTGTGCTCATGTGTGCATGTGTGTGCGTGTGTTTCATATGTGACTTCATTAGTGAGGTTGGTGGTACACTTCTGTAAGTCCCAGCTAGTCTCATGTAGTTCAGGCTGGCCTTCAACACCATATGTAGCTGAGGATAACCTAAATGCCTGATCCTCCTGTGAGGTTTACAGGCTAGCTCTCTTGACTTTCAATTTTTAATCTGTTTTCCAAATGAATCGTCTCCTTGCTGTTAATTGAATACCCAATTAGTCTTCTGCTCTTTTCAAATACTTTGTTTTTACATACTCGGTATCTATCAATGGGATTAAAAAAAACAACATTACGTCCAGTCTTACTTTGTAGCCCAGACTAACTTAACTTACTCTGTAGCCCAGGTTGGCTTGCAACTCACAGCAAGCCTCCTGCCTCAGTCTCCTGAGTGCTGGGATTACAGTAAATGGAAAATGTCAAGGTTGTGTCCAGAAATGAAAAAGAAACCAGGGAAGGAGAAAGTGGATGAGCAGAGGGCGGAGTTTCCAGCAGAGGTGGGGGTGGGGCAGGACCGGCTGAGGGGTGGGACTTCCAAGGCAGAGGTGGGCAGTGAGGGTGTTAAGAGAATAAGCGGGTAGAGGGACACTCCACTTCCTGTCATGTAAGCTTTCTTCCTACTCTAGTCAGTACGTTTAGGAGTTTAGGTGAAACTACACGTGGTAAAGATCAGGGGAGCCTTAGCCCAGGCATTGGACTTCAGGAAATCTAGCAATTCTCTCTGGCCTCAAATGTGCTGGTGTGTCCTACCCCCAGCCTTGAGCAGGCTAAACAGACCTTAAGCGTTTGCCACAGTTGGGCCTTAAGACCGGAGTAGAGTCATCTGACTTGCTGCACATGTGGCTTCCTATAGGAATTTAGAAGAATGGACTGCCTACTGAGCTTGCTTTGCAACATAATCCAGCTGAAACAAAGCAACATAATCCAGATAAAACAAAGGATAGCGTCTGTGGGCTCTCTCTATAGAACCATATAGTGCTGAATATTAAACTTGGAGCCTTGATCAGAAACTTTTGTCTTGGCTTCATCCTTCTCTCGCACACAGTCCCGTTTTCATTTCCAGCCTCCCTTTCAGGTACCCAGTTCATCCGTGGCTGCTGGACAGCTACATGCTGGGATCAGATTACAGGCATAGACTACCTGTTCTGGCTCCCACGACTCTTAGTCAATAGAATTCAGCCAACAAGAGACTGTGCCAGTTCAGGCCAAAGCCTTGTAAAAGATGAGGGGGCTCTGGGCTCCTGAGCCCTTGGAAAACTTGAGCCAACAGACAAAATAACTGATCATCCTGCTGAAGTGACCAGGAAAGACCCCAAACTCTGCGGCCACATGACTACCCCCACCATGTCCATAGAGAAAGAGCAGGAGAGCTCAGACTTCAGATAGAGTTCAAACAGAATTGTCCAACTTCCACTCTTTCCTGTCCAGCAGCCATCATTTTTGGAAGTAATTTCTTATTATCAGTAGCACCTCTTTATCCTTCTGACAAAGGATTAATATCCAGAATTAAAAAAATCACAAATACTGATTAAGAAATTAAAGAACTAGAACTGGAGAGTTGGCTGAGTGGTTAAGGGCACTTATTGCTCTTGCAGAGGACCTGAGGGTTTGTTGAGATTTGATGTGTTGCTATATATTGTAATGCTAAATACTGGCCCCCAGGGACTAGGGAATCCTCATGTATACCAAGTGATGCTATATAATCTTGCTCCTTAATTTAAAACCATTGGCTGAATAAAGATGCCTACAGTTTATAGCTGGGCAGAAGAGAGGTAGGTGGGGTTTCTGTTCCCTGGCTTGGGGTCTGAGAAGGACCACAAGGGGAGAGGAAAGAGAAGGTGGAGAGTGGAGAAGACACCATGGAGCAAGGGATCATGCAGCCATGAGGGCTGACCAGTTAGAGTAATGGTGGCCCAGGCTGAACATGGCAAGTCATATCTTGGGATTATTGGCAGGGAAATAGACGTACTAGCACAGAGGGTTGGTATCTGCCCAACTCTAATGCTTTAAAGGATGTTATAAAGATAAAAGTTGTGTGTCTTTTATCTGGGACCTGAATGATCAAAGGTGGGGTAGACCCCCTCCCCATTGAGATTAGATAATTGTTACAACAGCCACAGGGGCAGCTCACAGCCATCTGTAACTCCAGTTCCGAAGGATCCAACACCTTCCTGTGACCTCTGAGGGCACTAGGCATCAGGTGGGCACACATATATTCAGCCAAAGTAGTCATACTCATAAAGTAATAAAATAAACAAATCTTTAAAAAAAAAAAAAAACCAACAACAAAGAACCCAATGAAAGAGTGGGCTAAAGAGCTGAACAAAGCACATCCAAAAGAAGAAACAGAAATGTCCAATAAGTGTTCTTTTAAACAGCCTTAACCATCATGGAAATGCAAACTAAAACTGCCTTAAATTCTGACCTGTCAGAATGACTCTTATCAAGAATATAAATGATAACAGACGCTGGAGGGGATGTGGAGGAGGGGAACCCTATTTACCGATGTTCGTGGGAACTGTTGGAATCTCTATAGAAGTCAGTGTAGACGTTCTTCACGATCTAAGATGAGCAACCATACGACTCAGACACAGCAGGCCTGGGCGTGTCTCCACATCTGACTGCAGACATGTGCACATCCATGTTCATTGCTGCTCTGCTCACAGAAGTGGAGGAATGGAAACAGTGTAACTATCCATCAGTAGAAAATGAAAAGTGTGGTGGGTAAACAGTGTAAAAAAAAAAAATGAGAGGCTGGAAGGACAGCTCCGTGGTTTAAATGCACTTGAGGGGCTGGAGGGACAGCTCCACAGTTTAAGTGCACTTGCAGAGGACCCAAATTTGGTTCCCCGAATCCACATGTCAGCTCATAACTCTCTGTAACTCCAGTTTCAGGGGATCTGACGCCCTCTTTCGGCCTCTGTGAACACTAGACATGCACATGGTGCACATACCTGCATGTAGAATCTGTGTGTTTGTGTGTGTGTGTGTGCGCACACACACACACACGCGAGAGCGCCCGAGTATTTATGTGAGAGTGAATGTGAACAAAAGCCAGAGAAATAGAAAGGGACCAGGAGAAGGTGACAGAGGCCTTCAGAGAACGGGGAAGGAGAAAATACTAGAGAACATGAGATATGAGTGGAGGGAGACTGCAAGGGGAGGGGTTTAAGCAGGCTGGTGCAGATAGGTGCGGCTCAGGAGGGAGTGAGAGTAGGACCAACCTCTAACCTAAGTTACATACGTACAACCTAAGAATGTACGAAAATGTCATAAGAGAACATGCAGCTCTGTAAGTGGATTTTTAAAAGAAAACAAAAAACCTTCTAGCTAGGTGTGATGCTGCACGCTTGTGTTCCTAGCACTTGGAAGATGGAGGAAGGAGAAACAGAAGTTCAGGGATAGCCTTGGGTACAACAGCAAGTGCTGTTGTACCCAGAAAGTGCTTGGGTACAACAGCAACAGAGGCCAGCATGTGCTGTAGGAGACTCTGTCAAAATAGACAGAAAGACAGTCAGACAGACATAGGCAGGTAAGTAGATAGATAGCAAGGTAGGGGTTCGGGTGGATAGATAGATAGATAGATAGATAGGTAGATAGATAGATAGATAGATAGATAGATAGGTAGATAGATGATAGATACAGATAGATAAAGAGATAGATGATACATACATTCATACATACATACATAGACATACACAGAGACAGGTAGATAGGTAGATAAGTAAATGGTGTCATATGCCTGTAATTCTAACACTTGAGAGGTGGAGGCAGGAAGATTAGCAGTTCGAGGTTAGCCTGACTGCCTTAGACAGTGTCTCACAAGAACAAGTAATAATAATTATTAATAAATAATGACTTTCTTTTCCAGAGTCTCTTCTTTTGTGTGTATACACGCAAGAGCTCTAGCAGTACTCACACACCTGAAAGCAACAGCTCTTGTTGCTGTGGTTATGGAGTTAGGCTTGCTACTCAAGCGTCCAGTTCCCTGCCACCACCCCTGCTTGACCACTGCTACTCCCCATGAAGCAGGCTCAGTCATGTTAGTTTAGCACAGGAAAGGTTCCTCGGGACCCACAGCTCAACTCCCAACTCATGGTTAGACACCATCAAAAGGAAAAATGGGTTCTCAGCGATTCCTAATTAACAGGTTGACACAGCAGCTTCTTCAGATTCCACTCAAGGGAGCAGAGCAGCGACTAACTGGCTACCTTGCACGGTAGGAAGATATCCAGTTTTAGAGGATTTTGCTGGTGAGTCATTAAGTTAAAAAAGGAAATCCATATTGGCAATAAATCTTTTTAGAATTACTCTATGTTCTTTTTAAAAATTGATCGTTTCTAAGTGCCTACTTTGACTAACATCAAAAGAACAGATTTCTGATGTGATACAAATTGGTGCTTTCTGAGAAACTGTTCCTAGTTGTGCTTCTGTTTTGAAGTTGGCACAGAGGATTCCTTTTTAAAAATATTTTACACATACAGATGTTTGTAGAAGGAGCATGTCAGTGCAGGTGTCTTGGGAGAGCAGAAGAAGGTGTCAGACATCCTATGATCTGTCTGATGTGGGTGCTGGGAATCAAACCCTAGTCCTCAGGAAGAGCAGCCAGTGTTCTTATCCACTGAGCCATCACTCCAGCTCAGCACCAGAGATTTCTTATGAAGGATACTTCCAAAGGCTTAAAATTTCAATAAACTTTTTTCCCTTCCTTTACCCTTTGTCTTTATGAGACAAGTCTCCTTATGGAACACTGGCTAGCCTGGAAGTTACTCTTTAGACCAGGATGGTCCTCAACTCAGAGATCTGTTTTTTGCTTTGCTTTGTTTTGTTTGTTTGTTTGCTTGTTTGTTTTTGAAACAATGTCACTATATAGCTGTGACTGGTCTGGAACTCACTGTGAGACTAGGCTGGTTTTGAACACACAGAGATACACCTGCTTCTGCCTCTTGAGTGCTGAGAGTAAAACCAAGTTCTATCATGCCTAGTCCTCTTTGTTGTTATTATTATTAATTACATTTTATTTGTATGTGTGGGTGTGGGAGGGCACACGCATGCCTCAGTATGGAGGTCAGAGGATAACTTGTTGAAGTTGGTTCTCTTTTTCATTATGGCAGAGGTTCTCAACCTGTGGGTAATGACCACTTTGGGAGGAGGGTCCAACAACCCTTTCACAGGGGTCACCTTAAGGCCGCTGGAAAACATAGATATTTATATTACGATTTATAACAGTAGCAAAATTAGAGTTATTAAGTAGCAATGAATATAATGTATTGTTGGGGGTCCCCACAGCATAAAGTGCTTTATTAAAAGGTGGTAGCATCAGGAGAACCATTGCATTATGGGACTGAAGCCATGTTGTCAGTTGCCATGCACCCAAATAATCTTTTAACCCCATATTCTTTCCAAAGTTATTTTTGTTTTATGTATATAAGTATTTTATCCGCGTGTATGTCTGTTCACCACTTATGTGTCTAGTGTCCAAGGAGGCCAGAAGAGAATGTTAGATCCCTTGGAACTGGAGTTCCAAGCAATTGTGAGCTACCATGTGTATGCTGAGAACTGGATGTAGGTCCTCCAGGAGAGCAGCCAGTGCTTTGAAGCACCGAACCATCTCTCCAGCCCCGCCATATTATTTTCACTGTTTAATACTACATATTATAAACATTTGCCAGTCCTGTGACGGAATGTGGTGGTTGTGAAAATTTTGACAAAACCAGGGTATCTTAGTTTTCTATTGCTGAGAAGAGATACCATGACCTCAGCAACACTTATAAAAGAAAGAACTCTTATAAAAGAAAAAAAAAAATGGGGCTGGGTTTCAGTTTCTGAGGCTTATCATGGTGGGGAGCATGGCAGCAGGCAGGCAGACAAGGTGCTGAAGAGAGGGCTGAGAGTTCTGCATCCGGACCCACACAAAGCAGGAAGAGAAAGAACACTGGGCCTGGCCCTGGGGGGCTTCTGAAACCTCAAAGCCCACCCCTAGAGACACACTTCCTTCAACAAGGCCACACCTCCTAATTCTTTCAAATAATGCCACCCCCTAAGCATTCAAACATATGAACCTCTGGGGGCCGTTGTTACTGAAACCACCATGAGGTGAATACAAGATACTTCTAACAATGCTCAGCCCATGTGTTACGTGGTACAGCTTACAGCAGCCTTAGTTCCCAAGGCAGAGCATGCACACTGCACTACTCAGGCCCTCACGACAACAAACACTTCCTTGAACACCTCTACTCAGTTTCTAGACAATCACAAGTCATAATCGAAGTGTTTTGCTGTGCATAAAATCTTCTGCTCTTACAGAAACGTAATGGTTTAATTAGTGAAAATAAAGGTTTATAACATTTCTCTACCATCATCCCTCAGTAGCATGCATGAGATTAATATATGTTTGGATTGTACTGTGCTTACATGTTTGTTTCTTAGCATCGCTCTTTTGAGTCTGTGTCAGGGCTTTAGGACAGGTAGAAGAGGGCATGAAATGGCAGGCAGGAAATCCAGGGAGAAGCTGGCTAATGCGGAAACTGGAACCACTGAAATGGGAGGAAAAAGTTCCCAGAACAGGGCTGAAAATTGATCAGCTGAAGAAGCTGTAGATCTCCCAACAAAGCCCACAAGATCTCCAAGTCTAGAGTGACTATAGATGGTCAGAAGACAGAGGAAGCATCAACCTGATCTACCAGACCCGATCAAGTAAGCCAGAGGTGGTTGCTGCGGCTCCTGCTCCAAACACTGCTTCAGTAGCAGCGGCTTTCACTGAAGACAGAGATGGAGAACCAGATGAAATTTCCCCAGAAGCAAAGCTAAGAGTGGAGAACCCTGGAAGGGAAATGCCAGCATTAGGTGGCCCAAACTCCCTCGGTTTTCTGATAACCAGAGCTGTGGGAAACAAAGATAACATCTCATCTTGGAAACGTTCATGACAATAACATTTCTTAAGGGAGGGCTGGAGAGATGGCTCAGTGGTTAAGAGCACTGACTGCTCTTTCAGAGGTTCTGAGTTCAATTCCCAGCAACCACATAGTGGCTCACAACCATCTGTAATGGTTGATGCCATCTGATGCCATCTGATAGATCTGATGCCATCTTCTGGTGTGTCTGAAGACAGCTACAGTATATTCATATATATAAAATACAGAAAAATAATAAAACGATAATGTATCTTGAGAATGGATGTGGGTGGGTACATAGTTACAAGGAGCAGTCTCCTTTACAAAGGTTGTTGTTATTATTTCCTGAGAAGGGTCTCATCATATCTTTCTGGAACTCACTACATAGACCAGGTTGGCCTCAATCTCACTGAGGTCTGCTTGCCTCTGCCTCTCAAGTGCTGGGATTGAAGGGGTATAACACTATGCCCAGCTAAAGTTTATTATTTTTAGGTGTGTGTGCACATGCATGTGTGCATGTGGGTAGGTGGGTGTTCTCAAAAGCTAGCAGCATCTGCTTCTCCCAGAGTGGTGGTTATAGGCAGCTGTGGGCTGCCTGAGTGCTGAACTGAGCTTGGATCCTCTAGAAGAGCAGCATGTTCTCTTAACCATGGAACCATCTCTTCTGCTCCGTTGATCCTCTACATGCCTTCATTCTTCACCTCAGTTATTACATACTCCTTTGGTTCCTTATACAAAGACATAAGTAAAAACATGCACACTGTGGAAGACTCAGAAAGGAGAAAGAAAACACATCTTATACATGATCCCAACATCAACCACACCTTGAATATTTGGCACATTTTCTCGATGTTTTTTAAAAAATAATCTTCCATGAAAGTAGATCTTTCTTTCCCTCCCTCCCTTCCTTTCTTTCTTTCTTTCTTTCTTTCTTTTTTGAGGGAGTGTTGAGATAGGGTTTCTTTTCTTATTTTTAAAGATTGAATAGTACACTAATAAATCAGAGTTTGAGAGTAGAGGGAACTTATGTTTTACAGATTTCAAGACATTTGCCAATCATGTGGTTAGTTTCTGTCTTAGTCAGGGTTTCTGTTCCTGCACAAACATCATGACCAAGAAGCAAGTTGGGGAGGAAAGGGTTTATTAAGCTTACCCTTCCATGCTCCTGTTCATCATGAAAGGAAGTCAGGACTTTAACTCAAGCAGGTCAAGGAGCAGGAGCTGAAGCAGAGGCCATGGAGGAATGCTGCTTACTGGTTTGCTTGCTTGCTTCCTTCTCCTGGATTGCCCAGCTGGCTTTCTTATAGAACCCAAGACTACCAACCCACAGATGGTACCACTCACAAGGGGCCCTCCCCCCTTGATCACTAATAGAGAAAATGCCTTACAGCTGGATCTCATGGAGGCATTTTCTCAACTGAAACTCCTTTCTCTGTGATAACTCCAGCTTGTGTCAAGTTGACACAAAACCAGCCAGTACAATTGACCTCTTGTCAACTTGACACACAAATACATCACTATTAAGCCTCAACCCTTACTTTCTTCTTCATCCCCAAGATCTAAATAACTTTAAAAGTCCCACAGTCTTAGCAAATTCTTACATAATAACATTTCAGTCCCTTTTAAACATCCAATCTCTTAAAATTCAAAGTCTTTTAAAAATTCAAAGTCTGTTAACTGTGGGCTCCCCTAAAATATTTTCTTCTTCAAGAGGGAAAAATATCAGGCCACAGTCACAATCAAAAGCAAAATCAAACTCCAACCGTCCAATGTCTGGGATCCACTCACGATCTTCTGGATTCCTCCAAGGGCTTGAGTCACTTCTCCAGCTCTGCCCTTTGTAGCACACATGGTTCCAGATGCCTGTACTCCACTGCTGCTGCTGTTCTTGGTGGTCATCTCATGGTACTGGGCATCTCCAAAACACTGCTGTCTTCTGCTGCAACTAGGTTTGCCAACAGCCTCTCATAGGCTCTCTTCATGGTGCCAAGCCTCACCTCCTTTGCATGACCCCTTTCAATCCTAGGCTGTCAATTGCAACTGAGGCTGCACCTTCACCAATGGCCTTCTGCAGCCTCTCACAATGCCCAGGCCTCAGCTGCTCTTCATGACTCCTTCATGCCTTCAAAACCAGTACCACCTGGATGATTCTTACACATTACCAAGTCATGCCACAGCACAAGGTACAACCTTGGCTATCTCTAGAACACAGCCTCTTTGTGCTCTCAGAAAACACTTCCCAGAAGATGTCACTTCAATGATGCTGGTCTCTTCCTAATCACCACTAATTTCTTAGCTCCAGCTAACCAGCATCAATAGTCCCAGCAATACAGTAGTTGTGCTTTAGTAGTTCTGGTATCTAGTTAATCACAGCTGAATTCTTTAGCCCCAGCTAACCAAAACCACAGAATCTTAAATCAACTAGCAATGACCCTGATAGGAATCTTTAATCTTCTCTCTGAAACTTCACAAGCCAGGCCTCCATCTTCTGTACGTTCTTAACATTATCTTCCAAGCTCCTACACAACATCCCACAGAGCTCTTAACACCAAATGAATCTTCTAGCCCAAAGTTCCAAAGTCCTTCCACAGTCCTCCCCAAAACATGGTCAGGTTGTCACAGGAATACCCCACTACACTGGTACCAATTTGTCTTAGTCAGGATTTCTATTCCTGCACAAACATCATGACCAAGATGCAAGTTGGGGAGGAAAGGGTTTATTGAGCTTACACTTCCATGTTGCTGTTCATCACGAAAGGAAGTCAGTACTTTAACTCAAGCAGATCAAGGAGCAGGAGCTGATGCAGAGGCCATGGAGGAATGCTGCTTACTGGCTTGCTTGCTTGTTCTCCTGGCTTGCTCAGCTGGCTTTCTTATAGAGCCCAAGACTACCAGCCCACAGATGGTACCACTCACAAGGGGCCCTCCCCCCTTGATTACTAATTGAGAAAATGCCTTACAGCTGGATCTCATGGAGGCATTTTCTCAACTGAAACTCCTTTCTCTGTGATAACTCCAGCTTGTGTCAAGTTGACACAAAACCATCCAGTACAGTTTCCAAAGGTCATTGAAAATAAAGAAATCAGAAATGTTAAAAATAAAATTGATGTTGGGGTTAGAACAGAATTTCCAACCATTTCTGATGTGCTTTAAACACTTTTGCCATTTGTATCACATATTTAGGCAGTATTCTCAGCATTGATGACAATAAATTCAAAGTATCAATCAAAGCAAAGGAAGAGGCTAAAGTCTACATTTTATTGATAAACCAGGTTCTGGTGAAGCTTGGAGAAGAAGTGTTCTGCTGGTCTCGAAGGGACAAGCTGGTACCAGCAGCTGGCTGACTGTTTAGACCACATCTCACTCAACTTTTATGCAATGTCTCCAATAGACAGGCCTAGGTATTCACTCTTCATTTTGGGGTGATGTTCAGGTGGTAGTCTTTAAAGAACATTGAAGTCTTTTCCCCCCTTTCTTTTCTTGTCACCTTTGGTGACATGGGCTAGGAGACTCTAGTGACAGAAGAGTAAAATTCCTCATAGGCCCTCTGTGCCGACTCCCTGGGAAGGGCATAAGAAGCATCTCCCTGGCTCCTTGGTCACCTTAGCAGAGTTCTGGAGAAAATGCCCCAGAGAACTGGAAGACCATGTCTGCAAAGAAAAATAGAAGCTTGAAGATGTGGCCAAGAGCAATGAAGTTCATTAAAATGAGAAGATGAAGAATTATGTCCTCCCAACGGTGAGAAGAGAGGAAACCCAAATAAAGAGTGAATACCCAGGCCTGTCTATTGGAGATACTGCATAAAAGTGGGGTGAGATGTGGTCTGAACAGCCAGCCATATGGGCAGAGGGCAGCTAAGCTAGAGGAGGTGCTTAGAAAGGGTACTGCTAAATACATACCTGCCAAGGGCAAGAGTGAAGCAGGGACGAAGAACCAGGAGTGAACAGCAGGAGAAAGAAGTTGAAGATGATAAGGAAGATGAGCTTGAGCAGTGCTGGGATATAACCAGGGCTCTGTGTATAATAAGCACACATTGCCAAATGAGCTACCTCTTCAGCCATCATGTTTTGTTTTGTTGAGGCAGGGTCTTGCTATATAGTCCCATCTGTCCTAGAACCCACCATGTTGACCATACTGGCCTTGAATTTGTGGAGATGATCCTTGTTTCTATCTCCTGGGTGCTAGGATAATGGGTTGTTTCTATGTTTCTGCCTTCCCAGAGTTTGTATTCTGATGGGCCATGAACAGTGAAGAATGGCCATTCATCAGTTTTACAAAGAACAGTTTGGGGACTAATGGGGAGGTGTAGCTGAGTTGTACTCTTTATTAACCTTGGAGGTGCTTCCATTTTTTTTTGATCAGAAGCAGATCTTATCCTAAATTCTGTGCTCATAACTCAGACAGCCAAAGGCAGGGACCAAGCCAGATTTCATGTGTTCTTGGTTTGTTCACCCAGCATCTAGTTACAAAGCTCTGTGCAAGTAGTCTGAGCAGAGTCTTCAGTACTGCATTTGAAAACCACCCACTGAGACTGATTATAGAGCAGAGACAGGCTAAAGGAGTTTTATCTTGGCTAGCTAACATGTGTGGGATGTGGCTGTGTGGCTTTGTGTGTGAGTTGACTTCTTGGTTTTGTGTGTGTGTGTGTGTGTGTGTGTCTTCCAGAAGTAGTCATGTGTCCAGGTAATATAGGATCAGAATTCTTTAGTTTCATTTTGTTTTATTTTGCTTCATCTTGTTTTTGAAACAGTTTCTCATTATATAGCCTAGAACTGGCTAGTTTAGATTCATTAAGTAGACCAGACTGGCCTTGAACTTCCTATGATCCTCTTGCCTTTGCCTCTCAAGTGTGGGATTATAGGTATGAACCACTCAACCAAGTATGAGATTACAGTAACGAGCCATCACATTCAGCTTCTCTTACCACTTGTAGAACATTGAGGAAGTAGATTTCTGTTATTGCAGTTAAGTCCTAGGTAAAATGTTAGAGTCTAGGTAACTGTTACTTGGATAGCCTGCCATTATGAGGAAACTTTCTCATATGTTTCTGCTGTTACTAGGAAACTTTCTAATGCCAAGATTGATTTCATATTTTGTTATGTTCTATGTTCCTGGAAAGAAACCACAATAGAAGTCAGTAGAACTGTTTTCTGTAGTTACATACAATAAGCTTGGATCCGAACCCACCAACCACCCAATAGCACTTCCTGCACCTATGTATAAGCTTTTATGGTATAAGCTGCGTCTGGGATGGACCCCAATACAAGAAAGACAAACTATTTGGATTAAGACTTTCATTTTGAGTAGTGGTCGAGTAGAGTTTAAGTTCCCAAGACCTCCCTGGGAACTGACATCCTATTTGGCAGAAAGAGACATGTACATGGGTAACTGACATCCTGGTTGCAAAATTAAGACATTAATGTTAGACAAGTCCCATCCTGGTAGACAAGCTAGAACATAAATATTATTAGACAAGGCAAGTCCCCTGCCACAGGTGAACACCCCAACCAATGGGAGCAGGATAAGCGTACCACAAAGACAAGGTCCTAGGAAATTCCCCCATCCCTAAATCCTGATTGGTGGAATAACCTGGCACAGATGTTTGTGGGTTTGGGGCTTAAAAACCTTGTAAGACCTTAACTCGGAGTCATGGTTCAGTTCCCGAATCTGGACCATGTCCCTGGTCAATCAGTCCTAGGGCATATGCTTAGTAATTATCTCTGTCTGACTGAAATTGGTGTCTGTGTGGTTTTTGAGGCAACTCCTGGACCTCAACAATTACATGGCATGCAAAACAAGCAAAGATAATTTTCTAGACCCAAATACTCCCCCCCACACACATGCACATACACACATTCAGTCTCATGTAGTCCAGGCTAGCCTCGAGTTCTTTTATGTTCTTTTATGACTTTAAATTCCTGATTTTCCTGTTTCTACTTCCCAAGCACTGGGATTATAGGCCTGTGACACCATTTATGGCTTAAAACAGGCTTTTTGTTATTGATTTTTAAATATGCTTGTTGCTTCTTGTCTCTGATAGGGAACATACCTTCTCAGAATACTTACAAAGGTCAGCCTATTAACGACATCTGCTTTTTTGGAATGGGAAATCCCATGGTTCCATTATGACTCTAGGGTTTTAGCCTCTGTGAGACGCTTCTTCTAGGGCAGGAAATCAGCTTGGGAGACCAGGGACTGCTGTACTGGAGAAGTGACCTTCAAGTGGAGGCCTGAACAACAGGAAGAATTTTCCAGAAGAAGGTTGGGTTTAAGCTAGCCAAAATCTAGGTTGGGCCATGTGGGGACTGGAGAACATAATTTGCTTGATGTACTGACTGAGGAAGAGAAGGAAGCTGGATCAGACCGAAGCCAGGTAAGGGTGGGTGCTGTAGCCTTCAGTGAGAGACAGTTAGTTAGGGCACCAGCCTGGTCCGGAACTGAGGAGTCTTGGAAGTGAGCTTTGAAATAGCAAGCAGGGTAAATTTAAGTGCATTTTCTTTTTATTCTCATAAAATTTTGTTACATAATTAACATTAAAAAATTCAAAATTTGATACATCAAATTAGAAGTTCGGCTTTTTCACCCAACATTTCTATTATGAGACTTTTCAAAGAACCAAGGTAAAAGTCTGGTTGTGATTTTATAAACCCATAATCCCAGCACTTACGAGGAAGAGGCAGAGGCAGGAAGAGCAGGATTCTAGGGCCAGCCTCAGGTACACAGCAAGTATGAGGTTGTTAGAGCTACATGAGACCCTATCTCAGGCAAACGAACCAACCGTAAAAAGAATTGCTTAGATTTTACAATTAATGTGTTGCTCTACTTCTTTATCATAAATCCATTTATAAGTCTATTTATCATCCTTTTATCTGTGAGCAGGCCCGTCTCTCTCAGCTTCCTGCCTCTTTTCTTCCTCTCTGTCTTTTTTGACAAGATTGTGCTAACAGCCCTAGGTGGCCTTAAACTCAAAGCGCGCGCACACACACACACACACACACACACACACACACACACACACACCACTACTGCCTCCTTGGTGCTAGGTTTATAGGTGTGCTGTGTACCAACACATCCAGCTCTGTACGTGATTTCTTATTGTTCTAGGCAATAAAATCAGGGTTTTACACACACTAGGCAGGCGCTCCATGGCTGAGCTACATGCCCCGACCTTTGGGGTTTTTGTTTGTTTGTTTTTGGGACATAGTCTCCCTATATAATTCAGGCTGGCCAGTTACACTAGATACAGGTCCTCCTGCCTTAACCTCCTAAGTGTGGGGATTCCAGGCATGTGCCACAATACCCAGCAAGAATACATATTGTAAACATATTGTAAAAGTCTCCTAAACATTTGCTTAAAAGCTAAGGAGGCAGACTACGGAAAAACCAAACTAAACAGCAAGTAGGGCAAACAGAAAGGTCAAAGGACAGATTAAAAATAGATAAAGGCAGGTTGATTAGGACGAAGCTCTCCGGGTGGGTTCGCTGATCTCACAGGTTGAGGTCGGTAAGTTATACATCCAGGCTAAAGCAAGGGGGTTTTATAGAGCTTAGGCAAGGAGTGATGACGTGCCAGTTAGGAGCTGGGATGGTGTCCATACACGGTCAGAATCCGAGCCCTGGATATGCACTCTTGGGTGGGTTGCCGGAAACTCAGAACTGAGGAGTGACGACAGCTTAGTTTTCTCTGTGGGAGCTGAGTTGGGGGGAAGGAGGGCAGATAGAGTTTCCCAGCCTGTGCAGAGGATGAGGAAGGGTTCCAGCTGAATCTATATCTATATCTATATCTATATCTATATCTATATCTATATTTACATAGTCTTTGATTTAAAAGCCAGCAACTGAGCCAGCTGTGGTGGTAAATACCCATAGTCCCAGTACTAGGCAGGCAAAGGAACAAGGATTACAAGTTCAAGGCTAGGACACAGTATGATCTAGGTCATAGTAAGAGCTAACTCAAGAAACTAACAATCAACACACAAAGCAGAGACTGTTAGCCAACAATCACAAAGAAAGACCCAACTCTATATAGTGCATAGAAGGCATTTACCTTGAATATAACTGCAATTACGTTAAAGGTTGGGAAAGTCTATCCCATGCAAACACTAAGCACAGAACTGCTATTATTAATCAAGTGTGATGTGGCACACACCTGTAATACTAGCACATGGGAGGTAGGGGGTAGAATGGTCAGAAGGTCAAGGCCAGCCTGGGCTACATAAGACATGGTACAGCCAAATATTAGCAGAGCCATGGTGAATTCTGGAGTGATGGCACCTAGGCTTTGCAGTAACCTTTTATAAATAGTCGGTGATTATTATCTGAGGTTATGGAGCTGCTGATTCACAGAACCTTTGCCTAGCCAACCAGGAAGTCTAGTATGACTGAGGATTGCTTAGGTCATGGGTCCTTCAGACAACTCCTAAATGAGATAAGAGATTTTGGTATGCGGAAATTGTCTTGCAGGGAAAATGCGTTCTGTGTAACAACAAAAAGGCTTCTGCAAGGCAGGTTCTGTGGTCAGTCTTCTGAAGTTGATCCACCCTGCTGCTGAGAAGCCTGAATTGATACAGTGTCTCTCTTTGCTTGAGTTGAGTCAGAACACCCATAACTCGGTCTCATAAAAAGTGTTTTTTGGTTTTAGCTAGTATTTGTATATATTAAGAAACATCTACTTAAGAGACAAGGAGTATTTGGAAACGAATAATTTTGTAGTCTAGCTGATTTCCAGGCAAATGTGGGCTACGGAGAAACTTCTCACTCTATTTATTTATTTTGAGTGCCTGGGCTGGCCTTGAATTCCTATGTAGCCAAGGATGACCTCGAATTTGTGATTTTCCTTCCTTCACCTGCTGAGTGCTGGGATTAGCGGCATGTACCACTGAACCCAGTTTATGTTGGGCTGGGGATCAAAATCGGGGCCTCCTGAGAGCCTGCCAGGTAGGGTCTCTGATACATCCTTAGAAAGTTTTACATATTAAAAACTAGAAATACACTTCCTCCTTATGAAAGACCTAACAGAACTGCAAGCCACTCAGTTTCTAAGTCCTGGACACTGCCTGTGTAAAGCCTGTTGTCTGCGGCTGGCCTGGGCGAGGTCCTCTTCTTATTTCACCGGGGACTTGGAGCAGCAGAAAGGAAAATGACAGCTTCATTTCAGAATATACAGTAAAAAAGGCCAATTCCCCCAAGGAAAGAAAAGGGACTTAATGACAAGGGATAAGTGCAGATGCAATCTCAGAGAATTGGATGAGAGAAGTCTTAGCGATTCCTTCTTCTAAAGTTATAAAGAGAAGTTTTAAGAATCAAACATTATTTTTCAAATGTCTTCATTTCTGCTCTCATTTGGGAACATCACAAGTACATATTTAATAATGTTATCAAATCTCATGTATTTAATGAAGAGATTCCTATGCCAGTCATTGAGTAAGTTAATAAATTAATTTATTTACAGACAGGGTCTGTAGCCCCAGGTTGGCCCTGAGCTTCCTCCCTAGCAGAGGATGAACTTCAACTTCTGATTCTACCTCCTCAGGAGTACTAGGATATAGTCATGCATCACTCTACCTGGTTCTGCCCGGGGCTGGGTATGGAACCCAGGGCTTGTTGCAAGCGAGGCGAGCACTCTGCTAAGAGCTGAATCTCTAACTACTCTTCTTCCATTGATGGCCAACAGTACATATGTGTGTGATTGTTAGCTTGGATGGAAAAGCAGGTGCCATCTTCGGCCCCCCACCCCCCAAATGAAATCTTACAAAAAGCTGAACAGCTTGAAAGAGTTATATCTATTTAAATAGATTTGCTTGTTTGAACACAGGGTTTCATGTAGTCCAGGCTGGCCTCAAATTCCCTTTATAGTCAAGGATGACCTTGATCACCCGATCCTCCCACCTTGTGCCCCTACCTCCCGAGTGCTGCTATCACAGACATGACCACTGTGCCTGGTTTATTCACTGCTATGGATAGAACCTAAGGCCTCATGCTTGCTGAGCACACATTCTATCAACTAACATCCTTGAACATATTTTAAGGCACCTTTTCAATACCAGAAGAATAAAATTTTCCCTATGTCCTTCATGTACTTTATTATTGGGGTTAATGGGGTTGAATAAGAAAAGTCAGCTTTAACTAACTAAGATGTAATGCAAATGTAGGGTCACTGAGATGCTGGGTGGTTAAGAGCACTAGCTGCTCTTTCAGGGCCTGGGTTTGGTTCCCAGTGCCAAGTGACAGCTTACTACTGCTCATAACTCGAATCCAGGGGATCTGATGTCTCTTCTGGCCTCCAAAGTTACCGGGGATGCATGTGACACACAGACAGACACGCAGGCCCAAACTCATACAAATCAAAATTAAATGTAAATGTAATTAACTTGAAACCTTTCCCTAGGCATGGGGATGTAGCTAAGCTGTAGGAGGCTTGCCTCTGTACAGCATAAGCTGGGAGTTGTGGTCCCAGCCTGTAATTCCAGAAATTGAGAACTTGAGCCAGAAGACTCAGTAGATCATCTTTGGGTATATAGAGAGCTTATGGCTATCCTGGGCTACAAAAGACCCTGTCTCAATTTTAAAAAATCTTGATTCTTCTCTAGGGTCTACCCACACAAATATAGTCATCTCGCTCCCTAAGGAAACTTCTCTTTGCAACAGACACCGGCTGTTATAGAAAAGTAAAAGTAATCAAAATGTAGAGTTGGGTAGCCTAGTCCCACTGATAAAGCTACAATACAACTCCCGTTCAACTGTGATGCATCACAGAAGAAGAGAGCGCAAAAAGACGAAGAGCCAGAGCATCAGGGAATTTGCTGTGATATTGTGTCGCCTAGTATCGCCACAAGCCGCACTCATAAGGTTCCACCAACATGACTGCCCGATGAGGAGCTGAACAGGAACAACAGACCTGCAAATATTGTGCCAGGAAACGTTCGTTTGTGAACCCCAAAAGACCACCAAGGAGCCGATTCCGATGCAATCGCATTAGGGTCTCTTTATTCAAGCTCAGGCTTGGGCTCCCTACCAACTCTGACACAACAAGAAGGTGAAACCCTGGGCCTAGTTTTAGGAAACATTTATAGAGGCAAGAAAGGGGCATCTAGCCTGGTACACATCTGACTGGGGAGCCATTATGGCCCTTAACACAATTGGCTGGTGCTGGAAGCCAAACCATAAACCTAACTTCTGCGTATTAGACACAGGTCTTGTTCGGGGGATAGCCTTGAAACTGGTGCTAGGTACAAGCCTGTTACTTAACTTGAGTTCAACCTTAGGTCAGGTTCTCTAAGATGGAGTCTGAATCCAAAAGATTTGCTCTCTCATTAACATGGATGGGGGTGGGAGCCCAGAAGACTTCAATGCCTCACAGAGAACTACAGGCAACTACGAAATAGTCTACACCAGGGAAGAGCACACCAATAGTACCCAACACCAAATGGTCAGCTCTGAAACCATACATACGAGTAACGCTATTCAGACTGAGCAGGTTGCATTCATGTATTTAAGTGTGTGTGTGTTTATGCACGTGTGCATGTGTGTAACAACAAGGAAAGGAAAAGGAGCTGTAAATCTGAAAGAGAGCAATGTGGGTTGGGGACATGCAAACATTTAGGAGGAGAAATGGGAAGGGCAAATGATTTAATCATATTATAATCTCAAAAGACCACAATGGTTAAGATATTGTGCTTTGAGGGTTTTTGTTCTGTTTTCATTTTTTAAACGTGAGAGAGAGAGAGAGAGGGGAAGAGAGAGAACACATAAGGGGTGGGGCACATCCCACAGGCTTGTACGCAGGTCAAAGGACAGTTTGGGGAGTGGATTGTCTCCTTCCATTATGTGACTATAGGAATAAAACTCACATTGCCAGGCATAGTGACAAGTGCCTTTACAGTGGAGCCATCTTGGCAGCCCTGTTTTGGGTTTTGAGCCTGGATCTTGTAAGGTAGCCCTGGCTGGGCTGGAGCTCACCCTGATGGTCCAACTTCATCATCACAGGTATACACTGCCATGCCTGGTCAAGGGAAGATTGTTAAGGACCAGGCTGCACTATGATTATTACTCCTGGAGCCAGGTAGTGACTGGATCTGGCTTGATCCTTCTCCCAGGGAGTTCTACTACCAAAAGGGGCCTGATGATACCACTGGGTAGAGTTAGTTAGAATATACGTAGCTTGTTTCTACCATCTCAATAATTCAGGAAGGCACCCCCTTAGAGAAGAACCCCTGTAGAGACGTATTTTCTGTTTCATATGGTGCCAGGAATGCACAGACTCTCTCTCTGCCCTGTCTCCAGAGTCTTACTTCCCAGTCTACGCAGCCAGCAACACCTTCCAAGACTATAATGGTATCTGAAATGCTCACCCACAGTACAGAAGTGATTAGATTACAATCTCTTTGGTTGCAGAGCAGGCCTGAGGATGCATTTGAACACACTGCTAAAGGCTCCTCTCTGAGACTCTGAGACACTGCAGCTTACTGATCACCTCTTAGGAAGCCCTGCATCTGCAACTGGGTCACCTCAACCATTTTGTATTAACTCTTAGTTTGCTGGATTTGGTGAACGTGCCGACCGCAAAGCTAACTGCTTTTTCCTACAATACCTCACCAGATAGATACTCACTCCCCTATTTTGATTGGCTTTAGGTGAATGATAGAACTAAACTTCAAATACAGACCCAGGGTCCCCAACAAATGAAGTGAAATGAAGGTGTTATAACAGGAAGAACGGAGGGAAGGGTAAAATCATGGCAACACTACGACCGTAAACTCTCACCACCACATTATGCCCTTAGCGAGTTCAGATGACCGAGTCCTGCCCTTACCAAGTCCTTGGTGCTTTCCTGTAACTTCCTATTTACAGTCCCCAGGCAGAAAAACTTACTATGCAATGCACAACAAAATAAAGCAAAGTCACCAGAAACCACCTCTCCAGGAGCTTGCTGATCCTGCTAAGACTTAGTGAGGTGATGCTTCTCTAATTGAATCTACACCCAATCACCTGCTGAAGTTAACCAGGGATGAGAGGAAACTCAGACTTTGTCAGTCTAGGTACCAGGAATTTAAAACACTATGCAGCTGATTCTCACCAACCCAAAACTTCCTCACATGAATCAAAACTGGAACAACCAATAATATATTTTGAAATTTATTTCTTACCTCAGCCCGAAATGATTATGATGTAGTTTAAAAAATTACTTGTTGCAGCAAGAATCCCACCAAGGGCAGAATTCTTGTCTGTCAAGCTGGCCACAGCCCATCTGGGGCTGAGGAAGTCAGTGTAGAAGCAAATTCAGGTACGTTTTATTGTTCTGGTTTCCGTTTGTCAGACAACAGGGGCAGATTTTAGGGGGAAAGAATTCGTAGAAAACCCCTGATTGGGTGGGATAGTGTTTCTAGGAGGCTGATTGGACCAAGACTGTTTCCAGGCAGTGGATTGGTCGAGTGGCTGTTTCCAGGCTGTCTAGCCAGTAGATTGCTTGGTCTCCAAGGGTTACTCAATCCACAGTGTGCTAACAGGTCTTTAAAGCTTGTGTTTTGGAATTGTAATTCCCCCATTACAGAGGCGTCTTGAAGAAAATGCCGATATCTAGGAACACCTTGTGGGAACACTGTCCATCCTTAAAGCGTACCTTCCCTAGGAGGTATGAGTACTCTCTGAAGCAGAAGCTTCCTAAATGATTTCTTCACAACTCAAGAGGTGGCTTGAGCAATTCCATAGAGAACTGGGGCCTTTGCAAAGGGTAGGCACAGGCAACAGAGTATAGTTCAGCTGCTGGCTTGTTTTCTAGCTTTTCTTTTGACCTCTTAAGTACATGAAGCCATTCTTACTTAATGTTGGAAGGAAAACTTGCAAGGAAAATGAAGACTGGGTGTGGTAGTTCAAGACTAATCCAAGCACTTATGAAGTGGAGACAGGAAGATAAGAAATTCAGGTCTGGTCTCTGGTATGTAACAAAGTTTAGCCTGAGTTGCATGAAACCTTGTCTCAAAAAACAAAAACCAACCAACCAACCAAACAAAAAAATAGGGGCTAAGGGATATCCTAGTGGGTACAGTGCTTGCTATGCAAGCGTGGGGACCTGAGATTTTAATCAGTAAAGAGATCAAATTACAAACACTGATGTAGAGATAGTTTATTCAATTCTTAGTTTAGAAAAACATCTCCCATTCTCAATACTAGTTACTAATCTCTTATGTAAGAAAGCTTCAAGGCGGCTGGTGAGATGGTTCAGCAGTTAAGACCACTGGCTGCTCTTCCAGAGATCCTGAGCTCAATTCCAAGTAAGTACATGGTGGACCTTGACCATCTGTAAAGGGATCTGATACCCTCTTCTGGCATGCAGGTGTATGAGCACTCACATATTAATCAAAGTATCACTAGTTTAAAGAAGGAAGGAAGGAAGGAAGGAAGGAAGGAAGGAAGGTAGGTAGGGTCAGGACTTGGAGGGTTGAGGCAGAAGGGTCAGGATTTCTAGGTCATCCTTAGCTATACAAATCGTGTTTGAAACCAACATGGCTTACCTGAGACTCTGTCTCCAGAGAAATAAATAAGTGAAATGCAGAATTTCATGTTCACACCAAACCTATTGGATTAGATTTTATGTTTAAAGAGCTCACCAGGTGATATTGTGCATTTAAGTTTCAGGGGCAAAGCTAAAACCTTGGGCCCTGAAAGATTATTTTTCTTTTCCCTTAAAATCTAATACATGTATAGAGTCCAGGCTAGCCCTGGATTCCAAGTCTTCCTGCTTCAGCTTCTGGAGTACTGAGATTACAGGCACGAGCTGCAATGCCTGGCAAAAGTCTTGAACTATATGTGATAGAAGGTTGGTAGAACATGTGTGCTGTGTGGGTAACATGGTGAGAGGACACTGTGGTTGCGGAGGCTGGAGCAGGAGGATCACCATTTCCAGGGCAGACTGGGATATATAGTAAATCTAAGCCTCAAAAACACACAAGCAACTACACAGGCTTGGATGTAGTTCAGCTGATAGCGTGCTTGTCTATAACCACAGAGTTCTGAGTTTAGTCCCCAGAGCTGCGTAAAATGAGATGTGATAGAGAAAGCCTATAATTCCAGCACTCAGGTCTCAGGATGATCAGGAGTTCAAGGTCATCCTTCGGTATTCAGGGAGTTTGAGTCCACCCTGGGATACCTGAGACTCGGTCGTAAACAAGCACAAAACCCCCAAACCACAAATTAATGAATTGAAAGAAGTCCTGGTTGAGAGTCACTAAATCTGTGGTTTTGTAAGGTTGTGTGTGATGGCACACACCTATAATCTCAACATTTGAGAGGAGGAGGCAGGAGGGTCAGGAGTTCCAGGTCAGCTTGTGTGACCAGCCAGATCCTTTTCTCAAAAGGAAAGAAAACCTCTGAAACCCGTAAGTGGCAGAGCTGAGGTTGGGTGGAGGTTTCCTGCAGTTTTACACATCCTTCCCGGCCTGGGAAACCTGCTTCTCACAAAGTCTGCACAGTCTCACATCCATTACACACAGCTGTGCATGCACATCAGCTCGCATCCATAACCTCAGAAGCAATCGCTTATGTGAAAATTGTGTGATTCTCAACTGAAAGGGCAAACAGCATCCCGTATCACTGAAAACAGATGAACTAATTTCTTATGGCACACAAAAGCTGATAATTACCGTCTGTGAAAGACTTGACAGCAATGCTTAGAGAGCCCCCCTCCCTCCCGTAATCATTAGACCTTTGTAATGAAGTTACTGACATAAGCTGAACTGCCAGAGTACAGGAATAGTTTTAATAGGCTACTTAATCGAGGTAGATTAGGCTGACCTCTGCTACTATGAATCTGGCGGTGGAGCCAAATCCAACAATAGGAATGGAGCTGAATTTAAAAACTGACTGACCGGACCTTATTTGAGTCCCAAATCAATGAGGTGGAGTCCCTGGGTTGTAGCGCCATCTGGTGGAGCAACAGGATGTGTATTATTCCATTTTCATGGACGGGAGATACGGAGAATTAGGTTTATCTTTTCACGCGATTATATCCAACTCTTCAGAATTCGGTGTATACAGTTTGGTTCCATTTGTGATACTTAAGGCTGACAATGGAGCTAGTCAGTAGAGGGCTTCCCTCAAATGTGTGGTGCCTTGGGTACATTGCCAGGCACTGCATAACCCACACATGGTGGCCCACTTGGAAGATACAGGCAGGGGGAGAAATTCAAGGGCATCTTCAGGTTACATAGATGATTTGACATCAGACTGGGATTCATAAGATTCTGTGTTTTAAAAGAAAGCAACTATAGCATCACTGAGTCTATTCTGTCCTCAAACCCTTAGAGAATGAATGTCTCAGAAAATTCAGTGCCATTTGTACTAATTTAACTTTGGGTTCTCTTGCGTAGGTTTTGCAGTTGTTAAAAGTTTATTTGTATTCACGTGTATGTGTGTAGATGCCTACCTGATATGCATGCTAGGAACCAAAGTCTAGTCCTCTGCAAAACCAGCAATTAAGTGCTGTTAATTGTGGAGTTGTCTTGCCAGCCCCTTGTCTGCTTAGTGACAGAAGGGATGGAATAATCCTCTAGACAGCAGATTATGATTGAAATACCTCGGAGAGAAGCCGCTCGAGGGAGGCATCGAGCAAGGGATGCCAGATCTGCAGGATTTTGAGCCTCTTGAAAGATGCTCTTTCCTAGATTGCTCAGGAATTTAACAGAATCAAGGCTAAGTTGATTTATAGAAGGTAGAGACACCAACTGGGATTGAAGGCTGTAATTTTGACTACATTGAAGCTGAGGGATAATAAAGCCATCAGTGCAAGACTTTCATGGCTACAGAAAAAGGTTAGCTTGGACAACTTAGCAAACCTCTCTCTCTCTCTCTCTCTCTCTCTCTCTCTCTCTCTCTCTCTCTGTGTGTGTGTGTGTGTGTGTTTAATTATAATAAACCAGGCAATGGTAGCTGTCTTAGTCAGGGTTTCTATTCCTGCACTAACATCATGACCAAGAAGCAAGTTGGGGAGCAAAGGGTTTATTCAGCTTATACTTCCACACTGCTGTTCATCACTAAAGGAAGTCAGGACTGGAACTGAAGCAAGTCAGGAAGCTGGAGCTGATGCAGAGGCCATGGAGGGATGATTCTTACTGGCTTGCTCAGCTTGCTCTCTTATAGAACCCAAGACTACCAGCCCAGGGATGGTACCACTCACAAGAGGCCCTTCCCCCTTGATCACTAATTGAGAAAATGGCTTACAGCTGGATCTCATGGAGGCATTTTCTCAACTGAAGCTCCTTTTCTGTGATAACTCCAGCTTGTGTCAAGTTGACACATAAAACTGGCCAGTATAGTGGGTCATGCCTTTAACCCTAGAATTTGGGAGGCAGAGGCAGGTAGATTTTTGGGAGTTAGAGGATATCCTGGTCTAGATATAAAATTCTAGGCTAGCCAGGGTTACATATGCTAATTCCATCTTTAATACATATATTTAAAGGTAGAGGGACATTGCTTCAGTTAGGGTTTCATTGTGGTGATGATACACCATGACTATAGCAACTCTTATTTATTTGTTGGTTGGTTGGTTGGTTGGTTTTTGAGACGGCACTTCTTTCTGTAGCCCTGGCTGTCTTGGAACTAGCTCTGTAGTGTAATCTTGGGATTTAAGGTATGCACCACCACTGCCTTGTTCATGGAAAGTCTTATAAAGGAAAACATTTAATTGGGGCTGGCTTAGTTTCCGAGCTTTAGCCCATTATTATCTGGGTGGGAAGCATGGCAGGAAGCATGGTGGCGTGCAGGTAGATATATACGGTGCTGGAGAAAGAGGTGAGAGTTCTACATCCAGATCCAAAGGCAGCAGGAAGAAAATGATGCTCTAGGCCTGGCTTTTGCTTCTAAGACCTCAAAGCTTTCCCACAGTGACACACCTCCTCCAACAAGGCCACACCCACTCCAACAAGGCCACACCTCCTAATACATACTCCTATGAGCCTATAGGGCCATTTTCTTTCAAAACATCACAGACATTATCTTTCCTGTCCTTCCCCCTGATCTCTCTAGAATTACTATTAACCCTGCCTGCAGCCATCTCTAAGGAGCCCCTCCCCCCAGAGTACCTTCATCCCCTGCAGACTCCATCTCTTGGTGAGGATGTTGCCCTGCTAATTAAGGTTGAAATCCAGCATTGTCTGGATAGCCTTCTGAGCTTGGTACAAAATGGCGGACTCCAAAATGGCAGACTCCCTTTGTCAGCGAGGCTTCCTCTTCTCAACCTGGGGGGTTTTCCAGACCCCCAAACCCTATACCTGTGGAGTGTCATGTAGCATTAGTTAAGGTTACAGGTTCAACTTCTCCTGATAAGAACCTGTTCAGCTCGGACTGAGCATGGGGTCCCAGATGGAGGAGTTGGAGAAGGGACTGAAGGAGGTTCGGTTGTTTGCAGCCCCATGGAGGGAGCAACAGTGTCAACTGGTCAGACCCTCCCGGAGCTCCTGGGGACTGGACCACAAACCAAAGAATACACATGGAGGGACCCACTGTGCTGGCCGCATGTGTGGCAGAGGAGGGCCTTGCTGGACATCAGTGGGAGGAGAGGCCCTTGGACCTGAGGGTGTTAGATGCCCCAGTGGTAGGGAAATGCCAGGGAGGGAAGACAGGAGTGGGTGAGTGGGGGAGCACCCTCATAGAGGCAGGGGGAGGGGGAAGAGATAGGAGGTTTCAGAAGGGGAGACCTGGAAAGGGGAAAACATTTGAAATGTAAATAAATATCAAAAAAAAAAAAAAAGAACTTGTTCAGCTAGGACCTGAGATTCCTGAAATGCTTCCCCATGCTAATGAGGCATCTCAGTACCTTAAACCTTCAGCCAATGACCTTTGCCCACTTTACAGACCCCCACACTGTCCCCTACTCTCCCTAAACTGTATAACCCTTGAATCACTCCACATAAAGTTGATCTGTCTCCCCACAGCTGGTCTCCATGTGTTGTGGTTACTATACATACTCACAGGGACAGCTGTCATCTCTGCTCCGTTTGCCCTTGTAGACTTGATAACAACTAGTAAAGTTAATTAACGTGCTTGGCTTTCACAGTCTAGGACATTTGCATTAGTTCTTTTAAATCTCTGTCTCTTTTGGAAAACATCCAATATCACCTTATAAAATAAGCACACAGTGTCTTATATAAGTCAATCTAAAATCACATGAGCTGTATCACAGGGAATCCTCCACTATTATAAAGGCCTTTTAAACATAAATAAAATAGCAGTCCTGGTCACAGCTTTGCACAGTGAGCTCCCAAGAGATGAAAAGGTACCTCCCACAATCAAACAGGTGATTTCATCAAATAAAACAAGAAAGACTTTGCTTCAAAGATTCCCTTTGCCTTCGGAGAAAGGATTTTTTTTTCAGGTACCAATTACCAACTAACTAGCCAGTGCCAGAGTAGCCAAAACACAGGACATAAACTCTTAGGTTTTATTTCTCACCTTAGACTTGTTTCAGTTTCTTCTGTGAACATAGACCACATAGACCTCAGAAGTGCTGCATGGTATTCATCTTCAACAATATCAACCAGAAAATGTGCCAAGTAACGCAGTATTTATAAATACATTTATTTAGATACGAATATTCGTCTAATCTATTTAGTATTTTGCTTGGTATCTACTTAAGTGATAAAAATGATGCTGATCTTGATTTTAGGAAAACCACATGTGAAGACAATATTATCCGTCCCCTATTAGTTGTATTTTTGATATGTTTGTTCAGACCCCACCACAAAACCAGATCTGGACCACGATTGCTCATAGACTTGACATGATCCGGAAGTTTCTTCCATCGTGGCTTTACCTGCTTTTCCTCTTTTCTGCTTATGACTTAGTCTCATCTGTATCAGATCCAAGGGGCATGAACTAATACACTAGGATAATGTTTGGTCTCCACGAGCGCTGCTGGGATTCTGGAGGAGGGCCTTTGAACTAGTGAGCGTTTAGAAAGGCTGACTAACGAATCAGAACTTCAGTGACCATGAAGTGGTGGGGATTTTGCAGATCTAGCAATCTTCATATTCCCTCATAGCTATTCATTGCCCGCCTCTGTGTCTCACCGAACAGTCTATCGCAGGAAGCCTTTTGGGATACACTAACATGCACTAACCAAAAAGAGCAAAAATTTCATCAGCTAGCAGCGTGTGAGGCCTGGAGCAAAGCTTTCCCTACTCGGCTGTGATGGTTAACATCAAGTGTCAGCTTGATAAGACACACAAATACCTGGAAGATAGGCCTCTGGGAATTCCTGTGGGGAACATGCTCAATAGGGTGAGGTGGTAAGACCCATTTACTGTATAAAAGGAGAAAGTGATGCCAGGCAGTGGTGGCGCACGCCTTTAATCCCAGCACTGGGGAGGCAGAGGCAGGTGGATTTCTGAGTTCCAGGCCAGCTTGGTCTACAAAGTGAGTTCCAGGACAGCCAGGGCTGCACAGAGAAACCCTGTCTTGAAAAACGAAGAAGGAGAAGGAGAAGGAGAAGGAGAAGGAGAAGGAGAAGGAGAAGGAGAAG
>JADRCH010000080.1:953903-1009855 GCA_019843965.1 Rhynchomys soricoides | reverse complement strand
TTTTTTGGTTTTTCGAGACAGGGTTTCTCTGTATAGCCCTGGCTATTCTGGAACTCACTCTGTAGACCAGGCTGGCCTCGAATTCAGAAATCCACCTGCCTCTGCCTCCCAAGTGTTGGGATTAAAGGTGTGCACCACTGCCCGGCCTGAATATTTTTCTTTTACTGATACATATTGGATAAAATAACGGGCTTCCTCATGAAGGCCTGGCTAACAGTTTGGACTTGTGAGTGATTCTCCTGCCTCTTACCTCTCAAGTACTAGGATAACTGGTGTCCACCACTTTGCTTATTATATGATGTTCTTTTGTAATAATGTACTTTGAGACCGAGAAGCACCTAAAGAAATGTTCAACATTCTGAGTCATCAGGGAAATGCAAGTCAAAATGACTCTGAGATTACACCTCATACCAGTCAGAATGGCTAAGTTCAAAAACTCAGGTGACAGCAGATGCTGGAGAGGATGTGGAGAAAGAGGAACACTCCATTGTTGGTGGGATTGCAAGCTGATACAACCATTCTGGAAATCAGTCTGGTGGTTCCTCAGAAAATTGAACATAATACTGCCTGAAAACCCAGCTATACCATTCCTGAGCATATACCCAGAAGAAGCTCCAACATGTAATAAGGATACATACTCCACTATGTTCATAGCAGCCATATTTATAATAGCCAGAAGCCGGAAACAACCCAGATGTCCCTCCACAGAGGAATGGATACAGAAAATGTGGTACATTTACACAATGGTGTACTACTCAGCTATTAAAAACAATGACTTCATGAAATTCTTAGGCAAATGAATGGAACTTGAAAATATCCTGAGTGAGGTAACTCAGCCACAAAAGAACACACATGGTATGCACTCACTAATAAGTGGATATTAGCTCAAAAGCTTGGAATACCCAAGATACAATTAACAGACCGTATGACGTTCAAGAAGAAGGAAGACCAAATTGTGGATGCTCCAGTCCTTCGTAGAAGAGAGAACAAAATACTCACAGGAGGAAATATGGAGACAAAGTGTAGAGCAGAGGCTGAAGGAAAGAGCAACCAGAGACTGCCTCACCTGGGGATCCATCCCATATACAGATGCCAAACCTGGATGCTGTTTTGGATGCCAGGAAGTGCTTGCTGACAGGAGCCTGATTTGGCTGTCTCCTGAGAGGCTGTGCCAGAGCCTGACAAATAAAGATGCGGACGCTTGCAGCCAACCATTGACTGAGCGCGGGGTCCCTGATAGAGGAGTGAGAGAAGGTACTGATGGAGCTGAGGGGGTTTGCAGCCCCGTGGGGGGAGCAACAGTGTCAACTGGCCAGACTCCCTGGAGCTCCGGGGGACTGGACCACCAACCAAAGAATGCACATGGAGGGACCCATGGCTCTGGCCACATATGTGGCAGAGGATGGCCTTGTTGGACATCAGTGGGGAGGAGTGGCCCTTGGTCCTGTGGGGGTTAGATGCCCCAGTGTAGGGGAATGCCAGGGCGGGAAGATGGGGGGGGGTGGGGGGGTGGGAGAGCACCCTCATAGAGTCAGGGGGAGGGGGGATGACATAGGGGGTTTCCAGGGGGTGACTTGGAAAGGGGAAAACATTTGAAATGTAAATAGAGAAAATATCTAATGAAGAAAAAAATTAATACAAAAAAAAATGTACTTTGATCATCTTCACTGGCCTGCTACTCTGTCTTGTGTCTCCTTCACTGTTCTTCCTTATCTTAGATATTCCCACTTTTACTTTTATGTTGTTTTTTTTTTTAATCTAGATTTGCATATTATAAAAAACATTTTGGATTTGAATACCTGTTATATGCAAGAGCTGCAAGTACTTGTAATTCCTGAACTGTTTCTCTAGCCTGATTTATTTTGAAGTAGGATCTCACAATGTAGCTCTGGCTGGCCTGAAAGTCAACACAGAGGAGGCTGGCCTTGTGCTCACAAAGATCTGCCTACCTCTGCCTCATAAGTGCTGGGATTGGAAGTGTACATCACTATGCCTGGTTCAACATTGGTATTCATTTTTTAAAAATGTATTTATTTTATGTATGTGAGTACACTATTGCTCTCGTATTGTTTCTCTTGGAATAGTGTCCCCACCCTCTCTTTGAGATGGTTTTACTATATAGTCCTGGGTGGCCTAGAACTCTATATGTAGACTAGGCTGGCCTTGAACACTTGGAAATAGCTACTCTCTGCCTTCTGAGTGCTGGGGTAAAAGGCATGCACCATCATCCTGGCAAGATCTGATTTTCTAATGTGTGGACTTACAGTAATAATATATTTGAGACTTTTATACATGCATGTGACATTTCTCTTCATTTGTTCCTCACTTTCTCACGCGTCCTTATGTCCCACCTTGACCGGAACATGTTTGTTTTTTTTTTTAAATAGCCCACCGAATCCAGTTTATGTTTTTCATATACAAATGGACGTGGGGCCATCCCCTGAAGCATAGTCCACAGTCCTAACAAGAGTGATTCTCCTTTACTTGGCATGAACAACTGTCTGTAGCTCCTCAGGTAGGAGAGGAGGCTCATGTGCTTCAAACCCCCCTGGCCCCCAAAGTTCTTTTTTTGAAGCAAGGTCACATAGCCCATGCTAGCTTCAGACTCACAAGTAGAGGAGTATGAGATGACCTTAAACTCATTCTTGCCCTCTGCTGGAGTTAGGTATGTGCTAACACTCCTGGTTTTGTTCCTACCCAAGTGCACGAGAACCTGAGTAGAGTCTTTTGATGTGCCCTTGGAAAATACATTAATTTGGCAAGGAGTTATCGTTATTTATACTTAAGTAGTGGAGAAGACTGTCTACGTAGTTTAGAGAGAGTGGAGGAGGTCCAGGGCAGAATCTGTAGAAAGCTGGCATCTAGAGTTGGGTAGAGGATAAAAGGATCAAAGGAATGAAGGAAGAAGGGCTGGAAGTTGTTAGGTAAGTGGGAGACAGCAAGAGTCTGATAGCCACCTGTATTCCCAGCTATCAAGAGGCTGAGGCAGGAGGATCACAGCTTCTGGGCCAGTGTATGCTGCATAGTTAAGACCCCGTCTCAAAAAAACTGAAACCAGGGGTTGAGGTGGGGAAGAAGCCCAAACCCCATAAGTCTTGTGTTATGGAAGGCAAGAAAGTTTTTCAGGAAGGGGGTTGTTAGGTACATGAAATGCTGCTGAGATGTTAAGGTGCTGTAGTTGTTGACAACTGTGAGAATTGTTTTTTTCTACCTCCCAGGATGTAATCACCTTTGGAAGGAGAGGAATTTAAAGGTGTGGGGAGAGAATCTTAATTAGACTGCATGAGAAATCAACATTAGTTGTGAATTAGGTGTAGTTATGGACAGGTGAAGTCATTACAGTTTTGTCTATGTGTACAAACAAATACTCGTAGTCATTTTTTTCTCTGTTTTTGGAGTCAGGGTTTCAATAATTCGCTCAGGATGGCATGAAACTTGATATATAGACCAGTCTAGCCATGAACTCACAGAGATCTGCCTGCCTCTTTGTCTTGAATGCTGGGATTAAAGGAGCTCCCTACCATGCCTGGTGGGCTGTAGATATGGCTCAGTTGTAGAGCACTTGCCCAGGATATGTAAGGGAAGAAAGAAAAAAGAAGAAAAAAGAAAGAAAAAGGAAAAAGTTTTGAGGACTGAAAATGAAGCACAGTCAGGGAGAGGGAGCTTTGGTCTTGTTCTTTTCTGGTCATGTCTGATCAAGATTCTAAATGTGCCTTGTGTTTCAGTGCCATTTCCTCCTAAGTTTGGAAATACTCTGCCAGGATTGTACTGAAAGTTTCCTGTGCTTTAGTCTGCATCTTACCTCTTAGGTTTGGTGTCTTGTGTTGTTCATCTCGATTATTGTGGTCATGATGATCATTCATTTTCTTTTTTATTATTTGGATGTAATAATTCCTTAGCCTTGTCTTCACTCATTCTTTCTTTCAGTTGGTCTATTGTGATGCTTTCCATTACTTTTTATTTGATCCATTGAATCTTTGAACTTTGGGTCCTGGAGAAATGTCTCTTGTTGCTCTTGCAGAAAACTCAGGTTCAGTTCATAGCACCCATGTGGGAGCTTAAAACTGTCTGTAACCTTAGTTCCAGGGGATCTGTTGTCTTCTTGTCTCCTCAGGCACTAGGCATGCATGTAGTGTACATAAATACACATAGACAAGATGCTCTTGAATTAAAACTAAATCCTTAAGAAGAAACACTATTGTGGATCACTACAGTTGCTTCTCTCATCAACAACAGCTAAAACTGAATTCTTGCTTGTCATTCCAGACATTTCCATACTTTTGGATTCAGTTTGGAAGAGTGGTGCTGCTGTGCTTTTTTTTTTTCACGTTCACTGGGTTTCTAAGTTGCCTATGCTGTGATAAGTACAACTATTGGTGGCTAGCACTTCCAGTGTTAGTTGGTGGTCTTAGCACTTTGAGGGTTCAGTCCTTAGTACTGCTCAGATAGGAAGAAAACTGCTGTAATAGCAATAACATCAAAACAAACCAGATAGAAGAAATACAGTACAAATCAACAAGACAGTATACGCCATCAATTAATATAAAAATATGAAGATAAAAATTGATAATGGGACTAGTGGGATGGCTGCCAAGCTTGGCTCTTTAAGTTCAATGTCCAGGATCTACATGGTAGGAAGCAAGCTGTCATTTGACCTTCACATGCAAGCTGTGTGCACACACATACACATAAATAAATACACGTAATAAAAAATGAAACAATACTGTTGTCAATTAAAACATTTAATTACATTTATTTAATAGTAGCCAGGTGAGAGATGAGTGGCACTCAATCCCTATTGTCTAGCTCTAGGCTTGCTCTTTAGTCCAGAGGAGCCTTGTGGGACCCCAAGAGCATCCTGCCTCTCTGTGGAAACCTTCAGTGGCCCCAAAACTAACCAGCTTGCAACTCTGCCAACCCCCCATTCTAGTTGGCCCTGCCTGCCATCACAGTGGGTCTGCCTGGGACAGCCGGCAGAGACAGAAATCTAGCACAATTGTCTACTGAGAGGCTCCACCCTGCAGCCAATGGAAAGAGATGCAGAGACTTATACCCAGATATTGGATGGAGCTCAGGAAATTTTACAGAAGAGTTGGGAGAAGGGTTGAGGGACCTGAAAAATACAGGGACTCCACAGGAAAGTGACAGAATCAACTAACCTGGACCCTTGATGGCTCCCATTGGGATGGACCTAGGCCCTTGCACACATTTATGTAGCTGATGAGCAGCTTGGTCTTGATGTGAGTCTCTCAACACCTGGAACAGGGGCTGTCCTTGAGCCTGCTGCCTGCCTGCCTGTGGATCTCTTGCCCCTAAATGGACCGCCTTGGCTGGCCTCAGTGGGAGAGGATGAACCAAGTCCTGGAGCGACCTGATGTGCGGAGTGATGGGGAGTGTGGTGGGAGTTGTAGGGGTTAGTGGTGGTTAGTGGGGGGGCGTGACACCCAGGGAGTCTTCCCCTAAGAGAAAGGGAAGGTGGAATGGGGAGGACTTGCATGGGGGGGGGTACTGGGAGGAGAGGAAAGGCTGATATTTTTGGTTGTAAAGTGAATGAATAAATAAATAAATAAAAAATAGCAGCCAGGTGTGGTGGCATGCCTTCGCAATTCCAGCACTTGGTGTGGGGAAGCAAGGGACTCAAATCCAGCCTGAACTGTGTTGTGCAGTCAAAGACAGCAGAATGGCTCAGTAAGTAGGACACATGCCACCAAGCTTTACAACTTGGTCTTGATCTCTGGGGCCCACATAGTGGAAGAAGGGAAAGCTCTTTCCTGAAGGTTATGTGGTGTTCATAGACACTTAATAAATAGATGCTTAAAAAAAAAAAAAAAAAAAAAAAAAAACCACTGAAAAAAATGAGATAAAAGAGTATGGTTGAGAAATGGGAAGAAAAGTTAAAGGAAAAATGAGGGGCTGGAAAGGTGGCTTAGCAGTTAGTAAGAGGACTTACCACTCTTTCCCATGTAAAAAGCCTGCCATATTGCATACTTGTAATATTAGCATTTGGGAAGCCGAGATGGGCACGTCCCTGGGGCTCACCATGTAGCCTCATCTGACAACCACAGTTCCCAGTGAGAGACAGTTTAAAAATTAAAGATGGGTGTCTCCTGAGGAACAACAAAGTCAACCTCTGGCCTCCCTCCCCCCCTTTCTCTGTACACACATATATGCACATACATGCAGTTAGTTACACACACACACACACACACACACACACACTTGTATGAGCAAAAACATTTCTATTTCAAAAAAGTAATCACCTGTCCACGTCCATCCCCACCCCCATGTGTTGAAGATTGAACCTGTTGCCTTCTGCATTCTAGGCAGTGCTCTATTAATATAGAGTTTTATCTGCACCTCTTACTGTTTGTCAGCTCTAAGGTGATCAGACTGAGTTCTCTGCAGCCCAGGTAGACCTTGGTCTTTCTCTCCTTCTGCCTCATCTTTCTGAGTAGCTGGGGTTTTTGGCCTTTATCAGCAGGCTTGGCCAGTTGTTTCATGTATTTCTGAGAGTCCAAGTAAGTTGAGAAATGAGACTTGACCATTGAATTTAGCAGTGTGGAATGCTCATTGTTGATTTTGAGTTTTATAGAACAGTTAAAAAAAAAAAAAAGCCGTATTTGAGTGAATGATATTTTTAAGACTAAATATTTTAGTTACCTGTTGTTATTTTTCCTATTATTTGAAAATGTAAATTAGTTTAAGTAGTGGATTAGCTAGATTTCTGTTTTTGTGACAAAATTTCTGAGTAATGAACTTACAAAGAAGAAAAGTTGCAAGCCGGAGAGATGGCTCAGTGGTTAACAGTATTACGCTGCTTGTACAGAGGACCCAGATTTGGTTCCCAGGCCCACTTGGTAGGATACAACTGTCTATAACTTCAGTTCTAGGGTATCTGATTCTTCTTTTGAATACCTGGGGCACCAGGCACCCCTGTGCACATATATACTTGCAGGCAGACCTATCTAAAATAGAAGTAAATAAAAAAGAAAAAAGGTTGTCAGAGTCTGGTGGTGCACACTTTTAACCATTCCCACCTATTCGGGGGCCTGATCACATTCGCAAGGTTATCCTGGGCAACATAGTAACGCTGTCTCAGAATTAAAAACGAAGCCAGAAAGGGTTGGGGAATGTAGCTCACCGTGAGTTAGAGCTCCTCACTAATATAGTCCATAGGACCACAAAGGGGTAGGGGTGATTACTTTTTTGTTTGGTTGGTTTTTTGGATAGAGGTTCTTGCTGAATAGCCAGGTTGGCCTAGAACTTCTGATGTTCCTTCCTCTGTGTCCTCAGTGCTGGTATTACAGGCTTGCACTACCATGCTGAGTGAGGAAAGAATCTGTTTTTGGTTCATAATTTGAGAAGTCAGAGCCTGTGGTTACATGGCCCTGACCCTTTGGGCTTCAGGGGCCCTTGATAAATCAGAACACCGTGAAAGAGGATATGGTGGAACAAACTTAGCCTCTTGGTGGTCAGAAAGTAAAGAGGAAGGGTCCAAAATCAAGTTACAGCCTTTAAGGATATGCTTTCCCCAGGGACTTCCTCCAACTAGACAACTACCTTCTAGTAACTTCAGTAAGTTAAGAATCTGTGGATGAAGTTAGAGCTCTTATTATCCAGTCACCTCCCAGATGATATGTCTGTGAACACTGCCACATTACAGAATAAACCTTCAACACTGGAAGTTTGGGAGAGATTTAAGACCTACAAATCAGTTATAATGTAATCCCAGCACTGAGTACTGATCTCTGTGTTCAAGACCAGCCTGATCTACAGAGCTAGTTCCACAACCCAGTAAGGGAGCAGAAGAATCATTGCTTGTTTAAAGCCACATTATCTATACAGTTGTAGCATGGGTTACATTGTGAGACAGTGTCTTAAAAAGTCAAGTAAAAGTCTAATCCATGACAAATAGGTTTGGTTTTTTTTTTTTATAAATTTTTTTTTGGTTTTTCGAGACAGGGTTTCTCTGTGTAGCCCTGGCTGTCCTGGAACTCATTCTGTAGACCAGGCTGGCCTCGAACTCAGAAATCCACCTGTCTCTGCCTCCCAAGTGCTGGGATTAAAGGCATGTGCCACCACTGCCTGGCGACAAATAGGTATTTTTAAAAAATGCTTATTTAAGGTGATTTCCCTGAGCTTATACAGGTGTTTTTTTTTTTTTAAGACACCAAACAAACCGTATGTCTAATGTTAACATGATAACAGATTCCCCATGATCTTTCCTGAGATATGTGGGTCAGCTTCAAAGATGGATACACTTAACAACCCCCATGTATGATTAGGGTTGGAGATGTAGCTAGAGTACTTGCCTAGTATGTACAAAGCCCCGGATTTAGTCCCAGCACTCTGAAAGTTGAGGTAGGAGAACCAAGAGTTCAGGGTTACCACAACTACATAGTAAGCTTGAGTATAAACTTGGTAGACCCCGCTTCAAATCAGGACAAACAAAACAGCGACAAAAAAGGAAATCCCCAAATACCAAAGCCATGTAATTATAAACTTAAAATAAGTGAATTAAACTGGACGTATTGGCATATATGTGTAATTCCAGCTTTTGGGAGATTGAGATATTATGTGAGACTCTTCCTGGGTAGATGTGGACAAATGTTTACTCACCCCAGATAGGGAAATGACAATAAACAATAAATAAGAATGCTACCAAAATCCAACTTGGTGAGCCAATGAGTTTTATTGAGCTTACAGGACCAGATGACTAGTGGTTTAAAGTTTAGATTCTTTAAAAGAAAAAAAAAAAGATTTCTTTATGTTTTATTTATGTGTATGTGTGTAAGCCTACATAAGTTTATGTGCACCACGTGCGTTCAGGAGTTGGTGGAGGCCAGAAGAAGGAATCGGATCCCCTGGAACTGGAGTCACATGCGCTTGTGAACCACCGTATAGGTGCTGGGAATTGAACCCAGATCCTCTTCGAAAACAATAAATGCTCTTAACAGCTAAGCCATCTCTTCAGCCCCAAGTTTTAGATTCTTTATGGAAGTTTCATTCATTGGTAATTTTCTTTTGTTCATATCATCAAATTTTCGAATTAATTCAAAGTAATCTGTGTTTTAAAGTAGTCTTTTAAAATACTGCTTAGGTGTTTAGAGTGAAAGTATATTAGGGGTAGTTGCATTTTTAATTTTGTTTTTCATTTTAAGCTGTTAACAGAGTGAGGGTGGGCTGCAGCTCAGTTAGTATGCCTTGCTTACCATCAGGGTTCCATACCTAATGCTCCATACAACTAGGCATGGTGGTATAAAAGAATCAGAATTTTTTTTTCCTTCTTCCCTAGACAGGGTTTCTCTGTGTAGCCCTGGCTGTCCTGGAACTCAGAAATCTGCTTGCCTCTACCTCCCGAGTGCCAGCAAGTCGTGCATCACTACTGCCCACCTGAGAATCAGCAATTTAAGGTCATCCTCAAGTACACAGTAAATCTCAGGCCAACCTGGGATATGTGAGACTCTGCTTTATTATTTTAAGAAGGCAGCTTTGGAATAGCAAATTACAGAGTTTTAGTCCTTTAAATAACCAAAATTATTATCCACCTTAATGTTTAGGAAGATTCTTACCTCTGAAGACGATGCTGGGGCCAAGATACGATAGTCAAGTTGCTGAAGAAAACCGGTTCCATCCCAGTATGCTCTCGAATTATCTAAAGAGTCTGAAGGTAAGAAGCAAAACCCTTTGCTGCTTGTGTAGTAGTACTCCCTCTTGGTTTTGTTTTAGGACTTCTTGTAAGTGAGGGGAATATGTGTGAACATGGACACAGGCCAGAAGACAGTCTTGGGTGTGGTCCTCAGGCACTGTTCTCCCTTTTGTTTTTGAGATGAGATTTTTCACTGGTAGATTCCTTCATATGTGTATGTGTTTCGGACACTTGTACAGTGGTAGGTTCCATATGGCTTTGAGATGGCCTTTAGTGTTAGTCATCTCTCCCTATATTCCTTCCTTTTCTCTTTCTCTCCTCCTCTTCCCCATTTAATTCTCCCGTTCTAGTGTCTCTTTCATTTCTCCATAACACTATCTTCTATCTCCCCTTCTTTGGGAGGGTCTCTCCTCCTCACTGGTCCCTTACTAGGTACCTAATCTCTGTGGTTATTCAGACTGTAGGAAACATATTGAAAGCTTAAAACAAATAACCACATTCTAAGAGAGCAACATACAACACTTGTCTTTTTGGGTCTGGGTTACCTCACTCATGTTGACTTATTCTAGCTTCATCCATTTACCTACCAATTTCATTTTTAAATAGCTGAATAACATTCCATTGTGTAATTGTACCACCTTTTCATGATTCAATCAATTGGTGGATAGCTAGGCTATTTCCAGTTTCTGGCTATTTATGAATAGAACAGCATTGGACATGGATGAGTAAGTCTCTAACAGGATGTAGAGTTTTCAGCTGTATGCTTAAGAACGGTATAGGTCTTAAGATAGAGCGATCCCCAGATTCCTGAGGAATTGCCACACTGATCTCTATAGTGACTGCTCCAGTTTGCACCACCCTGGCAAAGAATAAGTATTCCCCTTTCCCAGGATCCTCACCAGCATTTGTTGTACTGTTCTTGGCCATTCTGACTTGGTGTAGCATGACATCTCAAAGTCACTTTAATTTGCATTTCCCTTATGACTAAAGATGTTGAATATTTCTTTTACTGTTTCTCAGCCATTTTTATTTTATCTTTTGAAAACTTTATCCTTAATTCTGTATCCCATTTTTAAACTGGTTTCTTGATGTTCAGTTTTTTAAGTTCTTCATGTATTCTAGATATGGCTCTTCTATCAGATGTGAAGATCTTTTCCCGTTCCGTAGCCTCCTGCTCTGTCGTGACTGATAGTCTTCGTCACCACACAGAGCTTTTCAGCTTCATGAGGTCCCATTTATTAATTGTTGTTCTTAGTGCCTGTGTTCTTGGTGTCCTGTTAAGAAAATTCTTTTCTGTGTAAATGAGTTCAAGCCTATTCCCTACCTTTTTCCCCCTTAGATTTAGGGTATAAGGTCTATGCTGAAGTCTTTATCCATTTTGAGTTGAGTTTTGTACAGGGTAATAGGTATGGATCTATTTGTATTCTCTTATGCGAGACTGTGCAGTTTGACCAGTATCATTTGTTGATGATGCCGTCTTTTCTCCTTTGTATATTTTTGGCTTCTTTGTTTAAAAAAATAATCATATTCTGATTGGTGTGTAGAAATGTGCCTGGGTCTTTAATTCCATTGTTCAGTGTGTCTGCTGTTTTGATTACAATGGCTTTGTAGCACAGTTTGAGGTAGAGGATAGTGTTAACCCTAGGAGTGCTTTTATCCAAGATTGCTTTAGTTACTTTATTTCTTTTCTTTTTTTCTTTGTTTTTCCACTTGTGTATGTGTGTGTTTGTGTGTGTGTTTCCAAATGAAACTGAAGATTGGTTTCTCAATTTCTGTGTAAAATTGTGTTGAAATTTTGGTGGGGATTGCATTGAATATGTAGACTGCTTTGGTAGGATGGCCACTTTGATAATATTAATTCTTCTGATCCGTGATCATGGGAGATCTTTTCATCTTCTGATGTCTTCCTCATTTTTTTCTTCAGTGTCATAAAATTTTAATTGTACAAGTTTTTCACTTTGTGTACACACACACACACACACACACAGACACACAGACACACAGACACACACACACACACATATTTTGAAGCTACTGTGAAAGGTAGTTTCCCTGATTTCTTTCTCAGTATATCTGTCATTTGTATATAGGAAGTTACTGATTCTTTTGTGAGTTAATTTTGTATACTGCTACTTTGCTGAAAGTGCAGTGAACATTTCTTGGTGGAGTCTTTAGGATTTTTATATATTAGGTCATATCTTCTGCAGGTAAGGGTACCATATGTCTCCGTTTCCATGTGTTACCCCTGGATCTTCTTCAGTGGTCTCACTGCTCCAGTGAAGACTTTCCAGTGCTCTATGGAGTTGGTGTGGAGAGATTGAACGTCCTTGTCTTGTTTCTAGTTTTAGTGGAAATGTTTTGAGTTTCCGTTTATGTTAATGTTGGTTGTTGGCTTGCCATATGTCCTTTTCTTGTGTTATTAAATCCCCTCTAGACAGGGGTTTCTTTGTGTGTCCCTGACCAGTCTGGAACTTCTTGTAGCCCGGCTGCCCTTGAATTTAGAGATTTTCCTGCCTCTGCCTCAAGTGCTGGGGTTTGTATGTCCCTTTTATCACTAGTCTCTCCTGAACTTGGATCCTGAAGGAATGTTGGATTTGTCAAAAGCCTTTTCTGCATCTGATGAAATGACCATGTGGCCTTGTGTTTCTGTTTGTTTAGGTGGTAGACTTACACTCAGAGATTTGTACCGAAGGATAGCTGACCTAATCCAGTTTCAGTTGCCTTGGTTATACTTTTTTGCTGTTACAAATTATGTATAGCAGAATATGGTGGAGGATACATGAACTCTTTCTGGAGCTCAGTTCAGGAATACATTTCTTCTCTTTCTCCTCTGTTCAGTTTTTTATTTTGTGTATTTTTTTGGCCAGGGTCTCGTGGCTCAGTCTGTGCCTGAAGTTGCAGTATAGCTGAGGGTGGGTGACCGGAACCTCTCCCCTGTGTTCACACCCCACGTACTAGGCTCTGGAGCAACGTTAACAACAGTTAGATTCTGTATGCTTCTCAATTTTATTGAAAATGAAGTTAGGGTTTTAATTTATTTTCCAACCCTTATCTTGTTTCTTTCTGATATCCAGGAAGAGGATATCCGTGCAGAGGGCAGAGGTTGATGTCTGATGCCTTCCTCTGTCAGTCTCCAACTTATTTTTTTGAGACAAGGTCCTTCACTGAACCTGGAGCTTGCTGCTTTGGCTAGACTTAGCTGGACAACAAAGCCCCGAGGATCGTCCTGTCTCCACCTCCCAGCTCGGGGATTACAGGTGTGTGTTACCACACCTGCCTTTTGAAGTGGGTGCTAGGGATCCGAACTCAGGTTCTCATGCTTGCATAGCAGGCACTTTGCCGACTGAGCCATCACCTCAGCTTGGGAATTGCATAAAAGAATTGCCTAAGAGTCTGTTTTCATCCCTTCACCCCATCGTGTAGCCCTGACTGTCCTAGAACTTGCTCTGTAGACTAGGCTAGCCTCAAACTCAAGAGTTCTGCCTGCCTCTGGCTTACGGGTGCTGGGATTGAAGGTGTGTATTACTACACTTGGCTTCTGTTTTTGTTTTTTACTGTGCTTCTTTAAAGAGAACATAGCTCTAGGCATTAGTGTATTTTCGTAAAATAGAAGAATTAATTAAGTAGAAAAGAAGTACATTTGTGGCATGAATGGCTTCTTCCATATTTTAAGGCTGAGATACAGTATAGTGAGTAGAGTACATAGGGGTTGTGGGGGCTACTTCAACTTGGGCTGATGTGTGCCTGGAGCTAGAGCTGTGCTCCATCAGAATAGTGCGGACTGCTTCCGAGCCTCAGGCCTCTGGAGATAGATTTATATAGAGATGCTGGTATCAGAAATCTATACCAGAGAGAGAGAGCGCGCGAGCGAGCGAGCGCGCGAGCGCTGTGCCATGCTTTCCTCTTTGAATTCACATTTGGAATGTTGAGAGTGGGATCTGTTTTGTTTTATTTTCTGTCCCCCTTAGCTTAGGGTTATTCTCCAGTGCCTGCTTAGACCTTATGTCTGAAATGCTTGGATCCTTAGTTTACAAGGCGCTTTTCGTTGTCAGCTGCTTGGTAGCAGTGAGCGTGCAGCTTCTCTCGGTGGGCTGCATGAGCTGTAGCCTTGGCTCTTACTCCTCTCGTTTGGAATAACTGGAGTAACTAGCAAACCTGCTTTGTTTTTAAGGTTAAAATGAGCTTGTTGGTGGATCTGACAAACACTTCAAGGTTCTATGACCGAAACGACATAGAAAAAGAAGGAATCAAGTATATCAAACTTCAGTGTAAAGGGTAAGATGGGAGTTATTGAGAGTGAACCTTTCCTGGAGGTTTGAATCTCTTTTCAAAGCAACTTCCTTTTGTGTTCTCAGGCATGGCGAGTGCCCCACTACTGAGAACACTGAGACCTTCATTCGCCTGTGTGAGAGGTTTAATGAACGAAGCCCACCTGAACTTATAGGTATGTTGGTTTCCTTAGGACAGTCTGTTGTTTTTTATTTTTGTTTGTTTGTTTCTTGCTATAGAAATTCACAGATATAAGTAAAATAAAGTCCCATATGTAAGCAAACTGAAGTCTATACACTCAGTAATACTATTTTGCTGACATTTTCATCTTTCCACTAATTTTTAGTTTTATTTTTGTTATTATTTTTAATTAATTAGTTAATTGGTATGTATTGTATGTGCATGTTTATATGATTGTGTAATTTGTAGAGGTCCAGACAGGAGGTCTCTCACTAACGTGGAGCACATCAGTGTGGCTGGAGTACCTGGCCTCTGAGCAGGGATCTGCCTGTTTCTGTTCCCTAGTGCTAGGGTTAGAGATGTGTGCTGTACCCAGCTTTTATATGTCTGAACTCACGTCTGTGGTGCAGGGAATTTTCTCACTGATTCATCTTCCCTGCCATTTTTTGTGAATTTTAAAGGAAATCATAGATACCGTGTTATTTCACTATTTTAGTGTCTCTAATTGTTAAGGCATTTTGGTTTTTATATAATCACCATGCTATTAGTATGTGAAACAGAATACTTGAAAATTCCTTAATGTCAGTCCTCTTTTGGATTTCCTCACTTCATCTAAACTATCTTTTAAAATTTTGGTGTTTTGGGACAGGGTGTGGGATGACCTCTGGTCTCCATATACACACAGAAAAAGAAAAATGAAAGAAAACTGTAGTAACTAGATTTATTTCCTACGTACTGTGAAGCACACAGAGCCGTCTGCACAGTATTCCTGTCTAAAGTGCTAGAATGCATCAGGCAATGAATTTAGTTATGTTTCTAGTCTAAATTGATGGGCTATATAGTAGATAGGTCGAGTATCCGTGCTCTGCAAATCCCAAATCCGTGCTTTGAACCCACAAACTTTTTGAATATAGTTATGACACCACAAACAGGAAATCCGCACTGGAACTGTGGGTGAAGTTTGTAAGAGTAGTTCTGCAGTGCTACTGCCAGGCTAGGTTTATATGAAACACAAGCGTAGACTAGGTCTGGGTGTGAGTTCTGTCCTTTCCAAAATGGAAGGAAAACACCTTCAAGACAAACCACTCTGCTCTCAGATAGTTTGTATAAGCTGTGATTAATACCATGGTAAAGCAAGCAGAGAAATTTAGGGTGTAGAATATTTTAAAAGAAAATGACTTGTTTCTCTAAGAGACTTTTAAAATAACTTGAAAAAAGAGAAAATTAGACAAGATACAACAACAGAATTTCATATGTGGACATAGCTGGGTTGTGATTTGAGAAACTAACATTAGAAAGGCCTTGTTGGCCTGGGTGTGGCCTGGGTGTGGTGTTGTAGTGCTTTAATTCCATGCCAGCATTCAGGAGGCAGGAGCAGGGCAAGCACGATGAGTTCGAGGTTAGCCCGATCTACATAGCAATTCTTGGCCAGCTAAGTCTACATAAAGAGACCCTGTCCAAAAAAAAAAAAAAAAAAAGAAAAGAAAAGGCTAGCAGTACCATAGACTGTCAGGTTTACAAGTGCTTTACCCTCTGACCTGTTGGGACATCTCACTGGCCTCCAGAGGGTATTGTTGAACTGCATTTGGCATTTACTTTCTTAGGATATTCCATGCCACTGATTGATTTATAGTTTGCTGTATGTGCTTTCTGATTACTATGTTTACAGTGAACATATTCTTACGAGCCATTCTTTGTATCCTTATTTATTGAGAGTTGTTCATATAAAAGGTTTTTTTAATATTAATCATTATTCTGTGGAGGTAGGAATGATTGATTTTGCTCAACTGATAGTCATTTTAAGTAACAAAAACACTTTTGTAGAGAAATCTTACATGTAGAAATGAGATAAAAATGATATTGCTTTATTCAGGTTTTTGAGATAGGCTCTTTGTAGCCTATACTGGCCTGGAACTCAGGCTCACTTTCTTCTACCTCCTGAGGACTGGGATTATGAGAATGCAGCATAATGCTGGAGGTTGAACTCTGTGCCTAAATATCCTACCTTAGTTGTTAAGCTAGTTTTTATACTGTGTTTGTGTGAGCGCACTTGCGCGTGAGTGAGTGAGGGCGTGCACGTGTGCCACAGCAAGTACGTGGGGGTCAGAGGTCATTTTCAGGAGTTGGTTCTCTCCTTCTACCATGTGGATTATGGAAACTAAACTCTGGTTGACTTTGTGGCAAACACCTTTTCCTGCTGAGCCATCTTGCCGCCACCTTTAAAATTAGGATGTGGCTTTGTGCCTTAGACTGGCCTCAGACTCACCAAACTCCTGCTTCAGTCTCCTGAATAGTCAGGTTGTTGGTGTGTGGTACCACTGCTGGCTTCTGTGAGGGTCCATTTTGAGTCTTTAGGAGAGTCAGTTGACCTGGCAGGGATGTCTATGTTCCTAATGTCCATAGATCTTTAAATTACTATTTTAAAAATTCTTGTATTTTGTTTTGTGCTAACAGACATGGTCATATATTCTGGAGTGGCATCACGCTTGGACTAGTCCTGCCTCAGCCTCTCAAGCGCTGGAATGAAGGAGGGATGAAAGCTCAGAACTGTTCATTGAGCGCCTCCCTTCCCCTTCCCTTTCCTCTCTCCCTTTCCCTCTCTTTCTCCCCCCACCCCTTCTTTCTTTCTGAGACAGGGCCTCCTGTAGCCTTGCTTGCTGTGTAGCTGAAGATGGCCTTGAACTTCTGATTCTCCTCCTTATATTTCCTAATGTTTTGATTACAGGGTGTATCACCATGCCCAGGAAAATGATCTCGAATATATTCTGAAAGATGGTTTAAGAAAAATAAATTTGTTTTTTTCCATCTTTCTTTCTTGTAAAAATTTATTTTAAAATAGTATAAGCCCCATGTGAAGATAGACTCAGATGGTTTCTAAAGCTCTTTCAAAATGGTGCACATCGATTACTCAGTCAGCTGTCTGCAGCAATCTTAGTGTTCCATTGCTGTGAAGAGACACTATGACCATTGCAGCTCTATTATAAAGGAAAACATTTAATTGGGGCTGGCTTTCAGGTTCAGTGGTTTAGTATGTTATTGTCATGGTGAGAAGCATGGCAGCATCCAAGCAGACACGGTGCTGGAGAGGTAGCTGAGAGTTCTACGTCTGGACCCACAGGCAGCAGAGACAGACACTGGGCCTGCTTGACCTTCTGAAACCTCAAAGCCCACCCCTAATGACACACTTTCTCCAGCAAGGCCACACCTCCTAATCCTTTTAAATAGTGCCTCTCCCTGTGAGCCTGTGGGAGCCAGTTTTGTTCAGACCACCACACTTAGTTTATTACAGTCAACTATTGTCAATCTTTGGATGATTTTATACACACTTTTTTTTTTTTCCCAGTCTGGCTTAGACTTTCTTTTCCAATAATAGTTTGACTGTATTTCACATTGATCATGAGGAAGGCTGGAAAAACTAGACCAAAGTTTCTGGAATGTTGGTGTCTTGTATTTGTGTATCTTTCTGAGTTGTGTGCTTGAAACTCAAAATCTTGAAAAATTTTAATGACAAATTTTAGACAGTAGAGAGTTTAAACTAATAAACCAGTGTATTATTTTTGAATTTCTATCTAGTGCTCTGTTAGATTCTAAGTAACCTAAATTTACAAACTATTAAGTTATAAGGAATATTTTGAGTTTTTAAAATGTCTGAATGTGTAGTGTACTTAAATAGCAGAAATGTTTTAAAGGCAAGTTGTCATTTTAAAACAGTGTGTGACGTTTGAAGTGATTCAGTTTAACACAAAGCTGCTTCCTCTTGTAGGTGTTCACTGCACCCATGGCTTCAACCGTACTGGTTTCCTTATATGTGCCTTTTTGGTGGAGAAAATGGATTGGAGGTATTTTATATAGTGTTACTACAGTGGAAGAAGATGCATGTAGCAATTTGTGATGCTTGTGAATCCTGTAGACGATGGATTTACTTTTCCATATTTTTCTTGTATTTTGGAATTATCGGAGATTGGTTCTTCCAATGTTTGGATTTGTATTCAGCTTTGGAAACATCTGTTGTTTTGCTTTAAAATTTGTCTTCTCTAGCTGTTAAGAACTAGGGAAAGCTTTAACGCTCTATGAAGGAAGCATTTTAGGATGACACTAATCTTTTTAAACAAGTCTTGTCTTTATTGAGCATGTTATTTATGAATTATATTTTCAGATTTTGAAGGATTAGATCCCCAATTACTTGAAATTTTCAAGTAATTACTTGAAACGGAATTTTCTTATCCTCACTCCAGGTTCATTGTTTATGTGTCTAAAACCGTTTACACATTAGATCCTCTTTGGAATGCAGTCAGGCAAACACACATCTCATTGTGTTCTATTTCTTTTATACTCAGTGGCTGTCTACTCTGTCTACTTTTCAGCCTTTCAGAGTACTGTGCACAATAGCATCAGACTCCTATGCCAGACTCGGCCAGTGGTTAGTGCTCTTTCAAGACATGCACTCTTGGTGCCTAGGTCTGTTGGTGGTTTCTGGTAAACCATTTTGTTTGTTCACTTGCTGTTCACATTTTCTTGACCCAAGTTTTCTTTTAGAGATCTTGACCTTCAATGTTTTATTAAAATTCCTTTTATTGGCTATCCATGTCTGTCATAAGCACTCATGTTAATGTGCTTTAGACATTAAAGTATACCATGTATTAGAATGTACCATGTGTTAGAATGTACCATGTATTATAGTGGACCATATAATGGGCAATGTAATATTGTGGATGATATATGTGTACTATATGTTACAGTGTACCATGGGCATGTGTTTTTAGAGTCAGTTTATCATTGATTGAAAGCTTTGCAGGTGAAGAAAGACTTTGTTTTATAAGCAATTTATACTTTTTGAGGCACTTGAGTATGAGTTAGTAATTGACAAGTCTACTTAAATGGACACTAGTGAGAAAATGATTGTTTTCCATAGCATTGAAGCAGCAGTTGCTACGTTTGCCCAAGCCAGACCACCAGGAATCTACAAGGGTGATTATTTGAAGGAACTTTTTCGTCGCTATGGAGATATAGAAGAAGCACCACCACCGCCTGTATTGCCAGATTGGTGTTTTGAAGATGATGATGAAGAAGATGAGGATGAAGATGGAAAAAAGGACTCAGAACCAGGGTCAAGTGCATCCTTTGGTAAACGGAGAAAAGAACGGTTAAAACTGGTAATGTTCACAGATACTATAATCTTTTAAAATTATTTAAAATTTTATTTATTGATTGATTGATTGATTGGATGTGCATGCTTGAATGCCTTGGTGTGGGAATGGCACAGCACGCTTGTGGAGGTCAGAGGACAACTTGTGGGAGTCAGTTCTCTTTTCTTACTATGCATGTTTGGGGATCAAACTCAGGTTGTCAGGCAAACTGCAAGTGCCCTTATCTGCTAAGCCACCATGGTGGCTCCCAAATACCATACTGCTCTATATTTTTGTTTAAACTTATTGTGGGATATTGGCTCTGTATTAGTTAGGGTTTCCATTGCTGTGAAGAGACACCATGACCAAGGCAACTCTTATAAAGGAAGACATTTAATTGGGACTGGCTTACAGATTCTGAGGTTCAGTCCATTATCATCATGGCAGGAAGCACAGCAACCAACATCTAGGCAGGTATGGTGCTGGAGGAGCTGAGAGTTATACATCTTCATCCAAAGGAAGCCAGGAGCAGACTGTCTTATAGCAGCTAGGAGGAAGGTCTCAAAGCCCATCCCCACAGTGACACACTTCCTCCAACAAGGCCACACCTCCTAATAGTGCCATTCCCTGGGCCAAGCATATTCAAACCACCATAGACTATATTTCTGTTATTTCTCTTCCCTCCCCTCTGTCTCTCACTGTGTGTATGTACATGTGTTGAAGAACATAATAATGGCCTCCAATTTTATGAAATTAATTTTGATTCTACCTGAAACCCATTCAGTAACTCTCGACATCATGAGGCAGGTGTGGTGGGATCTCACTATGAAACCCAGGTTGCTCTCACATCCCCAGTCATCCTGTCAAAGCCTTCTGAGTGCTGAGATAGGTTATAGGCATGTTCAACTAAGTCTCGCCTTTAAACTTTAAGTAGAAATCGGACTTTAAAAATTTGTCTTACAAAATGATTTATTGTCTGGGTGGAGGGCTTTGCATATCGTGGTGGGAGTCAAAGGACAGCTTGTACGACTCACTCCTCCTCCTCCTCCCAACCATTATGTGGGTCCTGGGGGCAAGCTCTGGTTGTCAGGCTTGGCAACAATTATCTTTACCTGCTTAACCACCACAAGCTTAACCTTAAAAAGGCTGGAGTTAATGAAGTTTCATTCTGGTTTTATTTCTTATGTAAATCAAAGAACTCTTAGATGTTATATTGAGATTAGCTTATAAACTACTAAATACATTTAGTGTTAATAATAAACTTGGCTTCTTACTTAATAACCAGTGAGAGTGTTTTTACAAAATAGTCACACAATGTAACTATTCCCCGCCATAGGTGGTGTTTCCTATACTATATACAATTTAGAAGACTTCTACCTCTCTCTCTCTCTGGTCTGGATTTGGAGATCTTCATGTTTCTTCTTAGTGCTTTGATTACAGTCATGTTCCATGATGTCTGGCTTTTCAAAATATGCTTTTAAAAAGCAGCATAATTTTGAGCATACATGATTAATAAAATTATGAAAATATTTGATTTTTTTTTAAATTAAAAGTTACTGATTTGTACAATGAGATAATGAGATATAATTAAAAGGTTTATTTCTATATCTTTGCCAGTGGAAAGAACCTTAAAAGTTACACCAAGGGACTGGTAGAGTGCTTGATTGATTAGCATTTGTAACACCCTTGGGTGTGTTTCTTTTTAAAGCAGATTTGAGGTTTAATTAAATATAACATAAAAATTTAATTAAATTTAGTTAAATATAATAGAACATGATTTTTGATAAAGAAGCCAGAAATATACAATGGAAAAAAAAAGAAAGCATCTTCAACAAATGCTACTGGTCTATCTGGATGTCGGCATGTAGAAGAATGCAGATAGATCCATTCCTATCTCCCTGCACAAAACTCAAGTCCAAGTGGATCAAAGACCTCAACATAAAACCGGATACACTGAATCTAATAGAAGAGAAAGTGGGGAATTCATTCTTTTGAATGCATTGGCACAGGAGACAACTTCCTGAACAGAGCACCAATGGCTCAGGCTCTTAACACCAGCAGTTGATAAACAGACCTCATGAAACTGAAAGCTCTCTGGAAGGCAACAGACAGAATGGCGGGCTAGAGGATGGGAAACGATATTTATTAACTGCACATCTGACAGAGGGCCGATATCCAAAATATATAAAGAACTCAAGAAACTAGATATCAACAAACCAAATAATCCAGTTAAAATGGGACAGAGATCTAAACAGGATTCTCAACAGAGTAATCTCATATGGCTAAGAAACACTTAAGAGATGTTCAGCGTCCTTAGTCATCAGGAAACGTAAATCAGAACTACTTTGAAATTTCATTTTACATCTGTCATTTACATGGCCAAGATCAAAACCACAAGTGATGGCTCATGCTGTTGAGGATATGGGAATCCTATGTAAGATGGGGAGGAAGGGTTGTGTGAGCCAGAGAGTTCAAGGACACCACCAGAAAGCCACAGGATCAACTAAGGCTCGTAGTGTCTCAAAAAGACTGAGTGGAGAACCAGGGAGCCTATGTAGTAGGGCCGACCCATGTTCTCTGCATATGTTATGGTTGTGTAACTTGGTTGTGTTCTTTGAGGGCTGTCTCCAACTCTAGTCTGCCCTTGGGACCCTTTTCTCCTACTGGGTTACCTAGTATGTGCCTAGTCTTACTGTAACTTACGCCACATTTTGATATTCCTGGGAGGCCTGCTCTTTTCTGAAGGGAAACAGGAGGAGTGGATCTTGGGGAGTGGAAGGGACTTGGTGGAGAGGCGGGAGAGGATTTAACATATGAGAGAAGAAAACAGACATTTTAATATTGACTTTAAGCATGATGGTTGAGAGAGAGAGGCTCTTGGGTACAAGGCACAGCTAGGCATATTTAAGATAACTTTACAGGGATATTGACACAACTTTGGTATTCTCAGTAACTATATTACAGGTTTTAGAGCTTTGCTTTTAGAATTTATTTTCATTATTTAGTTTTTAATTCTAGAAATAGCCTTATTAAAGAATGATTTTTTTAAAATTTCTTTTTAGACAGGTTGTCAGTATATAGCCTAGCTGGCCTCAAACTTACTGTGTAGCCCAGGCTGGTGGGCTTGAACTTGTGGACTTCCTGCCTCAGCTACCATAGTGCTGGAATGACAGGCATCACCACAGCTGATATTAGAAGTGTGTTTTCTTTTTAAAGATTTATTTTATGTGTGTGAGTGTTTTGCTTGCATGTATGTGTGTGTACTACTTATATGTCTGGTGTCCATGGGGGTATGAAAAGGTGTTGGATCCCCTGGGACTGGAGTTCCAGATAGTTGTGAGCTGCCCCGTGGGTGCTTGGAATGGAACCAGGGTCCTTCTGCAAGAACAGTCAGTGTTCTTAACCATTGGCCTTCTCTTCAGCCCCCCACATGTGGTTTTCAAACATCAGTTTTGTTGTTGTGTGTGTGTCAAGGTAATGGTACTGCAAGGTCATCTTTGATCCTTTGGTCATGGAACCCCTAAATTATCACTTTAAATTAGATTTGAAGATTTATTAGACGGTGATACATGTTGATTCAACGTTGTTGATTCGGAGGCAGAATGTAGGATCTGTCTGCTGGAAAGACTTAAGACTCCTGTGGACCTGACAGTGTGTATATTTCAACACACACACACACACACACACACACACACACAGAGAGAGAGAGAGAGAGAGAGAGAGATATTTATCTTATCTATCTATCTATCTATCTATATCTATCTATCTGTCTATCAATCACTCGTAATATTTTTCTTCCTCTTCCCAAGTGCCTTGCTTGCCAAATCTTGGCCAGAAGGTTGAACTTTGCAACTTGTAGACCAGATTTTCTTATTCTTTAATGACATTATCAGCCAGAGTTGTTATGTAGAGTTTTATTGATACTAATGGCAGCAACCCTCTGATGTACCTGAAACTAATTTAGTATACAGCTAGGCTAATGTTCCAGTTTTAAAAAATATAAAAACCCAAGCCTAGAAGATTTTATAGACTTTCCTAGAGTACACCCTTTGTTTTCTTTAGCTTTGAGACTGGGTCTCATTATATAGCCTAAGGTAGCCTTGGAATTATCATCCCTTTGCCTGAGCCCCCTCTGTAACTGGTGGGTTATAGATGTCACTGGTACAGCAGGTGGAGCAGACCGTTTCTGCTCAATATGAACTTTCTTAGGTTTGTGAAAATAAATTGATTTATTTCTTCTTTGTAAATGTGTTTGTCTTCTAATTATATATGTGTGTATATATTTATACACGAATATATTTATTGTAATTTTCTTCTCTTTTCTTTAAAGGGAGCTATTTTCTTGGAAGGCATAACTGTTAAAGGTGTAACTCAAGTAACAACCCAACCAAAGTTAGGAGAGGTACAGCAGAAATGTCATCAGTTCTGTGGCTGGGAAGGGTAAGACATATTTTCAAGTTTTAAACAAAATTTATTCTTTATGTAACACTTAAAGCTAATACAGGCACTAATTGGGCATTTTTGCTTCTTAAAGTTAACATGAACATTGAGTACATAAGAGGATTTCAGGTTTTTCCAAGGAAATCTGTAAAAGTCACTCTGAATTAGGGTCATATGACTGAAATCTTCCTCAAGAGTGCAGCGTTGCTGTTGTCACCAGTTTTTCTTTGATCCCTTTCTGTCTGCTGTTGCTGACTAATGTTGGGCTGATCCAACATGGAGTGGAGAAGAACAGAGGAAGACTCCCAGTGCCAACTTCTGTTTCCACTGTGCTTCCCCCCAAATTTAGTATGCATGATCCACATGGCAAAGCAGGTGTGTTTGAAAGTCTTATACTTCAGAGAAGAACTTGAATTTTAGCTTAATTATCTTAACAGTACTAGACCCGAGGATACCCCAGCCCCTTCCCACTCTCCTACTGCTGGGATTACAGCACATGCTTCCAGGCTTGGCTTTTACATGGGTGCTGGAGACCCCAACGCTTCCTTTTTTACATAAGAAGCATTTTAGCCACTGAGTTCCCTCTCCAGTCCTATATAATAAACATTCTTAAGTTAGCCCAATATTTATATTATAGCAGTGGCAATTTAGTCCGTCATAAACTTGTATTTTAAAATATCAAGAAACTGATAAAATTTTTTCCCCCTGAGACTATGTAGCTTTGTCTGTCTTGAAATTCACGCTGTAGGCCAGGCTGGCCTTGAATTCATAGATCCACCTGCCTCTGCCTTCCTGAGAGTTAGGATTAAAGGTGTGCACCACTACTCCTGGCTGAGAATGACAATCTTTTTTTAGATTTTTTTGTGATAGCTGATGCTATTATTCCATTTGAAATTACTCTCATGATAGGAAGAACATTGTGATCAACATGTGAGGCATTTAAGATTGGTTTAACACAAGATTGCATTATATGGGTTACAGCCATGACAGAGCAATGTTCTTTCTTTAAGGTCTGGGTTCCCCGGAGCACAGCCTGTCTCCATGGACAAGCAAAATATTAGACTTTTAGAGCAGAAGCCATATAAAGTAAGCTGGAAAGCAGATGGTACTCGGTAAGTCCCACTACTGAGAAACAATTACAGGCATAACTAATGCTTGAAGAATGGATAGTAGGTTTTTAGAGAAAGTGTGTTCCTCAGGATGTGAGTTTCTGACTTGAACAGTAAAGTAAACGTTTCAGAAATTATGTAGCTTTCATTTTATTGGTATTCTAAGCTGTATAAACAGTTTTAGTTCTTTCTGCTGAATATTTGGCTTCAGATTCTGTTAGTTTTATATAACTCTAAATTGAATTTCAGTAGTTTTTGGGATAGAATTACTTTGTAGCCTAGGCTAGCCTCAGACACCCCGTGAGCCCGCAGTAGTAGTCCTATTGCAGGGATTAAGGTATGAGCCCTCATACCTGTTTATGCTGAATGCATAGAACGAACATTCAGTTCTCTTTCCTGTCTCCTAAGATTTGGGGTTATAGACATACCCCACTAGGCCCACATTTGGGAACACTTTTTATTATCTTTATTCCATAATGTAGTTGCCAGTTATATCTTCCCTTACTCCATTGTTCTTCCATAAACAAATATATTTCAGTAAAACTTTAATTTAGGGGTCAGAGATGTAGTCAGTTGGTACAATACCTGCCTAGCATGGGGTGAGGCCGTCAGTTTAGTTTTTAGCACTGAATAAAACTGAGAATAGTGACTTAAGCCTGTAATCCCAACATTTGGGACATGGTGACTAGAGCATCAGAAGTTCAAGGTAGGTCATCCTCAACTATATAACAAGTTCAAAACTACTGTGTGGTACAGGACATCTTGTTACAACAGAAACCACCAGACTAACCTAACTATTCACAAAGCAGCAGCTTACTTTTTTCTTTTGGGTCGTGGGGGGAGAGCTTTAATCCCAGCGCGAGTGAGTGAGTGAGTGAGTAAGTGACTGTGTGTGTGTGTGGGGGGGGTGTAGGTGGTGGTGTGTGGGGGCAGGCAGAGGCAGGTGTATCTCTATGAATTTGAGACCAGCCTGATCTACAGAGTAAGGTCCAGTGCAACCAAGACTACACAGAGAAACCCTGTCTTGAAAACCAAACCAAACCAAACCAAACAAGAAAAAAACCACCCAAATCAACACTGACCAATCAACTAAAACCCAACTAAAAAATACCACCACTACCAAAAAAAAAAAAAAAAAAAAAAAACCACCAAAAACCTGATTGCTGCCAAGATGTTCATTCTTGAGGTATTTGAGAATATTACCAGTTCTTTGTTTGTTATAACTAGCCATATTGATATCTTTATGCCTGTTTGTGTAGATTATGATAAAAGTAGTATTACCTAGATAACGAGTTTGGTAAATGTGTCTTTCTAGAGGTTCTTGTTCCATTTCTGGGGTTGCCCAGGAGAGCCTGTTTCATTTCATCACTTCACTGGCTGTTTGAGGAAATAGCCAATTTGACAATTGGAAAATGAGCTTTTCCTAAAAACAAAGCCAAATTTCACTGATACAAATACTCATAAAACTAAAAGAATAATAAGATTTATAATCACTTTAGTTTATACTTTTAAAATAGCAGCATGGCTTCATTATATATTTTAGTTGTAGGGACAGTTAAGACAGGTAACCGTTATTGACTCCTTACTTGGTATTAGGCATTTTTGTAAGCATTTATGCAGAACGTCTCCTTTATTTCTTACAACTGTTTAACATAGCTACTGTTATCATCCTGTCTATAACTTAGGAGAGTGAGACATAGAAAGGGAAGCAGCTTTTCTGAGGCCACAGTAAAATAAGCAGCAAGAGTGGGTCTGGAATACAGACAAAATAGTATTCAGCCATACAAATTATTTTTAATTTTGGTCGTGCTAGGAATTGAATCTTGGGTCTTACGCATGTGAGCTTTGCCACAGTATTTTCCATATTGCCAAGTGATATCTTCATTATTTAAAAAAATCTTTTTTGGCTATTTTAATTTTCATTTCTTTCTTTTTTAATTTTTTTTTTTATTTTTAATTTTTTAAAAATTTTCCCTCCTTTCTTTACATTTCAAATGTTCCCCCTTTCCAGGTCTCCCCTCTGGAGCCTCCCCATTCCCCCCTCCCCCGCCTCTGTGGGGGCATTTATTTCTTTATGATAATGTATTCCTTATAAAACCCCGGGAAGGGGACATCTCCCCAGAAGGATAATTGCGTACCCTCTTAGGTAAATGGAGTTAAGAATTGGGTCTTTGTTCCTTCAGATTACACTCCTCAGTGTTTCTGCCTGCCCCCATTTCCATGGAAATGGGGAATGGTAACTATTGTTCTATTATAAATAAGCTGTAGAAAACCCGTGTGGATTTTCTTCTACTTTGTTTTGTAATGTTAGTTAGAACTGCACAGTACCTGCCGCTTAATGGGTGAGCAGGATCGTGCAGACATAACATTCATTGTTCTAATGGGTGAACACTCTGTCTGGAATAATGGGAGCCAGAGCTGCAGGAAACATTTACACACAGAGAACTGGATTTGCTGGGGATGGGATTCATGGAAATGATCTTAAAGGTAATTATACCCAATAATTATATGCAGACTTTAAACATAGTGCAACAGTGTGATTTCAGATCAGTACTCCATAAGTTTCAAATTTAAGCATTTAATTCTGTTTAAGAAATGTGGTAAGTTTTTTTTTTTTTAAAGCAGAAGGAAACCATATGTGGTGGCTCATGTTTGTAATCCTTAATATTATTTCCTTCATGAAACATTTTTGTATTCAGATGAGATAAATAATACTGGGAAGCTTACGATGGATAGATGTGATAGTCTGTTTCTATCCCTTCTTCCTTTCCATCAGTTCTACTCCATAAAGCAACTGCTTTCAGCCATTGTTATGTTTTACCACTTACATGCTGTCTCAAGCCTCTAAATTACATTTTATGTTTCTCTCTGAGCTGTGAGTGAGTGGCTGTTACATCGTTCGCCAGCATCCCTATGTCCCCCTTCCCTTTAGGATTGCATTGTAGTTATTTCACTGATATTCTTCACTGGCTGTAGTTTTAATCTTCCTGTTCGTGTTATATTAACCCTAAACAGTGCTTGTTGAGTAGAGCTAATGCTAGAACCCAGGGCATCCCAGGCAGGCAGTCTGTTTCTGAGCTACATCTCCAGTCCTGACTTAAATCCTGTCTGTCTGTCCTTTATCTCTCATCTGTCTGTCTGTCTGTCTAATCATGTGTGTTTTTGGGTGTGTATGTGTGTGTATGTGTTTGCATATAGGCAGGTGTGTACCTCAGAACATGTATAGAGGTCAGGGGGCAATTTTTATGGGTTGGTTCTCTCTTTCCATCATGTGGGTTCCTGGGATTAACTCAGGTCTTTAGGCTTGGTGGTAGTGTCTTTACCTGCTGAGCCGTCTCACTGGTGTCAAGTCCTAACTTGTAATATTTTCAGCTTGCACTATTTATAGACACTGTGAAAAACATAGTCTTTTAAAATTATTTTATGAATATATATGTATGCCTCAGTGTATGTGTATGTACCACCTGTGTACAGGAGCCGTCAGAAGTCAGAAGAATTAACATATCTGGAATTACAGAAAGTAACTCTTGATGTGTAGGTGCTGGGAATCAAACCTGGGTCCTCTGCAAGAGCAGTGAGTATTCTCAACTGCTGAGCCATCTCTCTAGCCCTGGTAAACAGATTTTAAAAACATTAAATAGATTTAAAAAAATTCTGTGTGTGTGTATGTGTGTGTATGTGTGTTTGTGTGCATGCTACCCACATATATGCAGGTGCCTATGGAGGCCAGAAGAGTGCATCAGAACCCCTGGAGCTGGAATTATAAGCAATTATAGGTGCTGGTGATCTAATTCAAATTCTTTGGAAGAGAAGCAAGTGCTTGTAACTGCTTTATCTCTTTTCCTGTGGTTTAATTAATTAATTAATGCTTCTTCTCCTCCTCCTCCTCCTCCTTCTTACTATTATGATTATGATTATGAGAGAGAGGCAAGGTCTTACCTCTGCCTGCACAGCCTGGAGCTTGCTGAATAGCAGAGGCTGACCTTGACCTTGAACCAGTGCTTCTCTTGCAAATATCATGCCTAGTGTTGTGGTTAAAGATAAGGTGAAGATAATTTTTTTTTTTTTTCTCCCTACTGGAAATATTTTTAGGTTAGTGGAATAGATCTTTTTTAAAAATTTATTTAGTTTTTAAACATTTTCATGTGCATTGGTGTTTTGCCTACATGTATGTCTAAGTGAGGGTGTCAGATCTCGGAGTTACAGACAGTTGTGAGCAGCCACATGGGATTTGAATCTGGGTCCTCTGAAAGAGCAGCCAGTGCTTTTAACCTCTGAGCCATCTCTTCAGGCCTTCCTTCCTTTCTTTTTAAAAATGTCAAGAAACCACTTTAATATTTCAAAGATGTAGGGATTTGATCCGTGAATTGCTTACAAAGGCATTTTATAGTGAAGTCAGAGATAGAAAAGGTCCCAGTGAGATCAGGAGTGGTTACTGCTTTTCTTCCAGCTGGTTAGCACATGCGTTGTCTGTCTGCTGCAGTGGGGCTGTTGCTAGAAGTGTACTCACTGTGGCAGTGACCACAGGTACCACTCAGACCTCCCAGTGAGGAGCTGGAGCCCACACTGCTGTAAAGTCATGGTCAGCTTGTACGAACTACTTTCCCTTCCCCCAGCAAAACCCAGACTAGAGACCCGTGAGGCAGAAGGCCTCTTTGAAGCTCTTGGACCACCGGCTTCTGACTTGAACTTGGCAGAGCTGTTGTGGTGGAGAACCCTCCTTTTCTGTCACCATTGATGACATGTGTGCCTCATGTATGAGTTGTCAAAATTTAGTTTAAAGTAAGTTTCTCTTTTACTCTACATGTTGTGTCATTCTTTCAGTTGATACTGAGTCTGGATCGGGTTGTTTAAAATGGTAGCTCCACCTGTGGAGATGCCTGCTGCCACTGTGTGTGGTTCTTGACCCTTTTATACTTTTTGTCATCCAGAAGTTTGTTGAAATAGTATACACATTTTTGTTCCTTCTTTCTCTTATTTTTATTAGCTTGTCAAAGTTACCCAATATTTAGCTGTTTAAAACATCAGACATCTCAGTATCTGAGAACAATTTAGTTAGGTAGTTCTGACTAAGTTAAAATGTTTACCAAAGCTACTGTGAATCGAATCTTCTAATATGATATGGTTGATGATAGGCTCTTCATTGACCATTGAGTGAGCTAACTATATAGCAGTATTGTTACAAAAGCAAAAACTTTTAGATCAGGCATTTGTGACATGCTTGAGATCCTAGTTATTCAGGAAGTTTACGCAGCAAGATTTGTTGATTTCATGAACTAAAAGCAAGCCTCAAATAGGCAAAGCAGCAAGGCCCCATCTGAAGTACCCCTTGCGCTCCCAACAACAATGATAGTAGATGTAAAAACAAACATTTCCAAACATTATAAATGTGGAAGCACACACAAATTTTCAAAGTTCAGTGGTTTCACACAATGGAATAAGGATCCAGAATGATTTTGCTGACTCACAAGACATCATCAAACTGATAGCAAAGGTTTCTTTTGTCTTTTAAGTAGTATTTGGTAGTTTGAAAAACAACAAACACGCCTTTAATCCCAGCACTTGGGAGGCAGAGGCAGGCGGATTTCTGAGTTCGAGGACAGCCTGGTCTACAGAGTGAGTTCCAGGACAGCCAGGGCTACACAGAGAAACCCTGTCTCGAAAAACCAAAAAAAAGAAAAGAAAATGCTCTTTGTTGAAGGGGTTTGCAACCCCATAGGAAGAACAACAATATCAACCAACCAGACCACCTAGAGCTCCCAGGGACTAAACTACCAACCAAAAGGTATATATGGAAGGACCCATGGCTCCAGCTACATATGTAGCAGAGGATGGTCTTGTTGGGCATCAATGAGAGGAGAGGCCTTTGGCCCTTGGGGCGTTTGATGCCCCAGTATAAGGGAATGCCAAGACGGGTGGGCAGTGGTGGGTGAGTCGGGGAGGACCCTCATAGAGGCAAGGGGGAGAGGGGATGGGATAGGGTGTTTTCAGAGGGAAAACTGGGAAGGGGGGATAACATTTGCAATGTAAATAAATAAAATAACCAATAAAGAATTTTAAAAAAGAAAAAAAAAATAAAGTTGTTAGCAATAGTTTGTCAGCCTCAAAAATAGGTGGTGTGAGGATCCTCTCTTCACCTCATGTTTATTTTCTCTTAATTGTTCGGGGTGAAGAACTGTAACAGAAAACGGGTGTTGGCATGGAGCTTTTCTGTTTTACATATGAAGGTCAAGGTCTTGGGTTTGCTTGGGAAGAATAGTAATTCTGAGAAATAGTCCTGTGGTGTGGTTTGGAAAAGCTCTATAACCCTGCATTTTAAAACTGAGTTCTGTTTCTTTTTCTTTATTTTAAATTCTGTCTTGTTAAGAAGCTAAGTTCAAATTTTGTTTGATAGTAGTTGGTTCCCAAAATGAATTGTTAATCTGTGAAATTAGTGAAATGAAGAAATGGGGAACCGAGTGCATTAATTGTACAATCCAATTCAAAGATTTTTATAGGTAGCCCATCTTAGTACCCTGTATCTCTGGCTGTCAGCCTAGCTTTAACATAGCTACTGCTGATAATTTTGCCATCAGGTAAGCTTTCTTGGACCAGTTTTAATAATATTTTGGAATTTAGGAAATTTAATTTAAAAAAAACCCTTATATAATAGAGAATTAGATTTTGTTGTTTGAAGTTAACTAGCATTTAAGCTTTGTATGTTAGCTTTGCCTGATAAAAAGTAAACTCTTGGGGGTATAGGATAGAGAATATCATTAGAACAAAATAATTGCTGCTTAAATTATAAAATTAAAGTGTCTATATATTGAGAATTCTTTGCTCTCTGGCCTTCATAGTTATCTTTTGAATATATGTATAGATGATCTTTTTCTTTTTGTCTTCTTTAGTGTTATGAATACTTATTTTTAGCTGTTAGGATGATCCATGCAGAATGTCTCATGGCACTGTTCTGTTAGTATAAACAAAGTGGCACTCAGTTTTTAAGAAGAGATTATTTATATGTGCATGTCTGTATAAGCATATTTGTGTGTAAGCCGATGCTCCTGGACACCAGCGAGAATGAGTGACAGGCAGTTTTAAGCTGCTGGATGAGAGTGCTGGTAACTGAACTCAGGTCCTCTGGAAAAGCAGCAAGAGACAACTGAGCCTTCTTTCCAGCCCCAAAGCAGCTGATTTCTGGTAGTGTAATCCATTAAACATTTTTCATTAATGTTAAAGAAAAATAAGAGTGGAGCTCATAGTTTATGGCCAAGTGCTTACAAAGCCTTGTAAACCAAGTAAAAGTCACTCATATTTCAAAAGTGCTATCTCTGTGCATAAAAGGTACACAAAACAAGCTTTAGTCTTTGTCAGCATGGTTCAGTGAGATCAAACCAGAGTTATATAGACGGATTAGATTATGCCGACCTGCTTGCCTGGAAAGAATTCTTCATGCATAGCAGCTAGCCACAAACATGGTGAGCTACTTTATCCTCTACGTGTTTGTTGTCTACTACTGTCACTGTTAGCCCAGCCACCAGCCTCTTACTATAACAGGAAAATTGTACAATTTTTCATTCATCTGGTTTTATTTCATTTTATTTTTGACATTAGCTAATGGAGGAAATTAAAATTCATTTAAAATAAATGTCCCGAGGAGCTGGAGAGGTGACAGATAGCTCAGTGGTTAAGAACCAAGATTCTTTGCTTCCCATGGTCCATACAAGGTCTGTAACTCTAGTTCCAGAGAATCTAGTCACCCTCTTTTGGCCTTTGAGGGCACGGGCCGTCATGTGCTGTACTGACATACATGCAGACAAAACACCCATGCACCTAAATAAATAAATGAAAAACTGAAAAATGGGCTGAATGTCAACATTATGCTATTCTATTTTTTTTTTTTCTGTGTACATAAACTAAAACCAAGTATTTCCCACCTTTTACTTTTAGGCTTAAAAGATTTTGACATAGGGTCTCATGTGGCCCAAGCTGGCGTTGGGCTGTCTGCATCCTCCTCCCAAGTGCTGGGATTGCAGGTGTGTGCCAGTGCACACAGCACCTTCACATGTTCTTAATTGTGTCTCCATGATTAGCTCACTTCTAAATGTTTTATTTATTTTTCAAAGTAATGGGGAAGTTTATGTAAAGCAAAGCAGTAGAAAAGATCAGAATTCTGCAAGAGAGTAGTAGGCTACCCATGTGGAGATACTCAAAGGCTTTGCTTCTTATAATAAATAATGCAGGATATTTGTCGTACAATGTTTATAGTCTAGCATGTTAGAGGCGATAGCTTAAGTTTGTTATAGATTAGGTAGTTTCAATAGAATATTTCTTGAAAAAAATTGAGTAATTACAAGAATATGGAGATGTTGCTTAAAGAAAATGTTGAGTGTCTGGTAGGTTAGAAGTCTGTTATTTGGACAGCCCATTCTGAGCACTAAGTCAGTATTGTCATATGAGCAAACACTTAGATGTACAGTAGTAATATTTGGGAGAAAAATGAGTTTGTATTTAAAATGATGATGATGATAGGCATGTTTCATGCCCTTGAATGGGTCACAATTTAACTGATTTTTTTTTTTTTTAAAAGAGAAAACTAGAGCTCAAAATGAAGTGTACTTGTCTTGAAGGGCCTGTATATACTCTGTGTCATGATGCAGGACTTTAGGAAAGGGGTTAGTGAAGAATGCTAATGGCAGCAACAGGACGAAGGAAGCCGGGATTGGCTTGCCAGGCGATTGATGTACATGTCTGTGAGTTGTAGTCCTTAGACACTCAGGTGCTTTGGCTGTAGAGAGGAAATTGTTACAGAAGGGACTACATCATCCCTTCATTCTTTGGGAGCATGACAAAGTGTAGTGGTTGCTGGGCTACAAGTCTCCTGGATTTGACTGCTGTGTCAGTGCCAGTGAATTATAGATAGAAGGTCCTTTATTTCAATCTTCGTAGGGTGTGGGCTTTTGAGACCTTTTTAAAAGAACTTTTTCTTTAAGATTTTCTTTCTTCCTCTGTGGATGCATGTGTGTGTGTGTCCATCTCTCTCTCTCTCCTCTCTCTCTCTCTCTCTCTCTCTCTCTCTCTCTCGCTATCTCTCTCTCTGTGTGTGTGTGAGAGAGCGAGAGGGAGCGCGAGAGAGCGCACGTGCTATGCTGTATGTGCGGGCACATGTACACTTCCGAGTAAGTGCCTCTGAAGGCCAGAACAGGGCACCAGGTCTCTTGGATCAAAAGCCGTCCCTCCAGCTTTGGGGTACGGAAGGCAGAGTGAGTGTGCGTGGCCATAGTCGTGTCAGTGCTGTATTAGCTTTGGTGACTGGGGGAGAGGGGAAATGATACCCGGAGAGCTACACCGGGACCCTTTCCGTGGTCCCCTTCAAGAGGAGGTAAGGGGAAATCTTACGGTCATCTACTTTGCAGTTATTCTTCCAATCCTTTAATTCCTTATTTTCACTTTTCTATCAAGGAAATCTTTTTTGGTACTAGATAAAAGTTTTGACATGACTATAGTAGTAGTTAGCTGTGTATCCAATAATGAGTTTCAGATGTTGTATATGATGCAAACATTAGAAAGAGGAACTTACTTGTTATCATGGTTATTCTATTATTCTATTTATTGTTGTTCTTCTTGTTATTTACTCCTGTCTATCTTTTCATCCAAGAGAGGAAAAATGTATTGACTGTAAGTTGGGTATATTCTTCGGTGGTACTTCCTTTTTTTTCCTTATTTCGCTAGAGGATTTTTAAAATTTAGCCGAGTTTCTTAGAAGTTGCAAATTTCCACTCTGTAAATCTGGGTTGGGGCCTAAGCCTAGATTCTGTGATACTAACAGGTTTCTTTTTGGGTAAGGCTGGTATACAGTTGGGACCACACCTCATTTTCCTAAGTTAACAGATAGGAGAACAAAGCTGGAGACACAAAGTGGCTTGTTCAGGTTCTTTATTAATAATGTTTATTGAGTAATTAAGCTTTAATTTTCTTGCCTGTTTTAAAAATTAATTACGTTTTCATTTATTTTTATGGTTCGTATGTATATGAGTATCTGTGTGTATGATCTCCACTGGAAGTCAAGGGGACGGACACCTTGGAGGAGTCAGTTCTCTGTTTCTACAATGTAGTGTCTCAGGGATGAAGTCAAGTTGTCAGACTTGATGACAGGTGCCTATACCTGCTCAGCTACTTGGCTTGCTTTTGTTAATTTTGGAAGGCAGGGGAGCAGGCCTTCAGGCATCTCAGGCTAGTCTTAGATTTGTGTAGTCAAGGATACCCTTGAAATTCCAGGAATCCTGCCACCTCCAGGTGTTTGGATTACAGACGAATCTTTCCAGATTCTTGTCTGTTTGAGTTCTTATACTTTTCGATTTAGGTGTCAACTTAGAAGAGATTAAAATATCTATTTTAGAAGATATTTAAGTAGAGTTCCTTGTTATAGTAATATAATCTCTGTCTGTCTCTCTCTCTCTCTCTCTCTCTGTGTGTGTGTAAAGAGCATGTGGTCTCTGTTTTTATGAGATTACCTTTGGTTCTGTCTGAAACACATGAACTAACTCCTGACATCATGAGCCAGGAAGTAGAGATGAAGACTTTGAAACAGGTTTGTTTTCTGCAATTTGAAGGTCCCTAAGGTCCCCACTGGGTTTTACTTCCTGTAGTTTTATAACCCCCAGTATAGCGAATGTGGGGACCAGGTTTTAAAGTGGACTTTGCAGGGAACTTCCATTCCATACCTGGCTTATTGTGTCTTGGGCGTGTGCTGAGATAGTATTTTCTTACACAGTGCTAGCTGTTCTGCATAATACATTTAATTATTTTTTAACTTCTAAAACTATGGCAAAATACAGGTAACATAACAACTACCCTCTCTCTTTTATTTCTCTTTTGATACGGGGTCCTTTTATTTGTTCAGCTGGCATGGAGCTTGTGATCTTCCTGCCTTAGCTTCCTAAGTTCTGGGATCACAGATGTGTGTCACCATGCTCAGCTTATTTTGCTGCTTGTGAGAGTCATCAGCAACATCATCTCCGTTTAGAATTCTTTCATCTTATGAAACTGAAACTCTGTAGCCTTGAAACAGTAATTCCTCATTCCTTTCTTCCTTTCACTGGCAACCCCATTCTGTGTGTACGCCTCAAGATTCCTTCTGTGAGTCCATACAGCGTTTGTGACTGGCTTATCATATTGCACTTAGGAGACATCCTTACTATATGTGAGCATTTTCTTTTGAAGACTGAATAATATTCCATGTTATATATGTACCACAGTTTTGGTTATTTGCCATTCAGAGAATACATGATGAGTTTTCTGTGTTTTGGCTTTTGTGAGTAATGCCGCTGAAAACATGGACATGTTAACTCCTTTAACTTTTATGAACACTTTATTTAGTAGGTGACGATTTTTGGTGACTGGGAATGATCAGGGAAACTGTATAAAGATACAGCAGTTTTCTCTTTCTTTTCTTTTTTGGTGCACATATGTATGTGTGCATGTTTATGTGTATGTGGGTATACTTAGACCCCAGAATTCCAAATGTAAACTATCTTTAGCTGGTAAAATCACATCCTTGCCAGATTACGAGATAAATCATAGTCAGCTGCTGTGGACATCTGAAGCAGGCCCATATCCCACACCTGGGATTAAGACAAAAGCATATTCTCACAACATTTCTGGGTTTTTAAAGAAAAAAATCTTATTACACCTATGGGGGTTATTTTTATTCAAACCACCAAAGTGAGTATGGGTTTCTTTGTGTGAATTCACACATCAAGGCCGGAGATCAACCTTGGTGTGTTTTTAAGAACACTGTGCACCTCCTTTGAAACAGAATCTTTCATTGGCCTGGAGCTTACAAATCATGTTAGACTGGCTGGCCATGAGCCCTAGAGATCTTCCTATTTCTGCTTTCCTACCCCTGCCCTTTTTTTTTTTTTTTTTTTTAAAAAACATAGGTTCTGGGGATTAGACTTAGGTCCATGCTTGCAAGGTGGGCATTTAACCAATTGAACCTTTTCCTTAACTCCTCAAAAATAATTTTTCTTTTTAAAAGATTTAATTTGAGACAGGGTGTTAACTATATATCTGTGACTGGCCCAAAATTCCCTATGTAGGCCAGGCTGTAATTGAACTTATAGATCCCTGCTTGTCTCTGCATCCCGAGTTCTGGGATTAAAGGAGTATCCTACTACAACTGGTTATTCTATTTTGAATTGTATGTATGGATGTAGAGGGTTTCTGCAGACACCATGGCCCACAGGGTCGATCCAGGGGAGACAAGAGGGAAAGTTTGTTTAGTAGCTGACAGTGGCTCAGACTTGGAGAGTCTGACACTAGATAGTTTATTTTAGGCATACTTAAGAGCACAACCCAATTTGGAAAAAAGTTTCCTGGTGATTATAAACTCAATCTCATGTGTACGTAAAACTTACATTGAAACTACATTGAGACTCTCTTGTAAAGTACAAGTGACATTTTCTATAAAGATAGTTCCTATAGATTAACTGAGGAAACAGGCTCAAGATAAACAAGTTCTAGATAAAAGATTTGGGAGGACGATAACACCATAGATTGGCCGAGATAAACCAGGGTCTGGGGGAGCCTATGTGAGATATGGGATAGCACAGAAGTCATCAGGCTATTAACTATGTCTGCTCCTAGAAAACGGACTATACATTTCTCTCTTTGAAGTGGCAGCCTGGTGTGCTTAACATTCCTGATTTTCTTAGTGCTTATCTGTGAGCACAAAGACCTACATGCCTTCTACATATGGGTGTGTACAAGTATAGATGTTAGCAGGAGCCAGATGTGTCCGATATCTGAGGCTGGAGTTACAGGCTATTGTGAGTTGCATGATGTGGGTTCTCGGAACTGATCCCAGGACCTATGCAGGATCAGAAGGTATTCTAAGGGATGAACTGTATTTTTAGTTTTCAGATGATTTAAAATTGAATGGTTTAGAATAAATTTTATCTCTCTTATTCTACACTTGATTGTTGGTATTACCTGGCATTTATTCATGAGGTAGGATGGAGGAGACTAGAATCTGGATCTTGTCTTTAGATAAGCTCTCTGTTAATGGGGTGGTGTGTGTGTGGGTATGTGTGTTTATGCTTTGTAGAAGTCTAATTTTTTTTTTCTTGTTGAAGGAATTTCTTGAAATAGAAGCTTCTATAATTTTGAAAATGATCAATTTCTTTTGATAGGACACTCATGACATTTGAGAATGTTTGGAGATTTAGCTGTTTATTGTCAGCATCTTGAGTTCTTTACTGTTTAGTTGTACATTAGTTAAAATTGAAACAAAAGTTACTCTTTTGTTTAATGACTTTTCCATAGACAAAGTTTACCAAGATTTAGTAGGGCATTTATAGTATAAGCAATATATAAAGTAAAAATGACTTGTTTACCTGGAAGAATCAAGGTACTGGCAAATTGTGTAACTGCTGCTGGCCTTCCATTTAGTATACAGTTCATTCTAAGAGAAGAGATTGGTTAGAAAGAGTTGATATTTCTATTAATAAGGAGTAATGGGCTTCACAGTTTAAAATTAAATAATACATGTTGCCTGTATAGTCATGGTGTGCATGTAAATTATCCGGTAATAGAATGAAGCTGATGGAAATTTAAGACCACAATGTCTTAATCACATCTATTTCATGACTAAGAATGTGATTTGAGGATTCAAAGAAAGCTCATCCTTGTAAAGTTGTTGTGTTTTATATGTAGACTTAATATACCAGCATCAAATACCTGTAGTATCGGAGTATTTTAAAAATGTGCCATGAAAGCTTGGCTAGTTAAGTGTTGTCTTTATCAGTGTTAATAGCAGTAATAAAAAAATGCTTGGGCTGGAGATATCTCGTTTGTACAAACATGCAGACCTGAGTTTGGATCCCAGCTCCCAGGTAAAAAGCTGGGTATGGTTGAAAGCACCTGTAACTGCAACTCATGGAGTGAGGGCCAGAAACAGGAGGACTGCTGTCTGGCTGCTAGCCTAGATCTAGGTTCAATGAGAGACCCTGCCTGTCTCAAGGGAGTAAGATAGTGATAGAGCAAGACACTAATCCCGCCTCCCGCAACGGGAGGGGGTTGGGCGGTGGAGCAGGGATTAGACTGTGGTGCTAGTGTAATATGTATGTTGTGAAAACAAAGACCTTAATGTGAAGTTTTGAATTTTTAGGAGTTTAAAGACAGATTTCTCTTCCAGTAGTTATTCTTTTAAGGAGTTAAAACATTTTATGAGCCAGGTAAACACAAGTAGTAGGTTTGATTTTAAACTAATCTGTTGGATTATATTATTATCATCAACTTGTTTCTTGTGTTGTGGAAATGTCTGAAACAAGATTTTGAATTATCTTGGTTTCTTTCCCGGTGGTTCTTTTATTTTAAATTGTATTTTATAGAATTTTAGCATAAGGAGTGATTTGATTCCCAAATTAGCCAATGAATTTTACTTAATTCCTAAGATCACTAAATTACCTACTTTGTATATCTGCCCCAAAGATAATGAAACTTTACTGTAATTGCACTGTTAATTAAACTGTATAATTGCAGCATTTTAAGTTTATAAAAACCATATTGGATAGTTTAGGAATTCTTAGGGCAATGTGGTTTTAGAAGGTGAGGAGATAGGCATTTCCCTTGGAGGCCGTAGGAATTGTGTTGTCCACAGGGGATAAACTTAGTTCTTGTAATTTTGTGTAATGCGATGCATTGCTAGCTTTGATTTATGGATGGAGCTAAGTAAAGGGGATGAGGAGGAAGGACTTTAAAAGATAGACAAATTATGCTTAAAGTTTTAGTTTCTATTCAAAGTTAGGAAGAATCTAAAAAATGTTTGGGTTAAAGAGGACATGGTATAGTTTTGCAAAAAAAGTGATCAGGGATGGAGTTTACTGAACAGCTGGCTAGTGAGAGACAAAGGCCAGTGTTCCATCCCCTGGGGAGGGAAGGAAGCTCAAGCTGTATAGAACAAAGTGTGAGAACTGTGTTGGTGAGTAACTGGTAGGCCTGACTAGCTTTTCTTAGGTCAGGAAAGCTTCAGCATTGTCCTTTGTGAAGTGACTCTGAGCTCTGCATTGTCTTTTTAAGATGTTTGCAAGTTCCCTAGGATTAGACGTGACTAGAAGGGTAGCAGTGGTTAGTAATGGAGTCTTGTGAGGGAAGCGATCCCGAAGGGAAGGTTAACTCAGCCTTTGCCTGTGTTTCTGTCAAAGGATGAGATGTAGGTGTCTTGCCTCCTGGTACAAGGTTATTCTATGTAAATAGCTAGTATTATGCAACTCTTGGTATCAAGGGTATGCCAGGGACATAACATTGCTGCTAAGTCATAGACATGTTTAATTTCCACTCAGCTGAAGAGAGTGTGGAAAAAAACCACAAACCCACAAAGCTAGTATGGGGGGGCATACTTAGTAGCATTCTTGGTGGTGGAAATCAGTTTGACTAATGTCTCTAAAGGAGTGTCTTGGATGCCTCTCATGAGAAGTAATCTTAAGAAGTTGTCTTTTGACAACTTTATCATCAGTCTTGTTCTCCCCTCAGAAGTTCTAGCTCCTGGGTGGGGATCATGGAATACCACTCTCTTCAGCTCTTAGGACTCATAATTTTGTTTGATGCGGCTCTGTTGCTAACTTTGGTTCATGGATGGGAACTAAGTAAAGGGGATGAGGAGGAAGGAATTTAAACAGTATATAAAATGTGCTTAAAGTTTCAGTTAGTTGGGGTCTGGAGAGATGGCTCAGAGATTAAGAACACTAGCTGCTCTTTCAGAGGTCCTGAGTTCAATCCCCAGCAACCACTTGGTGGCTCACAACTGTCTATAATGAGATCTGGTGCCCTCTGATGACCTGCAGGCATACATGCAGGCAGAATGCTGCATACATAAAAAATAAATAAATAAATAAATCTTTAAAAAAAGTTTCAGTTTGTTTTAATAGTTGGAAAGAGTCTAAATATTTGGGTCAAGGAGGACATGGTATAGCTTACAAAAGAGGTGGTCAGAGATGGAGTTTCCATGTTAGTGGATATTTTTATGATTTAAAATAATGGGATACTGTACTTTTCTGTGGATGTTTAGTATTTAGTCTGGTTCTTTTTTTCTGTGATACTTGAGTTTTCATCGCTATAAAATAGTGTGACGAGCTTCCTTGTACCTAATCTTGCTTAAACATTTATTGAGTGTCCTGTGTGTGTTTAAATGGACCTGGTCTGTAAAGACAAAGAGATCTCTGCTTTCAAAGTCTCAGATAAATTTCTGAAATGTAAATTTGTCCTCAGAGTTGTGAATTGGTGGTATGGTAATCAGCGTTATTCCCTGTTTAAAGTAGCAGTAGGACTGTGGATTAAGACTCCAGTGTGCTATTGCTCACAACTTTGTCTGTCATCCTTTTCTCTGTGTACTTCCTAAATTTCACTAATGCAACTTTTTACTCAACTGTGTAATCTCAATGATGAGAAAGGTAAAACTGGATTTTTTTTAGGTCAGCTGGAAAGTTGCATTTACAATAGAACATTCTATGATTATGGCGTTTCTGTAATCTATAATTACTGTGTATGTACCTCTGTAGAAGGAACACTACCCATCTAGATGTGATGATGGATGTTTGTGGTCCCAGACATGGGCTGGGGAGGCTTTCTAGTGCTGTGCAGTCTAGAAGTCTTGAGCCTGAGGCCAGCCTTGGCTACACAGCAAGATCTGTAAAAACAAACCAGAAAACAAAATGGAGCACGAGAATAAAACAAAAGGATTCAGTGAAAATTATGTGTCGTAATGAATATATGGACATGAGTAATATTTAATATTAAATTTGGAATTAGATAATTTTCTAATAAGAAATTATACTAATGGTTCATGATTGTTGATTGTACATCTCTAGTTAGGTACTGAGCCTCTATCTAGTAATGTGTGAGGTAGTTGTCTCTTTCAAAAATAATCTGGCTTACTTTCATAGTCTTAGGAGTGATATCAAAAGACTTTCTATAGTCTCTAATCTTTGTTCCCAAATATGAGACAATATGAGACAATATAAGACAACTCATTATTTATTTTGGTGCTGTGGTCTGAACTTAGGGTCTTGCATCGGCTGGTAAAGTGCTCTACCCCCATGTGTGTTCTTAGCTCTGCTCATTTATTTCTGCAAGTATCACATAATAGAAGGATCTATCATTTGGAATGAGGAGAATTGAGGCCAAAAATTGTACTTCAGCAACTTGTTTCAAAACCCAAGTATTAATACATTAGAGGACCCCCTGAATGCTAATTACTGGATAACTTTTTGTTATTTCCTAGATATAGCTGTTTTTCACATGATCAATTCTTTGTAGTATTCTACCCTTTAAAGGCCTTTTGGTTTTGATCTTTTAAACTGTTGATATGCATGGGTGTACAGTATTTTTTTAAAAGATTTGTTTATTCATTTATTGCTTGCATCATATGTGTACACCTTGTTCCTGCAGTGTCTACAGAGGCCAGAAGAAGCACTGGATCCTGGAATTGTAGTTCTGGATGATTTTGAGCTAACGTGTAGGCACTAGAAATTAAACCCATGTCCTCTGGAAGAGCAAGCTAATGTTCTTAAGCACTAAGCTATCTCTTAAGCCCTTACAGTATTTTTTTTAAAAAATTGGTAATATGTTTAAAATAGGAAAGAAAGTTCAAACCGTAAGATAGATGGTACATAGATTTGTGTGTGTGTTTATCTCAAGTTAGTGTATCACTACTCTAGAGATTAATAATTTATTTTATGTGAACATTAATTTTTAGCATCTGAGTATCAAGTAAAGAGAAGTAAAATATCTGCCTTAGGCTCAGAAGAGGCAAACCATTTTTTGCCCCAAATTTAAGAATGTATTAACTTAAGCCAGTTTTTCTTGAATGCAGATTAAGGTTAAGTTTAGGAAGCTAGGACTGACTCAATAGGAGTTACGTTTTGTCATGATTTTAAGTTTTTAAAAAGAGTTTTGTTTTTTAGGTATTTAAATTTTATTTGGTGTATATGATTGTTTTGCCTACACTTATGTATAATAGGTGCCTGGTGTCCAAGGAGTTCAAAAGAGGTCATTGGATCCCCTGGTATTGAAGGTTACAGATGGCAGTGAGCTGTCATCTAGACGCTGAGAGTTGAATCTCGGTTCTTTGCCAGAGCAACAAGTGCTCTAAACCTCTGAGTCATCTCTCCAGCCTGACTCCATTTCTTTTTTTGAGATTGATTCTCAGGCTGTATAGCCCGGAACTCCAGAATCTGCTCCTGCAGTACCTCTGAAGGCTGATACTACATATTACTACACCTTATCATGTGGTTTAAAATAACCTAATATGTATGCATACCTTAACTTTCTAAGAGAATAATATGATCTTTTAACTTATTTTTCTATTAAATACCTTTTATTAAATACTGGCCCAAGGCCTTAAAGATGATGGGTTGTGTATCTTGTTTAATGTATTTGTAGACAATGTCATAATTGCTTGTTACATGACATTTTCTTATGTTGATTTAAATTTATTTTAAATTTATTTTTGAGCATAATCCAGAACATTTCTTATTTCTTTCAAAAAGCCTAATTTCTTCCTATATGCCAAGAATCACTACTTGTAAAAAGCATGTACAAGAGAGCCTTGGGACTAAATATTCCTGTTGCTTTTGAGCCTGCTGGATTAGTATTTGGTTCATCAATTCTTTTCTCCAGAGTGAGGCTGATTGATAATTTTCTTAGTGAAACTGAGTTTTTGCCCTTTACATCTGTCAGGGCCAATCTATTTCCATATGTAACAAGAGTCTGAACAATCCATCACCTGCCTCAGGGTCAGCTGGAATCGTTATTTTAGGAACAGCGAAGACTTCCATGGCAGCTGTCTTCAGACTTCAGTTTGCTTCCCTTCCATCTTTTCCTTGTTGCTGACACACTGTATTCTCTGGATAGGTGGTTGGGTGGGTCATTGTTTTCCTCCATTTTCAGTGTTATATCCTGAATGTTCTTCCACTTCCCTGTCTCCCGGACTCTCTGTGTAACCACAGTTAGTTGATCTTAAACTTCTGATTATCTTGCTCCCATGTGTTTAAACTAAAAGCCTCTGCCATCAATCTAGGAAAGTTTCTGTGCTAGGGCTTGTGTAAGCCAGGCAAGCACTCTACCAACTGAGCTACCCTGTTTACCTCGACCCTTTCTGACATTGAACATAAACAGCTTGGCTGAACTTTATTTGCTTTTGACAGGATCTTGCTATGTAACCTAGTAAAGCCTTCAACTCTGTTTTTTAAAAATTTTTTTATTTTTTATTTTTATTGGATATTTTATTTATTTACATTTCATATGTTTTCCCTTTTCCTGGTTTTCCCTCCACAAACCCCCCTATCCCCCCCCCCCCCCCCCCCCCTCTCTGGGGGGGCCCCCCCCCCCCCCCCCACTGCCCTAGCATTCCCCTATACTGGGACATTGAGCCTTCACAGGTCAAGGTCCTCTCCTCTTCTCCACTGATGCCAGATAAGGCCATCCTCTGCTACATATGCAGCTGGAGCCAGTCGTGGGTCCCTCCATGTGTATTCTTTGGTTGGTGGTTTAGACCCTGGAAGCTCTGGGAGGACTGGTTGGTTCATATTGTTGTTCTTCCTATGGGGTTGCAAACTTCAGTCCTTTCCCCCGAACTCCTCCATTGGGGGTCCCCATGCTCAGTCCAATGGTTGGCTGTGAGTATCCACATCTGTATTTGTCAGACTCTGGCAGAGCCTCTCAGGAGACACCTAATCAGTCTCCTTCCAGTAAGCACTTCTTGGCATCAGCAGTAGTACCTGGGTTTGGTGTCTGTGTATGGGATAGATCTCCAGGTGGGGCAGTCTCTGGATGGCCTTTCCTTCAGTCTCTGCTCTACACTTTGTCCCCGTATTTCCTTTAGACAGGAGCCATCTGGGTTAAAAATTTGGAGATGAGTGGGTGGCCCCATTCCTCAACTAGGTTGCCTTGCCTAACCTCTGGATATGTCTCTACAGGTTCTCCCTCTCCTTTATTGGGTATTTCAGCTAATGTCATTCCTGTTGGGTCCTGGGAGCTTCTTGCTTTCCTGGCATCTGGGACTTGCTGGCTGCTACCCCCAGTTCCTCTTCCCCCATTGCTACATACATCTGTTCAATTTCCTGATTTTATTCGATATTAGAATGGCTACTCCAGCTTGTTTCTTGGGACTTTTTGCTTGGATAATTTTTTTCCCAGCCTTTTACTCTGAGGTAGTGTCTGTCTTTCCTGTATGCAGCAAAATGCTGGGTCTTGTTTATGTATCTAGTCTGTTAGTCTATGTCTTTTTATTGGGGAATTGAGTTCACTGATGTTAAGAGATATTAAGGCCCAGTGATTGTTGCTTAATGTTATTTTTGTTGTTAGAGATGAAATTATGTTTGTGTGGCTATCTTCTTTTGGATTTGTTGAAAGAAGATAACTTTCTTGCTTTTTCTAGGGTGTAGTTTCCCTCCTTGTGTTGGTGTTTTCCATCTATTATCCTTTGTAGGGCTGGATTTGTGGAAAGATTGTGTAAATTTGGTTTTGTTATGGAAATATTTTGGTTTCTACATCTATGGTAATTCAGAGTTTTGCTGGGTATAGTAACCTGGGCTGGCATTTGTATTCTCTTAGTGTCTATATGAGATCTGTCAAGGATCTTCTGGCTTTCATAGTCTCTGGTGAGAAGTCTGGTGTAATTCTGATAGATCTACCTTTATATGTTACTTGACTTTTTTCCCCTTACTGCTTTTAGTATTCTTTCTTTGTTCAGTGCATTTGGTGTTTTGATTATTATGTGACGGGAGGAATTTCTTTTCTGGTCCAATCTATTTGGGGTTCTGTAGGCTTACTGCATTTTCATGGGCATCTCTTTCTTTAGGTTAGGAAAACCTAACCAAATATCTTCTATCATTTTGTTGAAGATATTTGCTGGCCCTTTGAGTTGGGAGTCCTTGCTTTCTTCTATACTTATTATCCATAGGTTTCATCTTCTCATTGTGTCCTGGATTTCCTGAATGTTTTTGGTTCAGAGCTATTTGCATTTTCCATTTTCTTTGACTGTTGTGCCAATGTTTTCTATGGTATTTTCTACACCTGAGATTCCCTCTTCCTTCTCTTGTATTCTGTTGGTGATGTTTGCATCTATGACTCCTGATCTCTTTCCTAGGTTTTCTATCTCCAAGGTTGTCTCCCTTTGTGATTTCTTTATTGTTTCTGTTTCCATTTTTAGATCCTGGATGGTTCTGTTCAATTCCTTCACCTGTTTGGTTGTGTTTTCCTATATTTCTTTAGGGGATTTATATGTTTCCTCTTTAAGGGCTTCTAGCTGTTTGCCTGTGTTCTCCTGTATTTCTTTAAGGGAGTTATTTATGTCTTTCTTAAGGTCCTCTATCATCATCATGAGACGTGATTTTTAAATCAAGAGTCTTGCTTTTGTGGTGTTTTGGGGTATCCAGGACTTGCTGTAGTGGGAGGACTGAGTTCTGATGATGCCAAGTAGCCTTGGTTTCCGTTGCTTAGGTTCTTGCCCTTGCCTCTTGCCATCTGGTTATCTCTGGTGTTAGCTGGTTTTGCTATCTCTGACTGGAGCTTGTTACTCCATTGAGACTGTGAGCCTGTGATCTTTGATGTGTCAAGACTCCTGGGAGACCATCTCTCCTCGGGTGGTAATGGGGTGCAGAGAGCTGTGAACTTAGGTGTGTCAGCAGTTCTGGGGGTCCAGCTCTCTCTGGGCAGGATTTGTGTGCGGATAGCTGTGGCACAGGATTAGCTCAGGGGTGCAGATGGAAACCGGAAGGATCCTGTCCCTGGCTCCTCTGAGGTTCTTGTGCTCTGTGGGCTCCTGGTGGGTCCCGCTTGGGGCAGGTTAGGAGCAATAGTGGTGGTCTCACCTGTGACCTGAGGTATATCTGCACTCCTGGGAGACCAGCTCTCTCTGGGTGGGATTTGGGTATGGAGAGCTGTGGCACAGGGTTAGCTCTGGGGTGCAGGTGGAAACCGGAAGCTAGCCATCAATTCTTTTTTTTTTTTTTTTTTGGTTTTTCGAGACAGGGTTTCTCTGTGTAGCCCTGGCTGTCCTGGAACTCACTCTGTAGACCAGGCTGGCCTCTAACTCAGAAATCTACCTGCCTCTGCCTCCCAAGTGCTGGGATTAAAGGCATGCGCCACCACTGCCCGTCAAGCCATCAATTCTTAATCCTCTTGTATCTACGCCAGGTCTTTATTTTTGTATTTTATTTATGTTTGTGATGAGAAATTTGAGCACTGTTTTTATTTGTGTGTCCATGTGTGTATATGTGATGTATGTGGAGGTTTTGTTTTGTTTTTTAAAGACTAGGATCTTTCACTGGGACATGAAGCTCACTGATTGGTCTAACTTGACTGGCTATTTAGCACCAGGGTTCCACCTGTTTCTGCCTTCCTTGCACTGGGGTTACATGCTTGTGCCTTAATAGTTGGTATTTTATTGGGTACTACTATATTAGTTACTTTTCCATTACTGAAATAAAGACCAAAGGAACTTTGAGGAAGAAAGAATTTCTTTCATAGGGTTACAGTCCATGATGCAGAACAGGAGGCAGGTTGGCTACAGCAGCCTCTGAGAGCTTACATCTTGAGCCTCAAGCAGGAGGCAGGGAGATCCATGGGCATGGTACAGCCTTTGAAACTTCAATGTGCTACCCTCAGTGACATACCTCCTCCAAAAAGGCCACGCCTTCTCATCCTTGCTTAACAGTCCCACCAACTGGGGATCAAACATGAGCTTGTGGGGGCCGTTCTCAGTCAAGTCACTGCAGGTACTATAGATCAAAGGCAGGTATTCCTGTTTACACAGCAAGCACTTTATTGACTGAGTTGTTTCCTCAGCTCTCCACCATTCCAGTTACATCCAGAATGTGTCCATAATGACCTTCAGGAGCTACCAGCCACCTTAAGCGTAATGAGATGCTTGTTTTCCAAATACATGTGCATCTAGAAAGAGATAATCTCTGTTCCCATTCAAGCATTGTGCACCCTCACCAAAACCCCACTAAGAAGCCTCTGATATTATATTGCACCCCAATTGCAGTTTAACTTAACTGATTGTTTGCTGTTGAAAGAATAAATGGCCACACTGGGCTTAACTCTACCTATTTTCCTTTTGAAATAAGATTATCAAGCCTGCATATTTCTCCCCTCCAATTTAGCTTCGATTTGTGATGAAGTTTCTTCTTTTGTTTATCCTTGTTTTGTTTCTCAATTTTTTCATAATGCTTAAAAGGGAAGGATTACTAAATAAGCTGACTCGATAACCAGAATTAAAATACTACAACGTAACTACAATGCAACAGCTGCAAGAGTCTAGCAAGTATTTAAAAATCTACAGCAATAATAAGGTCATTTTCCTAAAACTAAGTTACCCTTGTATATACAATTGAGGTAATTTCAATTAGCATATGCATTGAATGATATTCCTAGTTTAAAAGACAGTTATGAATGAACCTACTAGGATAAAAATACTTTAAATCTTATGTCACTATTGTCACTTTCTTAATTCTAGTAAAATTTTCGTGTTTCAAATAAAATGAATTATTTCTGTTTTTTTTTTTGTTTTTTTTTTAAAAAAAAAAAAGAGAGAGACAAGTTTCACTGCCTGGGTGGGGTCCTCACAACAGGATCTTACTATGTAGTTTGGGCTGTCTTTGAACTTTCTCTGTAGACCAGGTTGACCCTGAACTCAGCAGTCCACCTGCCTCTGCTGCTGGGACTAAAGGTAAAAGGGTGCACCACTATCACATGTGAGAACCATGAGATCCTGTCATAAAAACAAAACAAACAACTCTAAATACTTATTAACTTGTAGATACCATACATGTAACTTGATTTCTGGAGAATGACTACTTTTTTAAGTGCATAAATTTCTGCATATTGGGAGTAAAGATCAATGAAAATTCTCATAGCTGTGTTCAAAATATTTTAATTTTATACTTATGAGTAAGAATTCTGACACAGTGATATTTTACTTTACCATAATGTTGATTGAAGGAGAAGTAGTACTTGTGCAGTTGGTATGGTAAAAAGAGCACTGAATAGTTTAAGCTCAGTGTTTTTTCACTTTTGATATGGAAAATGTAATGTCTGGTTTCTAAAACACATGTACATATTATACATACATATGTATTATATATACACATCACATTTTGAAATACTTTGATATAGAATCTAATCAAAATTACAGAAACATTTCTTCTTAACATACATCAAATTGTGTTCATAATAATCAAGTTTCCTATTTTTATGCTTCCTAAAAAAAAAATTTGTGATTTTTTAATTTGTATGATTGCACAAGGGACTGTAGTAATCATTCCATGAAAATGTTGTCCATCGAGAGAAAACAGGTCAGCTGTTGTAATCCTGTTTCTGATACCATATGCTAATACTTCCTTTTAATGTTTTATTACAGTTACATGATGTTGATTGATGGCACAAATGAAGTTTTTATGATTGACAGAGATAATTCCGTTTTTCATGTTTCAAATCTGGAATTTCCATTTCGTAAAGATCTTCGCATGCATTTATCAAATACTCTTTTGGATGGGGTAAGTAATTTATTTATATTTTTTTTTAATTAAATAATGCACTCATTATTAGTGTTACCCATACTTATGTTGAATTAATTCCTCTTTAATGTGGGATTAGTAGATGCCTGTAGTCCCAGCATGGAGCAGCAGAGGCAGAAGGTTTGAGCAAGTTCAAGGCCATCTAGGGCTAGCTTAATGAAATCATGTCTCAGAACCAAAGCACACTTCAAATATTTGTCCTTGAGTCCAAACAGCATTTTTCATATATTTTCTTTAGTAGAAAAAATTGTTCATGATGTGGGAAATGAGTTAAATAAATCATAAGGGAACAAAATAACTTTGTTTTTATTATTAAAATATTTGTTTTTAATAATTATGAAGTGGCTTTTTAATTTCATTCCTGAAAATAGCTTTCCCCTATTCATTTGTAACAAAAAAGGGGCCCCTTTAAATAAGAATTAATGTAGAACATTACAAAAAGTCTGGTAAAAGATGAGCATCGTGGCATATGCTTTTAATCTCAACACTGGAGAGGCTGAAACCGGACTATGGGGAGTTCAAGGTCAGCCTGGGCTTTCTGTTAGCTTCCAGGCTAGTCTGGCTCCATAGTGACTGTCTCTGAACAAAATCAAACCAAACTATCGAAAACTAACAAAAAATATAATGGAAACTCGTTGTGTTGGAATAACTTGTGTCCCTATTTGATGTCTGTCACTGTGGACTTTGTTCAGTGTTGAAAAATACAGCACATTCATCAGTAACATCGATGTTGAGAACTGAGTTTTCTTTCTTCCTTTTTCTTTTCTTTTCTTTTCTTTTCTTTTTCTTTCTTTCTTTCTTTCTTTCTTTTTTTTTTTTTTTTTTTTGAGATAGGTTCTTATATAGATTATCTAGTAATCTAGGCTGATCTTGACTTCAAGAAATCTTTGCTCTTGCTTCTTATGTGGTGTCATGCATCTGTACCATCACAACTGGCTTCAGAGTGTAGATTCTTAAACAGTTTGTTAGAAGTGCTGGGAAGCATGGGGCTTGTTGTAGTCTCAGGATTTGAATATTCACAGAGCCTTTAGCTTGGCTGAGAAAGGAGTGCTCTGGTCAAGTATGTAAGTCATTCCTGATCTCAGCTGATACAGAACTGAAAGCTGTACATGCTTAAAAGTAACTTTCCACTTAGCAGTTTTACACTTACTATTTGATATAAGTGTCTGAATGATGTATCTATATGCATAAAGACCATAATTTTGGATTTCCAAATTGATGTTGGATTTCCTGGGATTGTAGGAGTCACAGGAGATTGTGAAGTACCATGTTGAGTGCTGAGAGGCAAATCTGGGGTCTTCTCCTGAGCACTGAAATCGTCTTTTCAGCCACTCCAAACTGTTTGGATGACAGAAATCACAGGCTTAAAAATTGTCTAATGGTGGGCAAGATGGCTAAGTGGGTGTGTCCTTTCTGTGCAGGTGTGGTACCTGCATTCAATCCCTGGAAGGCGAGTAGGTGGAAGGAAGGAACCTAATCCACAGAGCTGCCCTCAGATCTCTACACACATGCCCCTACATGAGCCCCTACATACATCATGCACATACACGATAAGAAATTAAAACATAAATCTAAAATAAAAAATTATTAAGGAAAGACCTAATAAATAATAATTGGCAAATTCTAGGTTTAATTAAAAACACCTCTATAAATTTATTTTTTTGATATTTTATTGATTGATATTTGTATTTTTTTAAGAGTGGATACAGTAGGCTCTCCTATAATAATATTTAAATCTTATACAGATGTTAGTATATTTGTTCATTATGTAAACAACAGGGGTAGCAACAAGGAATGTGGACCTTTCTAGCTACGTATGGTATAGGACCTGCAATTCCAGGATTCAGCAACTTGAGGCAGGAGAATGTTAAGTTCAAGACGAGGCATGACTACATAGTGAACCTATCCCAGAATATCAAAGCCAGGATTGTTGTTGAGATTGCTCAGTGGATAAAGGCTCTTGCTGCCAAGTTTGATGACTTGAGTTCTGTCCTAGAGAGCCACTTGGTTGGAGGGAACTGACTCCTGCAGTTTGTCTTCTGACTTCTATGTACATGCTACAGCATGCATATAATCCTCCCCATACATAAGTGAATATAATTAAACACACACACACACACAATTAAACAAAATATAGTAAAGCAAAACAAACATCTCTTGAATTGCAGTCTCCAAAAGTGAAAGTATCTATATAAATGACCAAATGATTTTGATTAGACAAGTGGAAAAATGATGTAATTTCTTAGCTAGTTGTCTTTTGGTGGCAGTTTTTTAAAAGATATTTTTCTAAGCATAACTTAAATGTACATCCTATGTACTCAACATTATACAGTTTTATGCTAAAAATTTCTTTTTTAATAGTACATTTTTAAAAATGTGTGTGTAGGTACATACATTCCATGCATGGCTTGTGAATGGAAGTCAGGACAGCTTGGAGTTGGTTATCTCCTTCCACATGGGTCCTAGAGACTGAATTCAGGTTGTTCAGTTTTGTTATTTTCTCACTTACTGAGGGTCAGAATAACTTCATTGTTTTCAGTAATAGTATGTATAGCAACTCCATATGCCTCACTGGCCCCATCAGCTATCCACTGAGGGCCTTACACAGTTCAGTTTTCTTCTCTGTGCTGAGATGGGGAAGTTTGTGAGTAGTTATGAGACATAATATCTCCTTCGTGAGCTACATTTTGTTTCTAAGAGCTCCTGTTTAGGTCTTCTCTACAGTTTCATTTTTGGTGTTCATCTCTTTCCTGTTGGCTTATGAGGTCTTTTGTCTTACTAGGACGTACTTTATGTTACATATGTTCAAAAATATTTTTCTTTTCTTTGTCATTTCATCTACAATACACAGTTTAAATATGTAGGTCAAATATAAACATCTTGGTGCTCACTCTTTGGCTTTGTGGCATTTTAAATCTCTGTTCACCTCAGGATGATTATAATACCTATATTTCTTTTAGTGTTTTATATACGTATTTGAATATTTTATCCAGCCCAGTTATGCAGTCTGTTTGCAAATACTGCAGGCATGTACCTTGATAGAGGTGTTAAGGTACAGGTGCTACTTTGTTATTTTTGAATGTCTAGACATGCTTCAGTGCCACTTAGCTAATCTGTTTCCACTTTTTGGTTGCAAGTGTTTGTATGCTGAGTTCCATCATTGCCTCAACATCTCCTCCCTTTCTCCCTTCCTCTGTTCTTCCCCTCTTTTCTTTTACAGAGTCTGTAGCCCAGGCTGTCCTCACATCTGATCCTACCTCTGTCTCCTAAGTGCTGAGATTACAATGCATACAATGCATGCTACTATAGTAGGCTTTGACAGTTGCTTTCTTGTTCATTTGCTTATTTCATTTAGTTTTGTTTTTCTAGGGATTGTTTTATATATTTTAAATCCTGTGAGTTTAGTACGGGGTCTGACAAGCCAAATGTGTATACCCAGCTTCCTTGCATGTTCTTGAGATTTTACTAATTGTCTTTTGAATGAACCAACTGTGCATATCAAAGTTAGAGTAGATAGACTATGCTGGTCTAGATGGCAGTAAACTTACATTTTTTTCTTCAGAAGAATTCTGTGAGGCTTATCTTCAGACCAGTCATTTTTGTGGTTGCTATGGTTTCTCATGGTTGATCTTCTTGCCACATCAGCACAGGGCGGTGCAAGGTAAAGAAGGTGAAATGGTTTTACAAAACTAAGAGCATTTCTTATAGGTTGGGGTAGTTTATGTCCGTTGAGTGTCAGTTATGAGTGGAGACAGAGTTTAGAGTGTGGAAGCCTCCTCTCTCTTCTCTGGAAACTATTTATTGGGAAGGATAGAGAAAGACTGAGAGCAGCCTTTAGGTAAAAGTAGCCCTGCGATGTATTTAAGACAAGGCCTGTGGCCATTTGGAGGGGAAGTGAATCTCACCTGATGACGTGCAGTACACGTACCTTGTGTAGGGTTTGGGTTAAGGATGGAAGGTGTGGGGAGCAGAGAGGTGGTGGTTCCGTGAGAAGAACCTGCTGTGGCTAACTGAGTGCTCGTAGCTCTAGAGCTGTGCCGGGCACAGACAGAAGGAGCACAGGTTTGCTGGCTGGCTGGCCGCTCTCCTAGCTACAGGTTCAGTGAGAGACCAGATCTCAAGTGACTGAGTTTGACAGGAAGACACCTGATGTCTTGTGAGAGCCGAAAGTCATTTTTATGTCCTATGTCATTTAGCTTATCTTCTGTTTTTCTAGGAAATACCTTTTAACTGCATCTTTTAGGTTTCAACTTATGACCTCATAACTTATGTGCCTCATTATTAAATTTCCTCTTGTTTGCCAAATAAAAATAGCTTTTCCTTTTCTTAGACTTATAATATATGTCTTATTTGGACTGTGATAGTACTGGAATAAACCTATTATTATTTAATATTTACAACATGTTTCACTCTCAAGCTGTAGTGGCTTGAATAAAAAATTTCCTGTCATTCTAATAATAGCATCTCTCTTCTTCAGTGGCTCTAGTTAGTTACATCTAGCATTTGAGTTCCCTTACTGGGACTCAAAAGGGTTTTGAAGGGAGTGGCTGCATGTTTATTTTTTTATAACTTAGGATTATGCCTCATTCATAGCTTGTGTGCAAAAAATAGAAATGAATAGTCAGAACGGTTGGGTGCCTTGGGCTCTGAATACAGAAAATAGGAAGAGCAGCATACATGTCGACATGTTGGGCGTGTGGAAGCATCATGAAAGATTCATGCTCTGATTTCTGCACTGCAACATTCAGTCCAAAAGACAGCAGTGTGATTTCTAAGGAGTTTAATACAGAGGTGGATGCTCGCAGCCAACCGTTGGACTGAGAGTGGGGTCCTGGATGGAGGAGTTGGAGAAGGGACTGAAGATGCCGTGGGGGTTTGCAACCCCATGGAGGGAGCAACAGTGTCAACTGGCCTGACCCTCCCGGAGCTCCTGGGGACTGGGCCACCAACCAAAGAATACACATGGAAGGACCCATGGTGCTGGCCACATATGTGGCAGAGGAGGGCCTTGTTGACCATCAGTGGGAAGAGAGGCCCTTGGGCCTGAGGGTGTTAGATGCTCTAGTGTAGGGGAATGCTAGAGAGGGAAGAGAGGGGTGGGTGGGTGAACACCTTCATCGAGGCAGGGGGAGGGGAATGGGATAGGGGGTTTCCGAAGGGGAGACCTGGAAAAAAAAAAGTATATGCACATGTGTGTGAGGGTGTGTGCACATGAGTCAAGTACCCTCAGGGTCCATAAGAGGGTGTCAGATTCCCTGGAACTAAAGTTATTGGCAGTTATACATTGGTTTACATGGGTGCTGCTACAACAGTGCAGGCTTTTCACAGCTGAGCCATCTCTCTAGTCCTTTAATGAATTCTTGATGGAGCATGAAACTGATGTACTGGGTGGGATTTTCTCCAGGGTTCTTGAGAGGCTTGAAGTTGATGTGCTGTAGGTGGGGTTTCTTCAGGGTTCCTGTACTTGGCAGTTATTGAGCTTCTTTTATTTGTAAATTGATAGTTTTCACTTCAGGTGTAGAAATGTCCACTATTGTTACTACCGCCCTCCTTTGGAGAGTCACTCATGCTTTTTTCCATAATGTTTTCTTTTAGATAGTTTCTCTTCATTTATTTTCTTTTTCCCTTCCTCACTATATAGCCCTGGCTTGCATCGAACTCACAGAGCTGCCTGCCTTTGCTTCCCATGTGTTGTCTCTTCCTGTGTTTTCAAGTTCAGTGAATTTTCTTCACCAAGTTGCTAATAATCCTAACCATATTTTTGTACTGTCGAAAATCTCTGATTCTTTGTCTTCTGTGTTTATCTTTCTGATCTTAAACAACAAAATCAGTTATACATGAGTGAAGCTGACTTACTGTTCTGACCTGCTTACTAATTTTAATACCTTTGCCATCTTTGAGTCTGCTCTATTTGGCTTATGTTGCATGCCTGATTGGATGTTAGATACTAAAGTTTTACATTGTTGGAAAGAAGTAGTCATCTTCGTCTATTCCTATTCATTTCTCTGGTCCTCATCTCCCTTTCCTGCCTATTTACTTATCCTTCTATCTCTTACATTTCTAGCATTACAGACATATACTACCATATCTAGTAGTATGTTCCTTTAAGTTTTTAAAACTGTGTTTTGGAATCTAGTTAATTTATTTGGAATTTTTTTCAGAGCTAGATTTTAAGATTCTTTTGGTGAACCAGAGGATTTATTTTTAATTTTTATTATTTCTTTGAGAATTTGACAAAAGATGTTTTGTCATAATCATCCTCTTCCCCAGTCTTTACCCATCCAACTTTGTGTGTCTTTTTTAAAAACCCATTATTTTTTTTATTCTTGGATGTGCGGTTTTCCATTGGAGTGTTGTCACTTACCAGGGCCTACACTCTTAGAGAAGATGTTTCTTCCTGTCCCAGCATCTAATATTTGCCATGGTTAGGGATGTGGCTAACCATGTTCATGCTGGCTCCTTTTCCATGCTGGTTTGGTTTTGTACAGGTCTCCTGCATATTGTTGCAACCACTCAGAATCTGTCTGTTCAGCTGCCCTGCTGTGTCAGAAGCTACTTTTTCCTTATCCATACCACCTCCGGGTCCTAACCCTCCTCTGCCTGTGTTGTGTCCACCTCC
>JADRCH010000080.1:873946-952074 GCA_019843965.1 Rhynchomys soricoides | reverse complement strand
AACCGTAGTACTGAGGAGGTGGGTGGCTTTGAACCTCACCTTCCGGCTTTTGTCCTCCAGATGCTGAGATTGCTTGCATTCCACTGTGCCTTGTGCAGAATTTCTTTTGACTTTTTAATAACTATGGTAGATTTGAAGTGATTTTTGTTTGAAAATTTAAAGTCATATAGGAAATATAGTGTATAAGACTAAGCATATAGCAATTTTAAACAGTGATTAAACAAAATTGTCAAAATGATGCTGAATTTCAGAATTAAAAATTTTGTTATTTACTTTTAAATATTGCTAGTAATCCAAACATAAGGGAGAATGTAGTGTAGCCATTCAGCTATAAAGAACATATAACTGGTTGTGATGTTTCAAGTGTATAAGTCCATCACTTTTAAGGTTGACGCAGGAGGATTGCTGAGAGTTCCAGACTAGCCTTAGTTACCTCATGAGCTAGCTAGGGGCTACATAGCTAGGGACTAGCCACGGGCTACATAGCGAGACCCTGATTCCAAACTAAACTACAAATCTCCAACCCAAAACACAAGGAGGTAACATCCTAGATTATTTCAACATATATTAGAAATACATACTAAAGATTTTTGACACTCTGAAAATGTACCGATTTTATGAGTAAAAGTATGCGTGCTTTGAAATCTCATGAAGACATATATGGAAGCTTTATACCTTTTCTGTGTGTATCCTAATACGATGAAAAAAGTTGCTATTAAAGTAAAAATACATCTTTGTTTCTTTCAAGGAAATGATCATTGACAAAGTAAATGGACAGGCCGTTCCAAGATATTTGATATATGACATTATTAAGTTCAATGTAAGTACCTCTTATAATTTATAAAATTGTTAGAATTGTCACTGAGTTAATGTGCATGTTTATATATATTATATATAATATAATTAATATATAATACATTTTTGTAGTTCTAGATATTGAATTCATGGATAGGCTTGACAAATGTTCTACCATTAATATGTACCTCCAGTAATAGGATTACAAAAGTTTGTAATGAACAGAAAATGTATTTATGTCAAATATGGTGACACGTGCCTGGAGGATGGGACAAGTGGGATCAGGAGTTTAAGGCCACCCTCATGAGATCCTGGCTCAGAAAACCAAAAATGTAGTCATTTACTTAAACCATACTGAAAACATATTAGGAATTTGTAACTAAAGTATTTAAGATTTGGAGATTTCTATCATTATTTTAAAAGGTATATTTTTGGGGAATTGTATTTTACTTTAGTAAATTGTAATATTAAAATTCAGGATTACATTAATCTTAGTTACTTAAGAACAAATTTTTCCTGAATATTTCATTGTATATAACTTTAATTTTTGGTTGAATTTTTATAATTTAAACTAAAGCTTTCAACTCTAAGCATCTCAGAATTAGGAAACATCAGCTTTCTTTTTGTTTCTTTCTTAGATATATTTATTTTTATTTTTCTGTGAATGGAATGGGTATTTTGCCTGAATGAATGAATGAACTCCACGTGTGTGTGGTGTTTGTGGAGGCCAGAAGAGGGCGTCAGATTCTCTGGAGCTGAGTTCTGGGGTTAAATATGGGTCCTTTGCAAGAGCCACAAGCACTTACTGCCACCGAGCCATTCAATTTCTCTATCCATTGCTTGTTTCTTTGGACCATTTGCTTGGAACATTGTTTTCCAACCTTTTACTCTGAGGTGGTGTCTATCTTTGTCACTGAGGTGCATTTCCTGGATGCAGCAAAATGCTGGGTCCTGTTTACGTATCCAGTCTTTCAGTCTATGTCTTTTTATTGGGGAATTGAGTCCATTGATGTTAAGAGATGTTAACGAAAAGTGATTGTTGCTTCCTGTTGTTTTTGATGTCTTATTGATGTTATTTTTATGTTTGTGTGGCTATCTTCTTTTGGGTTTGTTGAAAGAAGATTACTTTCTTGCTTTTTCTAGGGTGTAGTTTCCCTCCTTGTGTTGGTGTTTTCCATCTATTATCCTTTGTAGGACTGGATTTGTGGAAAGATATTGTGTAAATTTGGTTTTGTCATGGAAGATCTTGTTTTCTCCGTCTATGGTATTTGAGAGTTTTGCTGGGTATAGTAGTCTGGGCTGTTATTTGTGTTCTCTTAGGGTCTGTATGAGATCTGCCCAGGATCTTCTAGCTTTCATAGTCTCTGGTGAGAAGTCTGGTGTAATTCTGATAGATCTGCCTTTATATGTTACTTGACTTTTTTCCCCTTACTGCTTTTAGTATTCTTTCTTTGTTTAGTGCATTTGGTGGTTTGATTATTATGTGACAGGAGGAATTTCTTTTCTGCTCCAGTCTATTTGGAGTTCTGTAGGCTTCCTGTATGTTCATGGGCATCTCTTTCTTTAGGTTAAGAAAGTTTTCTTCTATAATTTTGTTCAAGGTAATTACTGACCCTTTAAGTTGGGAATCTTCCCTCTCTTCTATATCTATTATCCTTAGGTTTCATCTTCTCATTGTGTCCTGGATTTCCTGGATGTTTTGTGTTATGAGTGTTTTGCATTTTGCATTTTCTTTGACTGTTATGTCAATGTTTTCTATGGTACCTTCTGCACCTGAGGTTCCCTCTCCTCCCCCTCCCCCCTCTCTCTTTTGGTTTTTCGAGACAGGGTTTCTCTGTGTAGCCCTGGCTGTCCTGGAACTCACTCTGTAGACCAGGCTGGCCTCAAACTCAGAAATCCACTTGCCTCTGCCTCCCAAGTGCTGGGATTAAAGGCGTGCGCCACCACTGCCCGGCCTCTTCTATCTCTTGTATTCCGTTGGTGATGCTTGCATCTATGACTCCTGATCTCTTTCCTAGGTTTTTAATCTCCCCAGTTGTCTCCCTTTGTGATTTCTTTATTGTTTCTGTTTCCATTTTTAGATCCTGAATGGTTTTGTTCAATTCCTTCACCTGTTTGGTTGTGTTTTCCTGTAATTCTTTAAGGGATTTTTGTGTTTCCTTTTTAAGGGCTTCTAGCTGTTTACCTGTGTTCTCCTGTATTTCTTTAAGGGGGTTACTTATGTCCTTTAAGTTCTCTATCATCATCATGAGAAGTGATTTTAGATCTGAATCTTGCTCTTCCGGGACTTGCTATGGTGGGAGAATTGGGTTCTGTTGATGCCAGGTAACCTTGGTTTCTGTTGCTTATGTTCTTGTGCCTGCCTCCTGCCATCTGGTTATCTCTAGTGCTACCTGCCCTCCCTTTATCTGACTGGAGCCTGTCCTTCCTGTGATCCTGGTTGTGTCAGAACTCCTCAGAGACCAGCTGTCTCTGGGATTCTGTGATTCTGGGATCCTGTGATCCTGAGATTCTTGTTGTGACAGAGATTCTGGAATCCTGTGATCCTGTGATTCTGGGCATGTTAGAGCACCTGGGAGTTGAGCTTCCTCTGGGTGTTGTGGGACTGGCTGAGGAGTGTGTGTCCAAGGTCTGCTCAGGGCACTGGCCCAGACCGGAAGGATGAGAGCACTATTTTTATTAAAACCACCACGGTCAAGTTTTTCTCGGCCTAAGAACTCTTTAGAAAGAAAAACTAGATGATGTAGAAATGTACAGGACAATATGAATAGATGTATTCATTTATTATATGCATGTGTCCATGCATGCCATACCTTATGTGTATAGGTTCCAGGACAATTTTCAGGAGTTGGTTCTCTGCTTTTCACTATGTGGGGACAAGGGATCAAATTTAAGTTTTTGGGCTTTGTGGCAGGTACTTTCACAGCTGAACTATTTCCCTGGTTCCAGAATTGTTAAATCTTAATAATGTTTCTATATTTTTTGTGCATCTGTGTTTGTGAATGTGTGTGTGCACTCCCTTGCCTGTGCATGCCTCTTTGGAGGCCAGAGGTCTATGTTAGATATTTTCTGTTTCTCTCCATCGTGTATTTGAGACCATGTCTTACTGAACCTAGGACTTCTTGTTTTGGCTGGGCAGGCTGGACAGAGAGCCCTGGGATTTGCCTTGCTTTATCATGTGGGTGCTGGGAACCATGCTTGGCAACATGCACTTTGTCTTCTGAGTCATTTCCCCAGCCCTACTTTTTTTGTTTTGATAAGAAAATGTTATAAATCAGCTGGGCAGTGGTGGCTCATGCCTGTAATCTCAGCACTTGGGAGGCAGAGGCAGGTCAATTTCTGAGTTTGAGGCCAGCCTGGTCTAGAGAGTGAGTTCCAGGACAGCCAAGGCTACACAGAGAAACCCTGTCTTGAAAAACCAAAAAAAAAAGAAAAAGAAAATGTTATAAATCTAAGAACAGACTTGCATGTGCTGTTCATCCTGTTCTCAGGTCTCTTTCCAGATACCCTCTGCTGTGCAGTTAGTGTTTATTGCTTCTTTGGATGTTTTTCAAAACATTTTACCCACCTTCGGTTATATCTCTGGATGTACAACATATACTTTTGCAAGGTTTCTAGAGTTTGTTGCATACTCTGTGATCATCAGTTTTATTTATTTATGTATATATGCATTTATTTATTATTTGCATTATTTTGCATTATGTTCTTTGGGTTTACTGCTTAGTGTCTGTAGAGTTAACCTTGTTCACCTGAAAATTTTCTAGACACTGTGTTCTATAATAGAATTGATATGCATCAGGGTTTCTGCTGTGTGTGTTTTGTGTGTGTTTGTGTGTGTGTGTGCATATGCGCGCATGTGTGTTTGTGTGGAAAAGAACTAAAAAGATTTTAGTTCTTAATACCTAGGTTTTCTGTTTGGTTGTTCATCTTTTTCCTTCTAAATGGGTTAAATTATTAAATTATTTATTTCTTTTGGATATGAGTCCTTTCTTTGTGTAGCAAACAGTATTATTTCCCAGTCAGTGTCTATGGACACAGACAAGTGCTGTTTTAATGACACTGGATTAGAGGGCCTTCTCAAAAAGTGTGTTTTGGGTCTTGTTTAAGAGATTCATCCAACCATATTTTATTCTATGAGTGGGTTAGTTATGCTTTTCACCTAAAGTTTATAATTGCTCATTTAGTAAGCAGTAATTGTATGCCTGTTACTGTACTTCATGATTTGAAGCCACCTATTTTTCACATATCTACTGTTAGGATATATTTATAATGGAAAACATTATATATTTCATTATTTAATCACTATGGAACATTCATAAATTCCATAAGTTTCTTAATTTATATTGCTAGCCCTAAATACCTGAGGCTGGGTAATTTGTAATGTCAGAAAGTTAATTTGGCTCAAGTTATTTTTGTTAAGAGAGCCAAAGTCTTAATTGCAATATTTTTTGTTCTTTTGTTTATTTTCTTCAGAAAGAATTTAACTGATCATTTTGATATGCTAGGTTCTGTAGTTATTGAATATAAAATGATAAATAAAACTGATTTCTGATTTCTTCCCTTCATGCCATTTCCATAACAGTTCATTGGGATTTGAGAGCAACAGAGGAAAACTTTAATGGATTTATTCTATTTGGTTTGCTTTAGATATATATTATACAGTTGTACCTGTATACAAGTTGTTAATGTTAATGGCATATATTGTATATACTTTTGTTATGATATATGTTTATATTGGATTTAATATCAAAATCAACTTGCAAAGCACTTATATGTAGAGGAGGATAGAAATGTAAAGGAATGTGGCTGAGCATAGTGTTTTAAACCCAGACCATGAAAGGCAAAAGTGAGACTGGTGTATGTAGGAAGTTCCTGGTCAGCTAATGCTACACAGTGAGCGCAAAAGAAATGTAAAGAACCAGTGTGAGTGTGCTGTGAGTAGCACAGGAAGGCCTGCATGCCAGAGGTGGAGTGGTGCTGGAGCCAGGGGAGCTCCTCAGCCTTCCCTGGCTGTTGATACGTCCGTGAAGGACGGATGCCAGGAGCGTTAGGTAGTTGGCTGCCCTACTCGATGTGTGGTACAGAGTGGGTCACAGAAGGAGAGGGCAACAGATTGCTGATAGGGTGGCAGATTTCTTGGCTAAGGTGTTTGAACTTAGATTTTATTGTAATAGGGTATCACTTGAGAGTTTCAGTTATGGCTATGGTGGGGTACTCCTTTGAAGAGAACTCCATTGTCAGTGTGGGTAGTGTTTGGAAGGGAGGAAGGACTGATGACAAGGAGCCCAACACAGTGCTTTGAGCGTTTCTTGCATTGTTCTCAGTGCTTCTACATCTGGCTGCCCAGGGCTGCCTGTAAAAGTTCTTGTGGATGTGAAGGTGGTCTGCGTTCAGCCTAGTCTTGTTTTGGTCACATGATATGTAATTTAGTAGAGAATTTAGACTACTTACACACCTTTCATTAAAAAAAAAAAACAACAACAGCCACAAAACAAAACAAAACTTGTTTGGGCCTGTTTCTTTTACCGGTATCTTAGTTTTCCTAACAGGCCTAATAAATTAGCAAGCCTACCATTTTAGGATTTCCTAAAATAGGGTCCTACATGGACTACGTCCTTGTTTGTTAACTTCTCCTCAGTGAATATCCTTTATGACAGTTCTGCCTATTTGTAGAGAGACTATCTTAGAAATTGTACCTAGCTTCTGCTCATTTTGTATTCACTCCTTGTTCTTAGTTGAGTGTAAAAGTTGTTATCCTTCTAAAGCTGAGAGAAAGATATCCTGAAGCAAATGCTGTCTCTCAGGAAACATTAGGCTGGGTAATAGAGATTAGAGAAGAGGAACAAGAAGGTAGTGTCAGCATCACAGAATTTTTCAGTGGTTTCTAAGTTGCTAAGTCTAAGACAATTACTGTCAACCGGGGATGTGTTTGAGCTATGTTTATGTGCACCGTATGGCTGGATAAGACACGAGTGTGCACACACTTCCTAAGGCATGACTGAAACTACATACAAACTGTTTACTACATACATGTAATAAATGTCTTCTTACTGATGTTAGGAAGTTTGATCACTAGTCAGTATGCTGTTTGTTTTGAATTTTTATACTTTAATGAATTTGAGTTTTAGGTTTTACTAATATAGTTAAATAATAAAATACAGCAATTTTGTTAATATTAATTCACATTTGAAATCTGAGCCAGCTTAGATAGATATCATTTTCTCTTGCTGCCTTATGTAATTTAATTTCAATTTAAAAATAGCTATTGTTAGTCTAATTATTGGGATGTATGGTGTGCAAACTCTTCACTAGACATCTCCAAGGATTGCCATTTGTACAGACTGTAGTATATAGCACTGCAGCCTTAATAGTTATGCTGACAATGCAGTTGTGGTCAAGTAAAAAAACTTGTTCTTTCATTCAGGCACAACCAGTCGGAGACTGCGATTTTAATATTCGTCTACAGTGTATTGAACGTGAAATTATAAGTCCACGACATGAAAAAATGAAGACTGGACTAATTGACAAAACACAGGAACCATTTAGTGTCAGACCTAAACAATTTTTTGACATCAATATTTCAAGAAAGGTAAAATTTGTTTCTTTAGTTGGGGATTCCAAGTTCCCATTGCTCAGCTTGTGAGAGGAACATGGATGACTAACTTCTCTGTTGCCCTGTCTTTCCCCGGGTGGCACCCAGAGTCTCCTTTTCAGCAGTGTTCTCAGTGTGGATATAATACCATGCTGGTTCCCTGTTCATTAGAATAGTTTGTGGCTAATCACTGGTCCATATTTTCATTAAAACAAACAAACAAACAAACAAAAAGCTACAATGTAAATATAAGTCTGGGGGGGGGTTCATGCCTGCTCTTGCCTGTTTTAGCTCGTAAATGACACAGAGGCCTGGTTTTTTTGTTTTTTTTTTTTAATTAACAAGCTGCAGTCACTAAGCTTGCCAGGTTCTGTGCTATTCTAGCTCTCTAAAGCTGCCTGCTTTCCAGCCACATGGTCCTTTACCTTCATTCTGAGTCTTGCTCTGGTTTGCTTTGCTCCATGTGTGTCCTCATGGAGACTCCTCCTGGACCATCCACATGGTTTCTCCACACACATTGCTCCTCAGGGTCCTTCTGTACTCTCGCTTCTCTTTTGGGATCAGAAGTCCAACCCTATCTCTTCTGCCCAGCTAATTGGCTGATCAGCTCTTTAATTTACGAATCATAGGTTATGGAAATTTTTCTTTTTATCTAACATTGAGACTGGAGATGCTTGACCATATCATCAGGACTGCAATCAGATCTCTGGGCATAGAAATCAGCATCTGAATACACAGTGCACACAACCATCCCCTAACACTGCAGTACACACTGAGTCATTTAGAATGAATCCAGGAGCAAGGGAGGTGTGTCTGTGTGTGGGGGTGGGGGGGAAGGAAGTGGGGAAGAAAGGGAGGGAGGAAGGGGGAATGGAGAAGAGAGAGGGAGGAGACAAGGCAAAGGAAAGAAGAGAAAGAGGAAAAAGAAAAGGAAGGAATGACTTAATCTAGTTTTATTTAACAGGCTCTTCATGTTGTTTAATACAGCCAATACAGTGAAGGTATGATGATCTGTTCAGGTTTTAGATTCACATATATAGTTAGAAATACCTTTCACAACAGTAATAAGAAGTAGAGTGTAAATGTGCTTTTATTTGCTTCATGTAATTCTTATCTGGGAGGCTTACTGTTGAATAAGCTCACCCTTTCTAGTTCTAGACTAGACTGGCTCTATCTCCTTTCCAAGCTGGCTTCAATCTGGCTTCTCTCAGCTTCTTAATGAATTTCTCTACCTGGCCTCAAAGTAATTCTGGCAATTTGTTCTAATCTTCTGACTCCTTCTTTTCTGGCTTCAACTGCCTCTGCTGACCTGCACTGAACTGTATGAGCTCACGAATGAACTCAGTTCCACTGCACTGCACTGCATTGCACTGGTTGCACTGCACTGATTGCACTGACTCCCAACTGACCAACTCTCTCTCCATGTGTTGCTCTTAACTATTAGCCTCTCTTTCCTGTCTGCTCTCTGAGAGTTGGATGTGTATCCTGTGTCTGACTCATTCTGTCACATCTTTCTGTGATTCATCACTATCTGCCCCTCATTTCCAAACATCGCTGCTTCCTTCTACAAACTGATTCCACCTTCTAGGTGTATACTAAGGGCACTCTGTATTCCAGCCAGACCATACTATGACCCAGTGTGCCTGGTTTCCAGCCAGATCACAGAGTCTTTGGATGTTATCTCTTGCCAGAGCAGCCATGTTATGTTGCTGGATTAAACTTCCTTTACAAGAGAGTGCTATAATTCTATCTACTTTTTTAGTTTGAAGGCTAATTTAAAATGGAATTATTTGACTAGATTAAATATGGTTGACAGAATTTTAAAAGGACACAGTAAAAAGTTTGACATATCTTTACTCATTTTTGCATTTGAGTCAGAAAAGTAACTACTCCTGTCAGTTATTACTGTATTTAGAATTCTGTTATAATATATAAACAAATATACTATTCATAGATTCATCGTTTTGCCACGCCCAATCAAGAGATGATTCTTTATATACTATTCTGCATTTCTTTTTTTTATTTAACTTTTAGCCTGACAGTGTTGGGTCTTCTCACCCATTTATTGTTAGACTTGGCCTTTATTCTTTTGTTAAATTTTATTTTGTTAGTTTGTTTATTTTTTTGAGACAAGGTTTTCCTATGTAGCCCTGGCTGACCTGGAACTTGCTGTGTAAACCAGGCAGTCCTGGAACTCAGAGATACATCTACCTCTGCCTCCGGAATGCTGCGATTAAAGGCGTAAGCCATCGCCTCCTGGGTTTCTTTTGTTTATTTTTGAGATTGTATTTTAATTGTAATTTTTTTCTCTCCTTTTCTCCCTCTGAACCATCCCATATACTGTTCCCCCTTCAAATTCATGAACTCATCTTTCATTGCTTGTATGGATTTGTATATACACATATACATCCCCAACTATAACTTGATGGGTCCATTTAATGTTACTTGTATGTATGTTTTCAGGGCTGACCATTTGGTACTGGACAACCAGTTGGTTTGCTTTTCCCTAGGGAGGAGCTCCTCTCCCATTCCCATGTTTACTCATTCGCCTGTAGTTCTTCCAATAGGGTTGAGGCCTTCTGCCTTCCCTCTCTCACTGTGCATGTTTATTGATAATCTTGTTTGGCTCATATTTGTGCAGTCATATTGATTTGTGGGGCTTTACAGATGTAGCTTCTGATGTTACTAGGAAACAGAGTCCCATAGTGAAGTCCCTGCTCCTCTGGGTCTTAGAAACTTTCTGCCCCCTCTTCTGCAATGTTTCCTGAGCCTTGGATGTCAGGAGTGTTTTGTAGATATATTCGCTGGGACTGGGTTCCATTGTTTTGCTTATTAATTGGTTGTGTTTTTCTGTAGTTTTTTATTTTTGTGTAGAGAAGTTTCCTTGATGACGGGTGAAGACTACACTTATCTGTGGATGTAAGGACAAACGTTTAGATTGTTGTTAGGGATTATGCTGGTTTAGTAAATTTGTGGTTGTAGGTAGATTCTTCTCTAATAATTATGATTTCACTAGCACTGATTAGTTGACTAGGCTTTCGGTACTGGGCATGGTATTCCTCTTGATGAGCGGCTCTTAAGTCTAATTGAAGGGCTGTTGGTTACTCCCAAGGTGTGTGTGCCATACTAGTGCACCCTTAGGGTTATTGTACCATGCTGGTCATTGATGTGGTTCGTAGCTGTTGGATGGGGCTGTTGGTTGCCTGTCTCGTTTGGAAACTTGCATGGCATCTTCTGATACCATGAAAGCTAGTCCTCAGGGAGGGAACATTCAAATTAGTTCTAGTTCAGTGGCCTCTGGGCCCTGTTTCTGAGGTGCATAGTTTCTTCTACAACAGGCACTTGTCTTCCTGCTATGGGCTGTTAGCAGGGGCAACAGCAGTAGATTCTATGTTTTGGGAGTCTCTTTGACAGCACAGTATGGCCTTTATTCTTTATTTTTATAGTCTCAAAGATTGCCATTGTATCTGTGTATCACAACTGAAGCATGTGTCTCATAGTCATAAATATTCAAACTTTTTAGTGTTTTGATAGGGATCCTTAAAATTTTGCATACATGTCCGGTTTATAATTTTTTGAGTTAGTTGGGAGTTTCATACAGTGTATTTTGGTCATACTCAGTCCCATTGCCCAGTTTCTCTCATATCTATCCCACCCTTCCTTTCCACCTAATTTTGTTTGATCTTTTTTATTCACTTGGAGACCCCTCAGCTCATGGAATGGACTACCTACTTCAGTTTCCCCAGTTAGATACTGTCTCACTGATACTGTTTCACTATAGAACTCTGAATTCTGCCTATTTAACAATCATAAAATTATGTTTCCTGTGGAAATTGCTTTCAGATTTTCTACCTTTCAGTTGAGATTTACCAGATTTTTATAAGTTTAATTGTAATGATGCATGCTAATGAAACAACCAGTGATGATAATGGAAAAGCTATGTATGAATATAAATGGTTAACCTTAATGACATAGCCTAATTTTCATTATTATACATTAATAAACAAATTATTAGAGAGGATAATGTGTTGGATTTGTGGTGAGCAATAAAGAATTTTTTTCCATGACAGTTGGTTACTGGTTAGAGAAAAATTTAGCATATAGACAAAGTGGATGAACTTAACTGGAGCTAGTGTTAGACTTGGGGAATGAAACACATTAAAGATTAATGTCTTTTAAAGATTAAAACCCAAGCTTCCATTTTGTGGGGCTTTTTAAAAACTAAGCTTTGAGTTTTAAGGGAGCAGTGATATCTCATAAAAAGTCACCAGATATTCTATTGAGTCTCTTCAGGCACTCAGTTGAAGCTTGTATGGGCTATTTGTTCCAGAAATATCTGATTTATTTAAAATAAACCAGAATTGCAGGGTGAATGCAATTTATTCTTTTATTCTTTAAATATTCATACAATATAGTTTGCTATACTTTGGTGAGTTGATAATGACAATTTGTGTTCCCAGAAGCAGTGGAGATCCATTTTCTACTTCACTATAGTCTTAAGGTACTATTTAAAAAATTATTTCTAAGAGTCTCCTATGTACTGTTTAGAACTTCTATTTTATTTTCCATGTTTCAAATTTGAAGCACTATCTTTTCTGCTTATGCATTTCTAATGATTTGTTTTCCAAGTGATTCATAGACATGTAAAGTATCACTTCAGAGAAAATCTTTAAATATTTGGTCTATGGAAAGTTGTATGCCTTCTGTTTTTAAAAAGAAATCAAGAAATAAAATTACATTAAGTAAACAAATTTAAGCTCCCTAAGTGAAAACTTATGAAACACTACTATGCTCTGATTAGCACTGTATGTTGTGTCTGCTGTCCTAGTTTTATTTTTCTTGTTTCTGTGATTAAATACCCTAACAAAAGAAACTTAGGGGAGAAAGTGCTGGCTCCCAATCGCAGGATACAGACTGTCCTAGTGGGGAGTCACAGAGGCAGGAACTTCAGACAGCCAGTCCCATCACACCCACAGTAGGAACAGAGAAGTGAAGGCCAGTGCCAAGCTCCCCCTCCCTTTCATGCATTCACTCTAGGCTCAGCCCTTGGTTGCTGTTGCCCACCTCAGGTAGCCTAATTCAGAAAATCTCTCTCAGGCAAGTCTAAACAGTTCCTCATTGAGACATTCTTTCTAGGAGTCTAGATTGTTATCTAATTGACAGTTTAAATTTACTGTCATGGTAGCTTAGGGCAATTCACGGTTTATACCACAGCAAAATTTCTTTGTGGGTTTTCCAACTAAGTATTTACAAATTCATTGATTTGAAGTGCTTTAAAAATAACTTGAATAATTTAAGTAGAATTAAGTAGAATTAGATTTGACAGGAAGAAATAGCTCATCCCACCATTACATTTAATATTGGTGTTAAAGGTGGGGTATGAGGCCCCTCCCTGTGCCAGGTGTAAGGAAACAGTGGTTATTGCTAATGATACCCTGAGATTTGACATGAGACCCTCACTTTCCACAACTTTCTTGGTAAATATTAAAATTGGTAGATTTAATTTTCATTATCTAGATTTAGTGATTAATGTTGTCAGGACCAAACCAATAAATGTAAAATGGGTAATTTTTTTTAATGGCAAGGAAACCAGACTTGTAAATATGTTTGTAAGCCAAATTTAATGAGAGAAAAAGAATCATTAATAAAAGCTATTTGAGAAAAAATAAATATTGGTGATAAAATTAAGGTATTACTTAGGTTGAGGATATATTATCATGGCATCCCTAATATCCCTAACTTGTTTTTTATTTAAAGATTTATTTTATTTATATGACTACACTGTAGCTGTCTTCAGACACACCAGAAGAGGGCATTGGATCCCATTACAGATGGTTGTGAGCCACCGTGTGGTTGCTGGGAATTGAACTCAGGACCTCTGGAAGAGCAGTCAGTGCTCTTAACTGCTGAGCCATCTCTCCAGCCCCCTTACTTCATTTTTTTTTTTTGTTTTTTTTTTTTATGGTTTTCCAAGACAGGGTTTCTCTTTGTAGCCCTGGCTGTCCTGGAACTCACTCTGTAGACCAGGCTGGCCTTGAACTTAGAAATCCACCTGCCTCTGCCTCCCGAGTGCTGGGATTAAAGGCATGCGCCACCACTGCCCGGCCCTTACGTCGTTTTTAATCATTGGTTGGGAGTCAGGAAATATTTGTCTAAGAATACTGAATGAAAAAATAATTTTATTTGGCTTTAAAAATTATTAGTAGTAGTACGTGTGTATGATGCATGTATATGTGCATGTTTGTTATATGTTGATGCATGTGTGTTTGTATGTGTATAATGCTTGTGTATGTATGATTGTGTGATACACTTGTGCCTGATATGCTTGTGTATGATGCTTGTGTGTTTGTGTGTATGTGTGTGCATGTAGTGATGTGCCTATGAAGGTCAGTGGTCAAACTTTAAGGGGTAGGTTCTTTCTTCACATCTTTACAAGGGTTCTGGGGTTGTCACCAGCCTGAGTTTGTTGTTTCACCCACTGAGCCATATCACCAATCCTAATTTAGCTGTTAATCATCTAGAAATTAAAGCTTAATGTGCTTTGTATCAGGCTATCATGGTAACTCATGAGTAGGTTTCACTTAAATATAGGTAAGGAGAGATGGACATGTAGTTTAACGCCTTAGAGACATTTTGTTTAGGGATATAATGCTGGTAATAAAGTTCCAAAAGTAGCTTTAAATCATGCCTTACATTTAAGTTATTAGAAGAATATGATCTGAAATTGAAGAATTGTTTTTGGCTCCTCATTAATTCAGATACTTGTTATGGGGACTGCCTGACCTTCAAAGACTACCCATCTTTAGTGTGCATCTTCATTCTTTTGGTTTGACCTGTCTTCTCCAGTTTGAAGTTTTGTCAGAGTGACTTTATTTTATTAAAAAAAAAAAATCTAATATTTATAGCTACATATTTATATCCTGTCTGTCTGTCTGTCTGTTTACCTATTATCTAGCAAGTCTAGGCGGCCCTCAGTCCCTCTGTAACTGAGGATGATCTTGATCTAGGATTTATAGGTATGGATGACCACACCTGGTTGAATGTTGGGAGAACCAAGCCGCACCACTCCACTAACTGAGCCACATCAGTGACATTCTCTGCAATTTGATACTGTCATTTTGAAAACTTATTCCTTGCTGTTACTCTTACAATCACATTTAAAATTCAAAATCTATTGTTTTCTGGTCATAACTTGGACTTTTAAAAACTGCTGAAATGTTTCAAAGAAATAATCACTTTTTGTATGTTTGCTTTTTTAAATCACCCTGTGAGCTGTACAGCTGTTTTCTTTAATGAGGACTGGAAATGAGGGAAAGAGAGCATTTTCACTGAACTCGCTTAGTTTTTCCAAATGACCTTTTTTTTTTCCCGAGACAGGGTTTCTCTGTGTAGCCCTGGCTGTCCTGGAACTCACTCTGTAGACCAGGCTGGCCTCTGCCTCCCGAGTGCTGGGATTAAAGGCGTGTGCCACCACTGCCCGGCCCAAATGATTTTTTTGTTTGTTTGTTTTTAAGAATCACAGTTTTTAAATTTGTTGGAGTTCTTATTTTCTGGTAGAAATTGGTGTCACTGATTTGTGACTCCTGTTTTCTTCTTCCTTCCCTTTCTCCTCCATTCTTTGTTCTCTTCTACTTAGGATCTTACCATGTAAGCCAGGCTGGCCTCCAGTTTGTAATATTCCTGCTTAGCCTTCCAGAGTGTAGGATTATAAATGTGCTCCTCTGCCTGCCTCCCTCTTTCCGTCTGTCTGTCCATCCATCTTCTGTTGATTTATTACTGGATAGGTTGGTCTCAAATTTGTCATCCTCCTGCTCCAGCATCCCAAGTGCTGGGACTGCAAGTGTGTGTTGCCCTGGCTGTCGTCCCTCCTTCCCTTCCTCCTCCCTGTTGTATGACAGAACTTTTCCTGGGAAGACACAGCACATGTCTGTTCACCCACTGGTTCCAGGCAGCTGGTCTGGTCTCAGTCTTTGAAGCTTTTCTTCCTCTGGGAGCCTTCTTTGCAGCTTAGTTTCCATTTGTCTGAGGGGGATTTTGGCTTTCATTACCCCCTGTGGCAGAGAGGGGGCTGATGAATGTGGTCAGTTTCTGGGACTTCTGAAAGTCTGTTGAGTTGTTTACCTTTCTGCTTAAGGAACTTCCTACAGGATGGAGTGTTTCAATCTGCAAGAAATGGTTACACAGCACTTGCCCCCCCTCTTTAGTTCTAAATATTATAGAACTATCATAGATATTTAAGGCTCTAAATTTTTCTCACAATGTGATCTTTCAACATTCTACCATGATGTTGTTCTTAGTTCTAAATGCTGTAAAGTGTTTTGATTTCCTTATTTATTCATAGATTCATAGAAGTCCATTATTTAGGTTCTGAACATTGGATAGCTTTCCATGTGGTAGTATAGGGATTGCCTAAGTTATAATTTACTTTTGTTTAACCTTTTCCCATCATGTATAAATATTTGGGCTCAGCCAGTCTGTCTGTCTTCTAGTGTTAATCAGTATGAAAATGAATTTCAGTTTTCTCTCCAAGATGAGTATCTTATATGTATTCATCAAAATTAGAAGATTGTTTTTAATGTCCAGAATGAAAGTAAGTAGATATTTGACTCATGGTACTTCAGAAGTTATTTTCGTTTTTATTTATAAGAAGTCAAAGATTTTAATATATAATAAATTTTTATGGTGAAATTTCCTCTTCATCTGTGTCCCTTAACCTTGTGAGTGAATTGAAGAGAAATAGATGAACTTTTGAACAGTCCTAAAATTTGGCCAAAATGTATAGTAATGGCTCTAAGAATCTCAGTTTACCACTGATGTAGGGGAACAAAACAAAACAAACAAAAATGTCAGAGGGAGGGCTGGAGAGGTGGCTCAGAGGTTAAGTGCGTTGGCTGCTCTTCCAGAGGTCCTGAGTTCAATTCCCAGCAACCACATGGTGGCTCACAACCATCTGTAATAGGATCCGATTCACTCTTCTGGTGTGTCTGAAGACAGCTACAGTGCACTCATTTTTTTTTTTTTAAAAGCCAGAGAGAAATTTTAAGAATATTACAGTTATTAACTGTAATGTTGCCATCTTACTATTAACTATCCAGTTTAGTTACAGTAAGTGCATTTGCATTATTGTACAACCAGCACCGACTGTTGTCTCCAAAACTGGTTCATCTTTCTGAATTGAAACCCAGCTGGGTGTGGCAGAACACTCCTGTGATTTCAGCACTGTGACCGGGAGGCAGGGCAATAGAAGTTTGAGGTCAGCCTGGGCTACTTGAGATCCTGCCTCATAAAACCAAAACCAACAGAACCCTGAAACTTAAAACACTTAAGCTGCTATGTGTCATCTTAGCATCAGATTATCCTCAGATTATCTGTCACTGAGTAGAACAGAAGACTTTGTATTAACCTTAAAGGAAATAAGCATGCTTAGACTCTACTATGTACTGCGTTCACATTAGAGAAACCATATACTTGGGAAAATGAGATGCCAGCAAAGATGAAGTCACAGATTAGGACCCAAAGACACAGAGTTTAACCTAGTGTTTCCACCTCTTTCCTGTTTCCCAGTTCTTAAATGTTACAGAAAATTTCAAAAATCTTAGCAAGAACTTAAAGTAACTTTTAAATGATCGTTGTATTTCTAAAGAATATCCTTTTATTTTATAGCTTCTGGAAGGAAATTTTGCCAAAGAAGTCAGCCATGAAATGGATGGACTTATTTTTCAGCCTATTGGAGTAAGTTCATGCATATGCATGTGTCTGTATGTGTGCATATGCGTATTTGTTTGTGCATAAATATTTCCATTATTAATTTTAAAGGAAATTAGTTTTCAGTATTTTCTTATGAAATATATATTGACTTATATTTCTTTGCTAGAAGTCTACAGATAACATTAAATAAATGCTTATTTCCTCCTGTGGCTTGCTGTACTGTTTATGTATTAGTATCTTTAAAACTTAAGTTTGCTATAGTTGAGGAAAGTTCAAATGGTTATTGAAGAAGAAAGTGAAGAAAAATTGATTTTTTGAGTCCTTATTCCATGTGGACATTGACCATGTTATTGGTCAGATCACACATTTGGATAAGCTGTTATGTACTCCACTGTAAGCTTTCCCAGCTCATCAGCGCTGATGTTGGGTCTCACAGTTCTTTGCTGTGGCACTGTTTAGTCGCAGTAGAGAATATTGAGCAGTACTCTTGTTCTCTATTTGATAACTCAGACTCCTAGTAACTTCCCATTTTGTTTACCACTTGATAACCAGTGCTGTATACAGTCATATTTTTCAAAGCCTGTCACATGGAATTGGATCCGTATCATTCAGGAAACGGCTAGAGATACAAGCACTAAATGGAAACTTGGGGTGGGATCTAGTGACTTGTGTTTTAACATGCTGTTGAAATGTTCTCTGAATGTTCAAGTATAAGAACTACTGTAGGAGTCCATGTTGGAACACCTTCCCATCTGCTGCATTTTGTTCTCCTTCACCCTGTTCTTAGAAATTAGGTTTGAATTGCTGAGGGGTTACAGAGGCATCAAAGGTGCTGCAAATATATAGTAAAACCTTTAATGAATATTTAGATACAATATGCTATCTTTTCCAGGTTCCTTTGTTAAATAGAGGAGGAAAAAAATCTTACCTTCTGAGGTTGAAGGAGGAAGAAATAAGCTAGAAGCGAGATACAGAAATTGCAGAGAATACTCTTAGGAAGATGGGAGTTTGGGTCTTTGAGTTACATTATTTTTTAGGTTTAGTCTTGTAGAATAAAGGAAGTAGTCTAAATATGGCAGTAAAAATAGAAAATTTTAATGTTTGAAGTTCATTGTTCAGACCTGTATACATATGAGATTTGGGTAAGTAAGAAATGGCTACAGAGAAACCTGTTTTGGTTTGCATGTGAAATATGCCCTCCCAGCTCATGTACCCTAAACAATTGGCCCCCTAGCTGGTAGACAGGCCTCCAGTGTTATGGGCCCTTGAGTGGCATTGCCTGACCAGTGGTCTGGAATTCCTCATAGGAAGGCCTCAACCATGTGAGGTGCTGTGTGTATAAGATCCTGACCCAGAGTTAACGTGTTTGCTTCTTTGACTTGAATAGTGATAATTATGACAGCTCTTAGATAGGTAGGCCAATTTGTGGCTATAGGGTCCAGTCATCTGCCAAGGTATGCGCAGGGCATTTCTGTGGCCCCAAAGTTTGGGTTAAAATCTCTTTTGCATAGACAAACAGATGAAAAGGTTTTGAGACGTCTGGAAATGCTGGTGCTGGAGCCAAAGTCAGAGCTGTTTTTAAAGCCTCAAACACCTTTTCTCAGTCTCAGTCCAGATTAGGGGTGTGGTGTCCCCCCTTGTGCTGATGATATTTCCAAACCCTGGTTTTGAGAGGCAGCAATATCCAACTATAGTTATGTATTCTTTAACCTGTCTCTTAGATTTGGAGCTGGGATCTGAACGATGGCGGCAGTCCTAGTCTGAGTCAGGCTCCTTTTGCCTCCTTTTAGCCGGTTTCTGAGATAGGTAGTCTCTGATGTACAACGTCGGGCTTCTTTGTAGCTCATCGTCTAGTAACTCTTGCAGCAGCCCCGCAGTGGCCCCTTTTACTCTGTTTCGGTTTCTGAGGCTAGGAGGACGTCATCTCCATATGGTCCTGGAAGGGCAGGCAGTCAGCACCTCAAACAGTGTTGGAGACTCTTTTAAATCCTTGGGCAACCTGGTCCAGGTAAGTTGCCCAGGTAACCTGTCTCTGGGTCTATTCATTCAGAAACAAAGATGAATTTACACACTTCTGCCAGTGGGAGGCTGAAGAATTCATCGTTCAGGTCTAAGACCGTGTACATCTATTTCTTTGAAAAACTCAGGTTCATGAGAGTGTATGGGTTTGGAACAGTTTGAGTGGATGGCTACTCTCTTAGATCTTGTACAGTTCTGAAGCCAGAGGTCCTAGGTTTCCTCACAGGCAGGAGAGGTGCATTTCAGGGTGACTGGTGGAACACTAAGATGCCTGTCTCTCTAATCTAGGAAATAAGGACTACAGCTCCACTTTTTGTTCCTAGGGTCATTGGGTATTGTCTAATCTGGACAGGGGTAGATGAACTGGTTAGTTGAACAATTATAGGAACTTGGTGTTGGACCAGTCCCAGGGAGTATGGTTGTTCATACCCCCTGGAATCTTTGTTGTAAATCTGAGAGATTGTCTAACTGAATCTTTTGGTTGAGGACAGGACTTTCAGCTATGAGATACTCCTTTGACAGAGGACAAGACACCAGAATTTTGCAGGGTAAAGTCTAACAGCTTCTTATTATTAGAGAAGTTGATGGTGACTCTCAGTTTATGTAAAAGATCTCAACCCAAAAGAGGGTGGGGTAATCAGGCATGACCAAGAACGAGTGGGTTGTCCTCTTTACTCCATAGATAGAAAAGGTAGTGGTCCAGGATTTCCTTTTGTCTCTTGGACAGCAATCTTTTGATCAGTCAGTTGGCCTAGGGGCTTCTTAAGGGCCAAATATGTCAACCTGGTGTCTACTAAAAAAGTCAATTGCTTTGCCTCTAGCTTTAAATGTTGTCTTAGGCTCCTGGGGGCTTAAAGCATAGGAGCCTGGGTCCTGTCTGCTTTTGTAAGTGTAGTATTTGTGTACTACCCTCCATCCCAATTAGGGATTTCATTTTTCCAGTGTCCTTTCTTCTTGCAGTAGGCACATTGGTCTTCCTCTGATGGTGGTCTACTTTGTCTTCTGGCCCGCTTTTTACCTATTGCACCAGACTGGCTTATTATCTGTGTTTTCTCCTAGGTCTGCCACAATGGCCCTATTATTCTTCTGGTTCTCTATTGGTCTGTTAAACACCTTCTGGGCTACCTATAGTACCTGGGGCCTATCCATATCTTGAAATCTCTCTCTCTCTCTCTGGTAACTCTTTCTAATATCTGGGGTCAACTGGGTGACAAAAGCAGTGTTGAGCACCCACCCACACTCCAGTGCTTCTGGCTCTGTTGGGCATATGTGCATGGTAAACCTCTAGAAGATGTTCTAGGAACACAGCAGGATGTTCTGAGGTCTCCTGTGCAACTTTACTTGTGAGCTTCCACACTGCTGCTTGATCCCCAACAAGAAAGTCCGTCAGTAGACTTCTAGTGCTCCCTTTCTTGGGTCAGTGTTAGGATAAATGGGGTTGGTTGGGTAGGAACTTGCTCTCAATGCATGCAGTAAGCATTATTAGCTAGAGACCCCCTTCTGGACCCCTTCCTCAGCTTCCAGCTTTATGAGGTCCCTTTCTTCTGATGTGAACAGATTGACCAGTAACTTGTCAATAATCCCAGGTGGGCTGCTGGGTATAGAAAACAGTCTTGAGAGAGATAAGTGCCTACTTGAGAGAGATAAGTTTCTCAGAGAAACGGGGTTCTAGGACTTACAGTTTTACAGGTCACTGCTCTAGAAGGGCTCATGTACCATAAATGGGGGTAGGGACTTCTGACTGGGATCCTTTGGCTCAAAAGGAATGAGTCTAGAGGGCTTGCTGGAAGGGAATAATGGTAGCAACTGGGTTCTGGGTTGAATGGTACCCCAAGGGAATCAGGAATGGTAGTTGAGACATCTGCTAGATTTAGGGAAGGGTATATTGGAGCCATTGTGGGTAATATGGAGACACAAACTTGGGGGAGGCCTTTGTAGGGGAAGGAAAGGAAAAGGCCTCTGGGGCTCAGACTTGGGATGGGATCACCTTTCGTTCAGGGACATAGTCTGGGGGTAGTTCTTCCTACTCTGGGTCACTGGATAGAATTTTTGTTGCTTTTTCCCCTTTGGGTTTAGCTACCAAAACCTTAGTACTAGCTTTACGCTAACCCATGAAGGAGGTTGTTGCAGTAGACTTAACCAAGCATCTAGGGAGGAAAACTGATCCATGGCCAGGTTTTCCTGTGACCACTAGTCATACTGCTGATTATTTGCCTTTATTGTATATGCCCACAGACAGCCATTCAATGTCAAAAGAAGGCTGCTTTAATTCACAAAGGGTCGAGAGGTGTTCTTTCGAAAAATCAACTCTTTTAGTTTGCTTCTCTGTCTTTATATGCCTCCTAGAAATAGTAGAGGGAAATAATCCAAAGGAGGGAGCTGTTTACAAGCAGAGTTGCCTGTAGTTTCACTTTCTGGATCTTAATTCACGATGACAAGTAACACACTTGATCAGAAGAGACAGATAGGACAGGACCAAACAAAAGCAATAAGACAAATTAGGGGTGGCCATTTCTGGAGGAGACAGACCAGGTGACTCACTGAAGAAAATTTAGACAGGGATGTCAGAGGGACCTGGACCACTGCAAGCACTAAGTTTTCTCTCCTGGAATCCTGGAACATCTCATGTTCTACACCCTTTAGGAGGAAGCCTAAGCTGAGACCTGCGTGTTGGTCAAACTGTCATGAACCTCCAAATGTTACAGGGATAGTGACCCTACAGACCACTCATCATGACCAAGTTCTGTGTGAGAGTCAGCATTAAGCTGTTCATGTCTGCCTGATGAGAAACACTTCTCACAGAGTAGCCTCAAATGCATTTTACTGGGAGGTTTTAAAGGCAAAGAACAGAGGAAAAACTACATCCTTGTTGGCAGTTGTAGGGGAAAGCAAAGCAATCAAGCAGTTTAACAGAAGCCAAACATTGCAGTTAGCTAGGCATTTCAGCCCCAAGTTTCTAGAACAGAGCTAGGCAGTTTCCCATGAGACTTTTTTTTTTTTTTTTTACTGTGGTGGGAGTAAGGAGGGATGTTTATTTCAGGTTAAACTAATGATGGCTCCAGCTGATAGAAGATTGAGGAACCTTTGTCCCATCACACAGCTAGCCCAAGATAAGATAAATTAGCCCTTGGACCTGCAACATCTTTCCATACTACTGGGTATCCAATCAGTCAATCAGTCTGTGTAGACATAGCTTTTATCAGGAGTTTTCATTAGCAGATTCCAAGTATCACATTTTATATATGCAGGTGACTAAATAATATTAAATATTATAAGGTCCCTTGTAGTTAGGAAATCTCATACCTATGATCTGATGTAGATGAGACTGAGTAGTGGGTAGGATGTCAGTCTTCAGGAGAAAGGAATAGCTGGTAAAGTTTATTGAGAAAGAAACTCGTGCCTTTCAGACTATTAGCCATCACGATCCAGTTCGGATTTGAACTGTATCTGACATAATATTTATATGTGAAAAAGGATTATTATATCTAAAACTAAGTAAGAATACAGTTTGGCTTAATGAAGTAAAGGTAACAGATGAAAACATATATCTAAAATAGCCAAGATTTACATAGATTTAAAAACTAGATTGCTTATATTTTTCCCTGTATTTACAGTTATTTGTAGTCGATGCACTTTCTTATTAATATTTAAATGGTTGGGGAGTTGGACTGGTCCAAACAGGACTTTGGAAGGAGTCACTGTACTGTTTTTATCTCCCCGCCTTTTATTACTGGAATATATACATTGTTTAATTAACATTTTAATCCTGACTATCTTTAGAGCATTTTGGATACTAATTAAATCAAAAACATCACTATTTATAGCATAAAACATGGTATTGTGATTAGAGATTGATGTCTCTTGTATAATTTGAATGAGAAGCATTAACTCAAACCTTGGGGTATTTCTAGCTAGACTAATTGTAGTTTAATTTAAAAACTAGATTTTTTTGTTTTGTCCAAGTTATGCTGAATGAGACAGACAGACAGACAGACAGACACACACACACACACACACACACACACACACGCACCCCTACCCCATACCTACCTACTTACCTACAATGTAAACACCTGAATCTTTTAAACTCTAGTTTTGAATGAGAGAGAGTTTAGGGTAAGTAAGCAGTCATAGCAAAATGGCTTGATCAGTGAAAGGACATAATATTTTCATTTTTAACTTCATTAAAACCAAAATTGTTTATTATTTTATCACTTAGAAATATACTAGGTAGGATATTAAATATCAAAAAAATTTTATAATCTAAGTGTGAGTTAGAAGTACTTGGATATAATCCTGATCTTTTAATAAAAATGGAGTCTTTGGTGTGGTCCGTCCGCCCTTCCTTTCTTTCCTTCCTTCCTGCCTGCCTGCCTGCTTGCTTGCTTGCTTGCTTGCTTTCTTTCTTTCAGTTGAGAAAGTTTTTTTTTTCTTAATTCTTTGGGGAAGACATTAATTTTGAATTTTAGTTATAGTTAAAAGTATTTTACAGTTATCATGTATTATTTATCCAATAGTCCAAGTTTTATAAACAAATTTATATATTTGTTCTTTGAAACAAGTTTTTGAATTACTAATTTAGTAGGAATATTTTAAACAAGCCTGACTCTTTAAAAGACTTTCTTTTAAATGGTAAAACAATGACTTATTATTAACAAGAGAAAGACTTTTTCCAGTAGGGAAACATAAAATACTAAAATTTAACCACAGGCTTTTTTTTTTTAATTGTTTTTCCCCCATTCAAACATAATTTACTTTGACTTTCAAGTAACATTTTAAAACTAATTCCTTAGTCTTTTTTTATATAATATATTCTGATGATGCTTTTTCTCTTCCCCAGGTCCTCTCAGACCCTCCTCACCTCTCTACCCACCCTATCCAGGACCTCTCTTTCTCTCTTTAGAAAACAAACAGGCAAACGGAACAATTAAGCAAACACTAGAAACTCACATACAAAACAGAAACCTTACAAAAACACTAAATCAGAAGCAATAATAGGCATGCAGAAGTCCTTACAAGACAGACAATGCCTGTATTAGTCATGGTTCCCTAGAGTCACAGAACTTATGGGTAGTCTCTATATAGTAAGGGAATTTGTTGATGACTTACAGTCTGCAGTCCAACTCCCCAACAATGGTGAGCAGTAGCTGTGAATGAAAACTGGAGGATCTAGCAGTTACTTAGTCCCACAAGGCTCTCAATCGAAGAAGAGTGAATCTTCCTTCTTCCAATGTCCTTATGTAGGTCTCCAGCAGAAGGTGTGGCCCAGATTAAAGGTGTGTACCACCACACCTGAAACTTGTGTCTTCCAGGCTCAAGATCTAGATCACAGGTGAGCCTTCTAATTCTGGATTGTAGTTCACTCCAAATATAGTCAAGTTGACAATCAGCAATAGCCACTACAATGTCCAAACAAAGCAATACAAGATAAAATGTCTACAAAAATACCATTGAGTTTGTCTTGTGTTAAATATCTACTGCTGGGTATAAGGCCTACCCTGAAGTGTGGTTAATATACCCAGTGAGACTCCATTGGAGAAAAAGAAAAACACTTTTTCCTTTGTAAGCAAATGTGTATTGCAGACAGCTTCTTGTACATGCCTGTGTCCACTTTCTCCTTTCATTGCTGGGACCCTGTCTGGCTTGAACCTGTGCAGTGCTATCAAAGTTTATATGTACATCAATCCTGTTGTGTCTTGATGGCACTGTTTCCCTGGAGCCATCTATCCCCTCTGGCTTCTTAAAATCTTTTACCTTTTCTACATAGATCCCTAAACCCTGAGGAGAGAAGTTTGTTGAAGATACTCCATTTCTGACTGAGTGTTCCAAAATCTCTCACTCTCTCAGCATTGCCCAATTGTGGGGTCTCTGTGTTAGTTCCTATTTACTGCAAGGGGAGCTTCTGTGATGATGGCTGAGTGAGGCACTGATCTATGAGTCTAGCAGAATGTCACTAGGGGTCATTGTATTACTATGCTCCTTTAGCAGAACAATAAATAACACTTGCTTTTCTCCTAGCCCTATGGCCTGTCTAGTCTCAGGTTCTTGGCCACCTAAAGCAGTGTCAGGCATGGGTTCTGCCTCATGGAGTAGGCCTTAAATCCAATCAGATAATGGTTGATTATCCCCACAACAACATATGTGCCACTGTTGCACCAGTGTATCTTGCAGGCAGGTGAGCATTTGTAGATTGCAGGATTTGTAACTGGGTTGATGGTTACTTTTCTCATCTGGTACCATGCAGAGTACCTTCCAGTACCATGAAAACTAGTAGTAAGAGTGAAGCCCATAGTTAGGTACCAGCTTGACTTCTCTGTTTTCAATGAGGTATGAAGGTGTTACCTATAGCAATATGTTTTTACCATCAGTTTGTGGAGAGTAACCAAGAGCCTTGACAATAGCCTGAGATGTTTGAGGGTTTCCACAGGGCCCCTTTTGGCCAATGGCTTAACTAGATGTAACCCATTCCTGTCACTGGAGATTTTACGTGGTGAAAGATGTCTAGTTGGGGCATTGTCTCTCCTGTTTTTTGGGGACCCTGTTTAGATGTGTTAGAATTTCTATTGCTGTGAAGAGACACCATAACCATGACAACTCTTATAAAGGAAAGCATTCAACTGGGGCTGGTTTAGAGGTTTAGTCCATTATCATCATGGTGGGATTAAACAAAATTTTTGTTGTTATGAGTTACATTTTGGTATACATTACTAGGAACAAATCAATACTTAGGAAGTACTATTCTAGAAAATCAAGCCCTACTTTTATCTCAGGCTATTGTATTGGTATTAAGCTTTATAACCCTTACATTATTATAACTTAGTTATAGTCATATCCATTTTAAACAGTCTTTGCAACATACTGTAATCTTAATATTATTGTCATTACAAAATTTAGAAAACAATTTTAAGGAAGTAAATTTAGATGATTGCTAATATGTATCTAAAACATAGAAACATACCATCTTAAATATCTATCAGTTAGGAATACTGGTAAATACATTAATGATAAAGTCCTTAAATTTATTTATTTGTCAAAGATTTAAGCTGTTATAACAGGTAAGTTCAAATGTTTTTTTATTGTTGGTGTTATTGGGATAAAACATTTACTGTTTGTTCATTGAAAGTATAAGGTATCTCAGAGCAGGGTAGAATTTGGCATTTTGGACTTCTTTAGTTTTTAAACTAATAAAAACAGAAGAAAATATATTAGTGGGGTATTGCACATTAAGATGCTCTGTAAACTTTAGGATGTCTGTGTATTATGAGATGAAGGGTGGTTCTTTGCCCAGTGACCACTGTAGCCACATTTGAAGCAAGTTCCAGGTGAAGTCCACTGCTCCATCTTCTTTGGAGAAGACCTTAGGGCTGCTGCCAGGATTTGACATAGGAAACCCTTTTCATTAAACATCTTAAATGCTGTATTTAGCAGAACTCTCTGAGAGGATTGAGGGCCATCATCTAATTTATTAAGTATAACTGATTTTAAAAAAAAACTTCTTTTTAGTTACTCATTTCAGGACAGTATCCAAATTAGCAAAATTAGAAATGAAAAGGGAGATATAACAACAGATTCTGAAGAAATTTAAAAAATCATCAGATCCTACTACAAAAGCCTATACTCAACAAAATTGGAAAATCTGGAGGAAATGGACAATTTTCTAGACAGATGCCAAATACCAAAGTTAAGTCAGGATCAGATAAACCATATAAACCCCTAAAGTCCCATAACCCCTAAAGAAATAGAAGCAGTCATTAAAAGTCTCCCAACCAAAAAAAGCCCAGGACCAGATGGGTTCAGTACAGAATTCTATCAGATCTTCAAAGAAGACCTAATACCAATACTCTTCAGTCTATTCCACAAAATAGAAACGGAAGGAATACTACCCAATTCATTCTATGAGGCCACAGTTACACTGATACCAAAGCCCCACAAAGACCCAACAATAAAAGAAAACTTCAGACCAATTTCCCTTATGAATATTGATGCAAAAATACTCAATAAAATTCTTGCAAACTGAATCCAAGAACACATCAAAAGGATCATTCACCACGATCAAGTAGGCTTCATCCCAGGGATGCAGGCATGGTTCAATACCTGGAAATCCATCAATGTAATCCACTACATAAACAAACTCAAAGAAAAAAACCACATGGTCATTTCATTAGATGCTGAAAAAGCATTTGACAAAGTTCAACATCCCTTCATGATAAAAGTCTTGGAAAGATCAGGAATTCAAGGACCATACCTAAACATAGTAAAAACAGTATACAGTAAACCAGTGGCCAACATCAAACTAAACGGAGAGAAACTCGGAGCAATCCCACTAAAATCAGGGACTAACAAGGCTGCCCTCTCTCTCCCTATCTATTCAATATAGTACTTGAAGTTCTAGCTAGAGCAATTAGACAACAAAAGGAGGTCAAAGGGATACAGATGGGAAAGGAAGAAATCAAAATATCACTATTTGCAGATGATATGATGGTATACTTAAGTGACCCGAAAAACTCCACCAGAGATCTACTACAGCTGATAAAAACCTTCAGCAAAGTGGCTGGATACAAAATTAACTCAAGCAAATCAGTAGCCTTCCTACACTCGAAGGATAAACAGGCTGAGAAAGAACATAGGAAAATGACACCCTTCACAATAGTCACAAACAATATAATGTATCTTGGTGTGATTCTAACCAAACAAGTGAAAGATCTGTATGACAAGAACTTCAAGTCTCTGAAGAAAGAAATCAAAGAAGACTTCAGAAGATCGAAAGATCTCCCATGCTCATGGATTGGCAGGATTAATATAGTTAAAATGGCCATCCTGCTGAAAGCAATCTATAGATTCGATGCAATCCCCATCAAAATTCCAACTCAATTCTTCATAGACTTAGAGCAATTCTCAACTTCATATGGAATAACAAAAAACCCAGGATAGTGAAAACTATTCTCAACAATAAAAGGACTTCTGGGGAAATCTGCATCCCTGACCTCAAGCTGTAGTACTACAGAGCAGTAGTGATAAAAACTGCATGGTATTGGTACAGTGACAAGCAGGTAGATCAATGGAATAGAATTGAAGACCCAGAAATGAATCCACACACTAATGGTCACTTGATCTTTGACAAAGGAGCTAAAACCATCCAGTGGAAAAAAGACAGCATTTTCAACAAATGATTCTGGTTCAACTGGCTGTCTACTTGTAGAAGAATAAGAATTGATCCATTCCTATCTCCCTGTACAAAGCTCAAGTCCAAGTGGATCAAGAACGTCCCTATAAAACCAGATACACTGAATCTAATAGAAGGTGGGGAAAAGTCTCGAACACATGGGCACAGGGGAAAAGTTCCTGAACAGAACACCAATGGCTTATGCTCTGAGATCAAGAATTGACAAATGGGCCCTCATTAAATTACAAAGCTTCGGTAAGGCAAAGGACACTGTAAGTAGAACAAAATGGTAACAGATTGGGAAAGGATCTTTACCAATCCTATGTCTGGTAGAGGGCTAATTTCCAATGTATACAGAGAACTCAAGAAGCTAGACTCCAGAGATCCACATAATTCTATCAAAAAATGGGGAACAGAACTGAACAGAGAATTCTCAACTGAGGAAACTTGAATGGCTGAGAAGCACCTAAAGAAATGTTCAACATCCTTAGTCATCAGGGAAATGCAAATCAAAACAACCCTGAGATTCCACCTCACACCAGTCAGAATGGCTAAGATCAAAAACTCAAGTGACAGCAGATGTTAGTGAGGATATGGAGAAAGAGGAACACTCCTCCATTTCTGGTGGGATTGCAAACTGATACAACTTCTCTGGAAATTAGTTTGGCAGAACCTCAGAAAAATGAACCTAATACTACCTGAGGACCCAGCTCTTCCACTCCTGGGCATATATCCAGGAGATGCTCCAACATGTAATAAAGACACATGCTCCACGATCTTCATAGCAGTCATATTTATAATAGCCAGAAACTGGAAACAACCCAGATGTCCCTCAACAGAGGAATGGATACAGAAAATGTGGTATATTTACACAATGGAATACTACTCTGCTATTAAAAACAATGACTTCATGAAATCTGTAGGCAAATGGATGGAACTTGAAAATATCATCCTGAGTGAGGTAACACAGTCACAAAAGAATGAACACAGTATGTACTCACTGATAAGTGGTTATTAGCCCAAAATTTCAGAATACCCAATCGTCACTTCACAGCAACCATTGGGCTGAGTGTGAGGTCCCAGATGGAGGAGTTGGAGAAGGAAATGAACGAGCTGAAGGAGTTTGCAGCTTCTTGGAAGGAGCAACAATGTCCACTGGCCTGACCCCCCGATGCTCCTGGATTACCAACCAAAGAATACATGTGGAGGGACCCATCGTGCTGGCCACATATGCGGCAGAGGAGGGTCTTGTTGGCCAGCAGGGGGAGGAGAGGCCCTTTGGCCTGAGGGTGTTAGATGCCCCAGTAGAGGAGAATGCCAACGAGGGAAGATGAGAGTGGGTGGATAGTGGGTGGGGGAGTACCCCCTTAGAGGCAGGGGGATGGGGAGAGGATGGGGGGCTCCAAAGGGGAGATCTGGAAAGGGGGTAACATTTGAAATGTAAATAAAGTATCAAAAAATGTCAGAGTTTTATGTGATGAAAACTCAGTTTCTTGGCATGGTTAGTGACCTGGATTTAAACCAGATCCTCATTATTCTAGTTTTTCATGCTTCTCGTAGTCCTCTTGTCCAATATAATTTTTGATTCTGTTTTGGTAAGATTTATCAGTTGTCTTTCTTTGTTAGGCATTTTATTAAAGTCAAGTTCTAAAAAGAAGTCTGGAACCTTTGATCAGATGGCCAAACTGGTGTTTTTTACTCCCTCTTCTTTGAAACAATTTTTTTCTGTGTAGCCTGGGCTGTCCTGGAGTAAGCTTTGTAGACCAGGCTACCCTCAACCCACAGAGATCTACCTCCCAAGTGCTAGGATTAAAGGTGTGCACCACCACTACCTGGCTATACCAAGACCTTTTAATATAAAAATTGCCAGCCTTCCTTAATGTTTTCTTCAGAAGCCTAGAACTTTGTGATGAGCTTAGTTTTATTTTATTGAAAAGGGGTTAGGAAACACTATTGTGAGAAGAGCATGCCATAAATTATTGGTGATTTTTTAAAAAATAAATCCATTTTCAAATTGAACCTCTTGTGTTATCAGTCTATGTCATAAACCAAATAAGTCTTACTAGACAGCTAATTTTTATGATTTTAGTTCTGTGCTTTAATCACCATTTTAAATCACTTATTATTTTGTGGTTTGTTATGATATTTTAAAATGGTAACCTAACATTTTAATATAAATAGTAGATGTTTTAGTTGGTAGCTGTTAGATCATTTAATTTACAAAGTTGATATTAACATTAAATCTTATTTATTAGATTTCATAAGACTATTTTAGTGATAATTTTAGTGGCATATTGTATTTTTAATTGTGATAATAAAATTGATTAATATTTAACTTTTAAAAAGCTGTCTTCAGCTCGCTCTATCATCTGTGTCTGTCTGTCTGTCTGTCTGTCTGTCTATCTATCTATCTATCTATCTGTCTATCAGTCAGTCAGCAGGCTCTCACTGTGTAGCCTTGGTTAGCCTAGATCTTCCTTTGTAGACCAGATCAGGCTGGCCTTGAATTTATAGTGATCCTCCTGCCTCTATCTCTGCCTCCCAGTGCTGGGATTAAATGTATGTGCCAAGCATTGCTTAGATTTACTTTAATATTATGGAGACACTTAATATTTCTAGACAAGAATTTTTATGCTACTAAATAAAAATAAAAGAATTATAGAGAGTAGATTCTGTAGTTGAGGTAAGGATAGAAATCTTGCACATATTTTTTGTTTTAAACTACTTTTCTTCTGTAGTAGAGACACTGTGGTTGGTGAAACACTTAATTGTTTCTATATGGAGTCTAGAGTGTTTAAAGTAGTAGTGACACACAATTACTTTGTAATGTGTTCTTCCTGACGTGGGGCAAGCTTGGTTTTATTTTTCTGGCATTAATTCATTTGCATGTAAATTTAGAGTCAGCTTTAGATTTAATATTTTATTCTTGTAAAATATTAATATTTTTATTAAATTTTTACTACTGCTAGATCTAATGACTATTATAGATAGGTTGTAAAATTAAAATTGGAAGTAGTCTAAATGCCTTGTCTTGAAGTACATGATGAATTACAGTGGTTTTTCTCTCTAGCAGGGTGGTGTTGCCATGGTGAGAGCTTCTGTTTCCATGACATTTGCTTGCATATTTTGATAGGTCTTCAGCTGAAGAAGGGCTCTGTTTCTTGGCAGACTGGAAGAGTGTCATCTTCCCACCCCCACTCCAGAACTGTGCTATTTTTTTTCAATTGAGAAATATAATCATTTCTGAGGAATTGTAATAGTAACATGTGAAGAAAAAATATACCTTGTTCATTTAAAATATTTTTTTTGTTCAGTTTTCAGAACATAACAATTGTTAGCTAGTTTGTGTAAGAAAAAAAAGGACAAAAACAGTTTTTAGTGTTTTATAATCCTAAAATATATGCCTCCCAGTGAATTTTGCCAACAAAATAAACAATTACACATGATTAATTTGCAGTCACTTTTAGCTGTATTATATTTCCTTTACTACTATACAGCTAAAAACAGTTGGTCATGATAACATGTCGGAGGCTTGGAAGGGGAAGTAATGACTTTAGAAAATGAAAGAATCAGTGATGTTTTTGAGGGTGAAATTCAGAACACAGAAAGTCAGCCCTCGTATGAATGACAGCTAAACAGCTAAGGAAGCAGGGTAGTTGTTCTTCTTGGTGCTCTAGTGCTACTGTGGAGACATGAATGGTAGAGTTCTTTTTAAGGAAAATTTATGGTGGTGTACTTGTAGTTTCCCCTCTCACTAGACAGTAATGGTCACAGGTATGCATCAATGAATCAAAAATGACAGAAGACAAGCCTCTCCACACCTTTCCTCTCCTTCAGTCAGTTTTCCTTTTTAAGTTCTCTGGCAGGGGTAGCCTCAAGCTCACTGAGATCTGCCTGCCTCTGCCTCTTGATACTGGGATTAAAGGTGCACCCTCATGGCCTCACCTCGTTAGGCTTTTCTTTGTGCTTGCGTGGTTTCCTTATACCAGTCTGAGCAAGTATTAGTACTTAACACATTCTTATTTCCACTCATCTTTCAAAATTGGTATTATTTTACACTTTACATTTTAGTATTTATCTAGATATTTTTATTTTAGCATATACTTTGTTAATGATAAGGTCTTAGCATCTGTAGTCTCATACTAGAGTGATAATAAAAAGATAGGCTTGCTGCCTATACTGGCTGCTCTGGATACTGCTTCTTACTCATGCTTATAACAATTCAACAGTTTAGGAACATTTAAAGATAAGCGTTTTCTGATATGTATGAATTTTTCTTTTTCCTCTGGGATTGAACACATGGTCTTGTGCTTGCTAGGCCCCTGAACTGTTCTCTGTTTGAACATTGTAGCAGTTTAGAAGAAGAAAATATATTTTGTGTTTTATTTAATGAAATTTATTTATTTAGAGATAGGTTCTTACTATGTAGCTTTAGCTAGTCTAGAATGTGCTGTGTAGACCATACTGACTCATGAACTCACTGAGATTAACCTTCCTATGCCTCCCAGGTAGTGGTTTTATTATTATTATTATTATTATTATTATTATTATTAGAATATTTATTTTTATTTTTTATATGTTTGTTCTTCCTGCATGTTTTTCTGTGCACTATATATGTGTAGTGCTGGTAGAGTTTATTAGTAGACACTAGCTCTTTGGAACTAGAGTCACAGTTAGTTGCTGGTTGGGTTTTGGGATTAGAACCCAGTTCTCTGGAAGATCATCTGGTGTTCTTAGCTGCTGAGCTATCCTTCTAACGCCATGCTTTATTTTTGAAGTTCAGGAATTTAGTGGTGTATTCTATTGGTAGACCAATGCATTTGGTAAGAGTTATAAACTGAAGTAGTTTAAATGTGTTCCCCTAAGTGACTCTGGCTGTACTTGTGTTTTCTTCTCTTTGTTTCTCTCAGTTTTCCTTCATGTGCTACCTAGGTATGTTTCTTTCCCTGGAGAAGCGTCACTGACAGGTAAGCGGTACTGGGCCCAGAGCATTTATTGAATTTCAGCCCTGTTTAAAATTTCTTTTTTCTTTAGTAGATTGATGTGTCCTGTAGACAGATACTGAGGTTGCGTAGTTTATGTCGACAGTTTAGGTGCCTGTACAGAATTGCTTTCTAGAGACGTGAACACTTTGCAGTTGGTGCACTGGGGATGTTTTGATTACGTAGATTCTCCCTGATTTCTACTTGCTCTTACCTTATTGTGTTGTTTGTATAACCCTCAGCTTCGATTGTACTTTCTTTGGGTACTTCACTCTTCTTCATTTACAATGCTGTTGCTTATGCTCTCATTGTGCTTTGAACTTCATATGTCATTAGCGTATTCACAGTTTTCTGTAATAAACGTTTGCCTGGACTCGGCTATGGTCTTTATGCCTCTGGCTTTTAGCAGAGGTTGCATAGTAGCTGATGGAGAAATATTTGTTGAGGGTAAACAGAGAATGAATACACACCTCAGAGCAGTATTGGGGTACTCTTACTTCTTGGATAGTAGTTAAGGTTATCTGTGGGAGTGGTGCTTACTGCTGTGGTGCCAGAGAATGCTTCGCAACATCCAGAGGATGCAGGGCAGCTTTGCAGGACTCTGCGTTGGAAATCCTTACACTTTATAATATTTTAGATTTGTACATTCATAAATATAGGACTTGAGAAGATATCAAAGAAATAACACTTTTAACTGTATTTTAAATTCTTTATTTTGTAACTTTTTTGACTTTACAAACTGTGCATCTTTTTTTTTTTTTAAAGAATTATTTATTTATGTATATGAGTACACTGTTGCTGTCTTCAGACATACCAGAAGAGGGCACCAAATCACATTACAGATGGCTGTGAGCCACCATGTGGTTGCTGGGAATTGAACTCAGGATCTCTGGGAGAGCAGTGAGTGCTCTCAGCCACTGAGCCATCTCTCTAGCCCCAGCAAACTGCATTCTTAAGATTTATTTTTATTTTATACATATGAGTGTCTTGCCCCCATTTTGTGTGCCTGTTGGCCATGAAGGCCAGAAGATAGTGTCAGATGTCCTGGAACTGGAGTTAGTCGTGGCTGCAGGCCAGCATGTGAGTGTTGGGAACTGAAGCTGGGCACTCTGCAAGAACAGCAAGTGCTGTATCTGCTCTTCTTAACCATCTTCAGCCCTAAATTGTTCATTTTTAAGGTGTACACCTTGGTATTCTGGTAGTCGTTGTAAAATAACCAACCTAGTCCACATAACTAACATGAATCACCTCTAACTTACTAGTTTTGAACCGTTGTTTGGTCAACTTTATACCTTTCTCACTCCTTGCAGTCCCTGGCAACATCATTCTCTCTGCTTCCTGAGTGCTTATTTTAAGTTGCACCTGGGAGATCACATGATTTCTCTGTTTTGCTTTGCGAATGTCTTTTAGCTCTACCTTTGCAGTGGAGAATGCAAGACACCTTTTTAAAAGCTGAATAATATTCCATTGTAAATCTTTCTCTATTACATTTCAAGCATACATGCATCGCTCACAAGACATTTACTGTACGTGGGGATTGTGAGCAGTGTGGAGAGTGCGCAAGCGCGGCTTCTGAAGTCCTGCTTCCCCTTCCGCGGACCTACTAAGAAATGGAGTTTCTGGGTTGTTTGAAAGTCCCCCGGAATGTCCACACTCCCCAGTGCTGCACTTTTCAGCAGATGTTCACTGCTTCTTTCTCTGTACAGTTTCACAAGAACATTTGCTCTCTTTTGTCTTTTTGGTAATGTTCATCCTAGTAGACGTGAGGTGAGTTCCCACTGAGGTTTTGTTTTCCAGTCTCTGGCGATTGGAGCCGGCTCAGTTGGTCGGTGCTTTCTCCCTTGCCTGTTCACATTTCAGTTTCTTCTTTTGGAAGTGTTTGCTCAGGTTCTTTACTCATATTTTAGTTGTGTTCTTTATATTTTATTTTTGAGTTTCATGATTTTCTATATTTTGATTATTAATATCAGATACAGACTTTAGATACTTATTGCATACTAATTTTTATTTAACTTATTAAAGTTTTTAAGTAACTTCCCACCTTCTGGTAGGTCACCCTGTAGTGCGTTTGCTTTGCCTAGCAGACTTTTCTTAGTGCAATAGATGTTAATATTTGTTGCTTGTTCCTTTAGTGTTGTATCTAGGAAATTATTTTCAAGATGTGTGTGATGTGATGTGAATAACTATTTCCACTGATCCAGCTTACTGTAGCAGTTTGCATTTTGAATGTGGACTAATATACGTGGCTTTGAATATTTACTGTGTCTAGACACATTGCTTATTTTATTTGTTGTATGTGATCTATGAAGACAGGAGATTATGATGAATTAACCTATTTTATAGAATGTTTAAGACTCCTGTAATTTTTAGCACCTGTGGTCAGTGGGAAAATTTACGGTAAATGATAGTTATTAGAAATTATTATTGTCTTTATTATTCCATATAAAGACTGTAGAAAAGAGAAAAACTAGAGGAGATGATGGAGGCTAGATTGGGGGCCTTACCATTACGTTCAGAAGCTTGAATCCTAGTTAGTCAGCTAGCTGACCAGCTGCCGTGAGGGTCAGTTACATTTGACAGGGTCTGTTGGCCCTAGGGATAGATAGCAGCTGGGTTATCACAGTGGAGAAGCCAACTCCTGGGGATAATTGATGAGTGCAGAAGTGACAGAGACCGAAGAGTGCTCTATTAGAAAGCGAGCCCGAGCAGGTAGGAGGCTCCTGTTGATCAAGATGGGGTGGGTAGTGAGTGGTTCCATTTCAGACTTAAAACCCTGGGATGCTGCCTGAGGGCTGTTAGATTGGTGTTTGAGCATCTAGGTTTCTTTCAGTAACTAGGACTAGAAATGAAGATTTGGGAGTCATTTTTATGCCTATATTCTGAGTGTTCTAGGAGAGTGGTTTATGGTGAAAACCAGTGTTAATTTTTTAAAAGGGAGTGAAGAACGTATTTAAACTAAGGGGTGGAGTAACAGCAAGTGGTAAGAGGGTGACTGAAGACAGTGTTATGTGGCAAACCTGAAGAGTGTTTTCTAAACATTCTGTAACTGGAGATTGTAGAGGAACATATAACTTTGGTCTAGATACCCTATTTTAGGCAAGCAAAATGCTATTGCTGTATTTTTACAAATGAGAAATGAAACCCACAGTTTAAATTTCCTTAACATTATTAAGTTAGTGGAGCCAAAGAGGAATTAAACATATTACTTTCTTTGCTGTTACTGTCACTGCCTTTATTTATGTTATGGTTTCTTCCTTTGGCCCTGCTGTCTTGGGTAGTGTAGCGTCTGTAGTACTATGTCTGGCTTGTGCCACTAGATGGCAGTAATGCACCTTGCTCTCTCCAGTGTTTTCCAGTATTGCCAACTCTCCAGGGACCACCTCTAGTTGAAAACTATTGCTTTACACATGTCAGTTTCCCTCTGTCTAGTTTGATCCATTTTTGCTTTATGGCCATACTAAACAGAGGCTCTTCTATGTTTTAATAAACATTTCCTCCTCATATGTTAATATTCCTAGTATTTATGGTGATTGGATTGTTGCTTCTTTAAAGACCACAGACATCTCAGGTCATATTGGGGTTGTATCCAAACACAAGTATTCTCCAGGTTTTCTTTTTTAAACAGCTCACTTGTTAAAATAAGGGTTTTTTATAGACTAAGTATCATATTTATCAGTTAACTAGAGCTTTGATAACAATTTTAATCTGAGTACATGCTGGTGAATTCAGTATAATTAAAATTTACTTATTCCTGTATACTAGAGTATATGCATGCTTGTTTATACTTTAGAAAGATTTTATGTTTCAAATGTTGTATTTATTTTCAAAAGTCTTAACCTCTTTAATATAATATCTTGGCTCTTATTTTGGAGACTGAAAAAAGGTTTTAAAAATTTATCTCTGTTGTGGTTGTATTTTTTTGCAAATACTATAAAACAACAGACAAATATGAATAAATCATGATTTGTTTCTTAGTGTGAATTCCTTTGGCCAGGGCTGTGCTGGATTCAGGAAGGCTAGACATAGGCATTATGGGGCACAGGGGATTGCTGTCTTATTTTTCAGCTCATTTTTTTCTGAAGGTACGATTTCTTTCTTTCTTTGTCACCTCATGGCCTATTTAGTGAGATTTCTATCAAATAGCCTTAATTAGCAAAAATAATTAAACTTTTATTATAGTCTTTTCAGAGATGAGTTGACAATTAGAATATTTCAGTTTCAGCACTAAGAAAACTCCATGCAAAAGTCTAAAGAGATTTATTTGCAGCTACCATGAAGTGTGTATATTACCTAAGTGAGTCTGTTGGGGCATATATGGGGATGAAATGCCTACTGACTCATTGAAGCAGTATATATTTGACTTCATATTTGTCTACTTTTAATCATAAGACCTAGGGAAATAATGTATATTATGTTCTTTTTTATTTTATTAATTTTTTTTCTTTTTAGGTGTAAACATTTTATAATGTTTGGGTATTTTACCTCCCTCCTTCCCATTTCTCTACTAGATTACGTGTATCTTGCCACCCCCTTTACATTGCTCCCAGGAGTCAGAGGACAGTCTTTTGGAGTTGGTTTTCTCTTTCCACCTTATGTCTGTTCTAGAGAATAACACAGGTTGGCTGGCCTACATGGCAGATGTCTTTAGCCTGGGTGAGATCTCCCTGGACCCCTGGTTTCACTGTAGATTCAAAGAAACAGGAAAAGGATTGTTTACCTAAAAATAACTAAAATTATGAAATGTCTTTAAGAAAATAGTAGAAAATTCTAGTGATTTTAGGAAAATATTTCTTCAACAGGGAGAAAATCAAACATAATTACAATTATGTAATTTAAAAGTACCTATTTTTATATTTTTGGTTGTAATCTTAGCTTTTAATGGCTGAACCAACTTTTCAGTCCTAAAAGTAGCTAATTTTGATTTAATTAAAACAAAAAGTTTGCTCAGCAAAATAAATTGTTAAGGCTAGTTCAGATGGCACAGGTCTGCAATCTCAGGCACCCTGGAGCCAGAGGCAGAAGTATCAAAGGCAAGGCCATTTTTGGCAATTTACTACTAAATTTACTTTTACCTCAAATGAATAGTAAACCAAGGGTTGGGAGGATGAGGTAGCTTGTCGGAGTTATCGTCTGAGAGGCCCTGTGTTTAAATATCTTCAGGATCCTAAAAATAAATGAAGGGGAGAAAACAAAAGGAGAGAAAAGGAAGAAAGATGAATTCAGAAAGTGCACAGAAAATGTGCATGTTAGTGGATCCTGTAAGCCTAGCACTCAGTAATGAGGCAAGAGAATTGTCATTTCAAGGTCAACTTTGGCTACATATTGAGTTTCACGCTCTCCTCTCACCACCAACCCCCCTCCCCCCCAAAATAAGAATAGGATGGCTCGTGATTTGAGCTCTTGGGAGGTGGGAGCAGGCTCAGGAGTTCAGGGCCATCTGCAGCTACATAGAGGATTTTGAGGCTGTGTTGGCCTTCATGATACCTTGTCTAAAACCTTGACCACTGCCTGAGTGTAGTGGCACGTACGTGTAATCCTAGCATTAGGAGGGCAGAATAGGAAGGGTGTTTGGGCTTGGTGGGCAGCCAGTCAGCAGACTCAGACTTAGTGAGAAAACGGCGCACAGCCATTAAGGAATACACCAAATGCTGACCTCCTGTTTCTACATATGTGTGCCATGTGCATGTGTACAACTCCCCCTCAGAAACAAAACAAAACAAAACCACAAAAAACCCAAGAAACAAAAAACCAAAGCAAAAGCAGTAAGGAGTAGAATATTTGAACCCGTTGGCAAAGAAGGCATTCAGATTTCAACTGCATAAATGAAGAAGTACAGGTTGAGAGGGACTGAATTGGGGACCCGTCTGGGATACTTAAGTCGTGTCTAAAACAAAACAGTCATTGCTTAACTCTGTACTTTGTAGTTTTCGCCCTTAGGCAGATCTTTTAAATTTATTATAATAAGTCATTATTTAGCCGGGCGGTGCAGCACTCGGGAGGCAGAGACAGGCGGATTTCTGAGTTCAAGGCCAGCCAGGGCTACACAGAGAAACCCTATCTCGAAAAACCAAAAAAAAAAAAAAAAAAGTCATTATTTGGTCCTTGTAATCCACAAGGTGTAAGGAGGGAACTGCTCCTGTGAATGAAGAAAATGAGGACGTGACTGTTCCTAGGTATGGGATAAGGAGATGGTTTTTATTGTAGATATGAGAGAGCGCACAGCCAGAGGCATCTGGAAATGTCCAGACTGAACTGGGCCATGCGAGGGGAGGGGGAAAATGAGAGGGAAAGAGAAGAGAGAGGAGAGCTAAGAGAGGAGCCACTGACCAAGAAGAGCCCAAGAGAGCTTGCAGAACTAAGAGGGCAGAGAGCCAAAACAGCTGAGGTTCTCTAGGGTCAAAGGCTGGAGAGCTTGTGGGTAGGAGGTGGGCTCTGCCGGCCAGGGTGTCTTGAGAGAGCCTGGTGGCCAGTGTCTGATATATAAACAGGTACCTCAGGCTTGGCTTAATGGAGGAACCGGAGATAAGGAGAATGACTCCTTTTAGCAAGTAGTAACTATTTTAAGTCCTGGAGGCAATGCTGACTTTTGTCTCCAAAAGACCCTAGAGCTGGCATTTCTGTCTATCATGAGAACCTTTTTTTTTTAAATTAAACATTTTAAATGCCATATTAACATTTTAAAACTTTTTTAAATTAAACATTTTAAATGCCATATTCAGCAGATCTCTGAAGAGTGTGAGGACCATCTATTAAGTATAATTGAATTAAAACAATTTGTTTTTAGTTATTTGCTTTAAGCTTAACCTTGGAAACATACAGGAAAGTAAATAAAGCTTGTCACTAAAATGGATTACATCCGTACTTGGCATGACTAAGAGTATAGCTTTGAGCTCATAAAGAATTTGATCCATAAGGTGACTGACTACAACTTGCATGTCTTAGTTATCTTTATTAGTTTATAACAAGTTAGTAGCTTTTACAAGACCAAGATTTTACAGCTTTATCCCTGACAAGTTTGAGCCTTAAATATATGAGCTGAAGATTTAACTGAAGATCCTTTAGCATAAAAATAAAACTTTAAATTGTGAATAGTTCATAGAGAAACTGGGAACTTTACTGGACCGTAAATAAAGTTCACGTAGAGACTGGAAAGCTTACTTTTTTGATCCGTTTTTAGTGCACCATTACAGAATGTTACAGTCTTCTATGACTCCATTTATCCAAATAGCTGAAGCTTAGCAAAGTGAACAAAAATCTGAGTATATCTTTATAACTTTAGGAATTTATCATTATACAAAAATCCATACTGATCCAAAATATTTTAGAGAACTTGGTGGTTGCCTCCTTAATCTTAAAAAATAGATACAATGATAAACCAAGGGCTCAGTAGAACTGAGAAGTCTTATAGGTGCTGCCTTAGGTGGCTTATACCATGCGGTCTTCTTAAACAGGATTGTGGTGATGTTAATTGTATGTCATCAGCTGAGATGGAGACGAGCCGTGTGCTGGCTATTTAAAACATCTAGTTTTCTGGTAGATATATTCTTTTAATCAAATATCCAAGTTACATATACAGCATATTCTAAATAAGAGTTGAGTCACGTATGTAGTGTGTTAAAATTAAGACTACCTATGTATGTATTTTAAAACTATAATCTTTTTTGTTAGAAGTTTTAAGCTAAATTTTATTATAGATTTTAAAATCATACCTAATGAACTTACAAATCTTGAGATAGCTTATAGCATATTCTTAAAGTATTTTTCTTTGAGAGCAGAGAGCAAAGAAATTGTAGAGATGAAAGATTTTTAATTATGGAAAATAGAAAAATCTTAGAGATAAAATACCTTTGGTAGTGTAGAGCAGAGCAAGTTTAGACATAAGAGGTTTTGGGATCATTTGTTTGTGTGGTAGCAGAAGTTGTTACCAGATGAGAGAATTTGGAAATGGAGTATGTTGATCTTTGGTCACTGATCTGTATTGAAGACAAACTGTAGTAACATAGTGAAGCTTTAATAAAACTTCGGATTCCTTGGAAGAAAATGAGTCCAAGGAGAAAAGGAGAAAGGGTCAGAAAACGGGACTCCATAGGAGGGACCCAAAAGATAGTGCAGTGATCCAGACAGGCTTATAGAAGCTTTGGGACTGGTGTCAGCTCCTAGGGGTAGGTGAGATCAAGTTCCAGAAGGAGCTGAAAACAGAGGCCTGCTGAGAATAAATGTCAGTGGTCACAAGAATTTCAGGTGTCCCCATGGGGAATAAGAGACTTGTCAGAGAGATGTCCTAAATCCTAGGGGAAATGCATCCGTTTACAGGTGGGATGAGCCTTTACAGGGCTCAGTAGGGCAAAAGGAGTTTTCTAGCACATTGGTGTGGCAAAATAGTAGACAAAGCAGGCACCTCTGGGGTGACACTTACCCAGTAGAGGAGGAGACTAGGAGAGGGTTTTGGGAAAAGGAGGGGGAGTTCTGATAAGAGGTACCCTGATAGCTGTCTTTAAAAAGAGATGTGCCCACATGGACGGCGTGGAGAGATGCCCCAGGAGGGCACAGCAGCCTATAAGAGCCAGAGAGACATATACAGAGTACACTAGGAGAGGAATCAGGATAGAAGCAGCTGAAGAGTTGGACTCTAGAATTTGGTGGCTGGCAGAAGCCAGCAGAAACAATTTATCCGTACATATTGAGAGTCAAATCAGTAGCTTGGTGTGGAGTAGCTAGGTCCCTTGGAAGGGAACTCATTTATGAATTTAAAAAAAAATGAGGACATGACTGGTGGAGTAGGTTTCTTGTAGATATTAGGAAGAATTTAGACAGAGGCACCTGGAAGGGTCCAGACTGAACCAGGCCATGAGTGGGGGGAGGGTTAGGTGGGAGTGGAAGTTGGCGAGAGAGGAAGAGAAGAGATCCTACATATCCAATATGACTGGGTTATATTAGGGAGGGAAGCTGAGAGAAGGGGGGTCCCTGAGGGGACTCTGGGTTTTGTCTAAATGCCAGACTTTGAGAAAAGGAATTTATTGAGACCAACCAACCTGCAAGTTTTGTCTGACCACCACACATAAGCCTCGGCATGTACACTTCCTACACAAATAAAAGCAAACAAACAAACGAAAAATACCAAAATGAAAATAAAAAGTAGCAATTTTGCTTAATAAAAAGTAACAGCATATTCAATGAATTGAACCCTACATATTAGCTGCTTACTAATTGCTTTTATTTTAATCCACTTTAGAAATACAAACCTGGTCGATGTGATGACATTTTGAAATGGAAACCTCCGAGTCTGAACTCTGTGGATTTTCGACTTAAGATAACAAGAATGGGAGGAGAAGGGTAAGTGTGGACTCCAGGCCCAAAGAGGGATTTTGTTTAGTTTCTGAAATCTGGTCTTGTTTTGCAGCCCCAGCTGTTCCTACATTTAAGATCTTACTGCTTCCCAGTTATTAGGATTATACTCCTGTATCACCACATGTGGTTCTCTTCATAAGGTTTTCCCTCATACTCCTGCCAGATTTACATGAAATCATATTTCATAAGGTTTTACTCTTTATAGGCTACTTTGTATTACTCTGAAAAAATAAAATAAAATATATATTTTCCATATGTATCTCATTTTCACATATCATTTAGTTTTTGTACGCACCTAAGACAGTCAACAAAGTTTTTTTTTCAAATTTTAAATAGTTTTCAATAGAAAATATAGATATTACTAAAAATATTATCAATTGAATTCTGCGTATGAGGTCATTAGTTTTATAGTCTTAGATACTGAATCAGTGGGGTTTTTCATTTGGAGGGCATTTGGCTATACTTTATTAGGGTAAGTTTTTAAGTATTGACCTGAAGTTTTCATAATATTCATTAATGTTTTCACTCACTACCTGATCTCTTCCAGCTGTTGGCTATTGCAAAGGATGCTTTAGTGGGAATAGGTTTATTGTATTTTCAAAACCTTGTTGTTTTCACTCTGCCTTACAAATTTTAAGAACTTTTAATCAAATCAAATATAGTGTGATAGGAAATGCTTAATTGAGGAAAAAATAAAGAGGAAGTGTGGACAGTCGTGGCAGAGGGACGAAGTTTGCAGTGCATAGCATTGGGATTTGTCTGTAAAAGGTAAAGTGTGTGTGATGGAGCCAAGGATAGATTATTGACTGCACAGGGGTGTTGTGTAGTCTAGTGAATCCTAAGAAAGGTGGTTGGTTAGTAATGCGCATTAATGCTACTTTTTAATGTTAAAGGATTTAATGTGTTTTACATTTTTTGTGACTTAATTTGCCATTGGTCTTAATAGCAAAAATTAGGTAAAGAATAATTTTTTCTAGCTCCTGAGTTCATATTTAAATCCCTTTGTCTGATACTACTCCATGGATAGGTAGTTTCTTTATTGCAGGCATGTATGTTTGTGTGTCTCTGTGTGTGCAGTTTTCAGAGGAGAACTTGTAGAGCTCAGTTCTTCCTTCATACATGTGGGCCTGCAGGTCATCCAGTCTTTGTGGCAAGACCCTTTCCCTGCTGAGCCATCTAGCTGGCCACATACAGAGAATTTTAGACTGTAGGACCAGGTTGTATATACAAACACACACCTGCAGGATTGGGAGGCTGTTTATGAAAATAACTTACCCTCTAAACGTTTGGTAAATACTGACTCAAGTTGTTGTTGTTGTTGTGTTTTCCCTGATGGAATGTCTGATCTTGCCAGTGAGCTTACTCCAGTAAGCAAGAACAAAGACTTATGGAAGGTACCCCACTTGAGAATGACAGTGTATGACGGAGATTGTTCTGGAGGGACCCTTTTTCCAAAAACAGAGATGTTTATGATTGTTTAGAAACTTACGTTTTGCTTTGCTTTGCTTTGCTGTTTTGAGAGAGCCCTGCTCTCTAACCAGGCTGGCCTAGAACTAATGGATATCCATTCTCAGCCTCCTTAGTGCTGGGATTTTAGGTGGGAACCATCAAACCTGGTCTTGGAAAGTCAGATTCTTTTTAAAGATGTATTAATTTTAATTGATGTTTATGTGTGAGTGCCTGATCTATATATATGTACCACATGTGTGCCTGATAATTGAGGAAGTCAGAAGAGGCCATTGAATGAATACTCTATAACTGGAGTCATAGGTAGTTGTGAACTGCCATATGGATGTTGGGAACCGAACCTGGGTCAGCACAAGCAGCAGATGCTAAGAGTAGTAAGTGTCGTTAACTGCTGAGTCATCTCTCCAGCACACTGGCAAGGAAGATTCCAACAAGAAAGTAAAATTTATTAAATTCTTTCACTACTAATACTTTTACTCTAATACTATATTTACAATATTTGGGTTAGTGAATATTGGCTCTTGTATCTAGTTTTGGTTGTTTTGTCCAATTTTTAAAAATCTTGAGTTTTGGTTTTTATAGGTCACAGTTCTGACAGTAACACTTAAAAGCCACCTGAGGATAAACAGAATGCCCATCTCCAAATTGAAAAATTATGTAGTTCAGTGTAACGCAGTGCTTTTTTAAAACGATTTTTTTCCAATTTTTTGTTCTTTTAAAAATATATACTTTTTAAAAACAAAAAGACATAATTTAAACATCAAAATGTCACTATTTACTGTGACTTCTTGATGTATTAAAGGTACATCAGCATAGGTACATAGTTAATTTAAAATAGGTGTCAATTAAAATAATGACATGAGCTATTATGTGTAACTGTCACAGGATACGTATTTGTTAGCTAGAATGTCTTTTTATGTAAAGAATGTTGTGTTATCTATTTTAACTATGTAAGTGAGGTTGTAGCTGATACTCTATAGCAGCTCAGTTGCTGTAAATATGCCTGTTTTGAAGGGAGAGCATAGCATCGCCCAGGTCCTGGAGAATTGGCTCAGTGGTAATAAGTACCTTTCTTGTCCTCTGCAGGCTCCTGCACACATGTGGTGCACAGACACGTACTCAGTGTCACACACACAAATATTTAAAAATGGCAGCATCTGAAATGTAAGGAATAGAACATGTACAAGTGAGGCATAAATATTAAAATACTATGAAATAATTTAATGTCTTTTTTAATTGATCCAAATATTTCCTGGAAATTTAAAATATAATAGTGTTTTGAATGGTATAATACATGTCTTAGTCATGGTTTCTATTTCCCGCACAAACATCATGACCAAGAAGCAAGTTGGGGAGGAAAGGGCTTATTGAGCTTACTCTTCCATGCTGCTGTTTATCACCAAAGGAAGTCAGGACTGGAACTCAAGCAGGTCAGGAAGCAGGAGCTGATGCAGAGGCCATGGAGGGATGGTACTTACTGGCTTGCTTCCCCTGGCTTGCTCAGCTTGCTGTCTTATAGAGCCCAAGACTACCAGCCCAGGGATGGTACCACCCACAAGGGGCCCTCTCCCCTTGATCACTAATTGAGAAAATGGCTTACAGCTGGATCTCATGGAGGCATTTCCTCAAGGGAGGCTCCTTTCTCTGTGATAACTCCAGCTTGTGACAAGTTGACACACAAAACCAGCCAGCACAATACACCTTTTGAAAATGTTTGCAGTGAGTTATTTTAAGTGTGATATTTTAGGTTTTTAGTTTCATTTAGCTGATATAATACAGTAATAATAGTTCCTGTTAGGTTCAAATTCACTATGAAGAGAAAAATCTATTCTGTCATATTTATTACCCAACTGGTAGCAGTAAAAATTTGAACTTGGTTTTCCAATTCTTTGAGCTATATTAATCTAATCACTTCATCATGGTCAAAAATAAATTTTGCGTATCTTAGCAATTTAAGTGTTGTTTTATAAACATAGCTCTTAAAAATTTTTTGTTTTGAAAGTTTTGTGGTTTTTACTTAATATTTATTATTATTAAGTAGTTTATAGCCCAAATCCACAGTACTGTCCAAACCATGACTTACACAGGTAGTCTCCTCTTTGGAAATTGTAAACTTTTGAGTGCAATATTGACTTACAGTGAAGGGTGTATTTTACAGTAGTTAAGAACCAGATTTGAGAGCCACACTGCTTGGGTTGAAATTGTTTTTCTATAGCTCTGTGGCCTTCAGCACAGTACTTTCTGTGCCTCAGATTCTTCTTTGGGTATCTTATTTACTTTGTTACTTTGTCTTATTTACACAATGACCAAGCAACTTTGGAAAGAAAGTGTTTAATTTAGGGCTTATGGTTTTTAGGGCTACTTATGAGTCTGTCTTAGTTCGGGTTTTACTGCTATGAACAGACACCATGACCAAAGCAACTCTTACAAGGAGAACATTTAATTTGGGATGGCCTAGTGGTTCAGTCCGTTATCATCATCTAGGCAGGCATGGTGCAGGAGGAGCTGAGAGTTCTACATCCCTGATCTGAAGGGTGCTAGGAAAATACTGGCTTCTAGGCAGCTAGGATAAGGGTCTTTAAAGCCCATGCCCACAGTGACACACTTCCTCCAACAAGGCCACATTTACTCTAACAAGGCCACACCTCCAAATAGTGACCTTTCCTGGACCACGCATATTCAAAGCACCACAGAGTCCATGAACATCATCATGGTGGGGATCATGATAGCAGGCAGACAGGTAGATCAATAGCTGAGAGCTCTCACCTGACACATCCAGAAGGCTGAGAGGAGGGGGAGAATAGTGTGGGCTTTTGAAAGCTCATTTTCATCTCAGCCCACCCCCACCCCACCCAGGACATCTTTTCTAACAAGGCCGCACCTCCTAATTCTTTCTAAACAGGTCTACCAACTGGGGGCCAAGTATACATGAGCCTGTATTCTCATTCAGACCACCACAAATCAGTAAAACTAGACATTGGTTTCATAGAACTTTCATATGAATAAATGTGTAAAATATTTAGAACAGACTTGGGTATATGACAGCTACATTTAAATATTCGCTACTGTTTCTGTTGTTTCCATGTAAATAGATTTAAAAGGCCATATTTCCTCCTTGCCACTCCTGTAGAATTACCTGTTACTTGGTGTACTGTGTAAATTCAATGTTTTCTGTGAACCATTTCTTGTTTGATTCATGTCCCTGTTAATTTTCTCTTTTTAAATGCATAAAATTATAAATTGCTTAAAAGAGACTATATTAGTTACATTTCTTTTGCTGTGATTAAAATAGGAGCAGAAGCAACTTAAGGAACAAATTTTATTTTGGCTCATGGTTCCAGTCTGTAATGGTGGGTGTGGCATGGCTGCATGTGGTTGGAGCGTCTCAGAAACAGAACAAACTGAAAGTGGGACAGTGTTATGTATCCGCAAAGCCTGCCTGCAGTGATCCATGACCTCCCCACAGTGTCACCAGCTGGGGTCCAGCGTTCAAATGCATGAGCCTATTGGAACTTTTTCCCCATTCAAACCACTGTAGAGACCATGTTTTTGGACAAAAAAAAAAAAAGGAAAAGACCTTAATAAATGATGATGGGAGTGTAAAATGAAAGCCTTCATGTATTGAGGTTGATAGTTTCAATTGGTTTAGCTGCTTTGGAAGAGAGATTGGTATTTCCTCAAAGTGCTAAGTATGGACTCAACCAAATGACCCAGCTGTTCTCTTCTTAGAGAAATAAAAGCTGTTTCTACACAAAAAAATTAAACTTGAATTTTATTGGTGCATCATTATTCATTAAGGTCAGAAGAAGGTCCATACAATCCAGATGTATACCAGCTGATGAGAAGATGGACATGCACATGAAACAGCAGTGCTCTAGTATGTGCTAGTACACTGCCTTGTTATGCACAGAGCAAAGGGCCTCGGGACCCTGAAATTCCTCTTGTTGGAATTTAATAAAATAGTTTGTCCCATGTTTGGACTGCTGTCTGTGACATAATGAAACTTGTTTTTCCTTAAAAAAAATTATTTTGTGAGTTATGCTATTGCTGAGAGCAGGAGAACCATGTGCTGTGGATGTATACTATGGCCACTGATCATGCCAGGTTAAGGCAAGCATCTAAATAGTATTGCAGGTTGATAGAGAAACCCAAGAATTTGCTAATTTACATTTTTACAACAGGTTGCTGGGGCTGTGTTAATTTGCCTTACTAAAGATCTAAAGGTCTGCATGTGATTGGAATAACAACCTGATTAAATTGTGATAACTCATGATCATTCTATGCCTTTGATGGTATTGATTTCTGCAGTTCCTTTGAGGATGCTTTATCGCTTTTGGTTTATTCTTCTGGTAGGGCAGATAAGTTGTAGGCCTTCATTTGGCTTGTCCTAGAAAGATGACTCTTACTCCAAGGGTCAGAGAGCCAATGTCAGAGTTCTTCAGTTGCCAAGTATTTCTTTCATTATGTGTCCAATAATTGGGAAATAAGCACAAATTCTGTTTGTGGACATGCTACTCCATTTAGGTTTGTTGTTTATTTATTTCTTACTTGATGAAATCACAAACATTTTTCCATATGAATAATTGGGCTTCATATGTTTCAGCAGTGTATACATTTTGTAATGCTTAAATCAGGGTACGCATTTCCTCGTTGTGAAAACTTCCAAAAGCCTGTTTTCTTACTTTTTCAAATACATGGTTCATTATTTTTACCTGTGGTCAAACCCCTTTGACTTGTTTCACACTCTTCTTTCCATGAAATTATAGCTTAGAATTCGTTGACCATTTTCTCTGCCTCTTTCTTTCCCCTCTCCTCTTCCCATTTTCTGGCAATTAGTACCCTGACTTCTATGGAATTAACTCTTTTATATTCACATATGTGTGAAGTCATGTGGTACTTACCTTTCGATGTTGTGTTTCATGTAATATGCTACTTTCCAGTTCTATCCACATTACTGCAAATGACAGAATTTTGTTCTTGAGTCACAAATCGGTTTATTACCAGACCACTCTAACTTCTCTGTTTAGCTAGGAAAATATGGTGAAATTGTTGTCCTTGACAATTAGTATCTGTTTAAAGGGATTGTCTGGTAATTTTCAAGTGGCCCCAGTGCTTGCTCCCATGCCTTCCCTCCCTCCCTCCACCCGCCATGTCCTATTTTATGTCTGTGTCTAGTTATTAGTAAATGCTGTCAGTCTGAAAGTGGTTGCAGGATTTACAGTAAGGATGATACATTTAAAAAAGCCAGATAGTGAATTTGGTCTGTACATTACTCTGTTTTAACCATTCCATTTCTGTCACTGTAGCGCAAAATTTAACTTGGACCACTAAGTCTGTCTTTAGGAGCATGGCAGTGGTTTCAATGAAGCTTTATTTTCAAAGCTAGGTGTCAGGTCCCATAGAGTCTGTAACTGTGCCCTGCCCCCTTCAGTTTATACTACATACTTGTGGCAGTATTGCTGGGTTCTTCTTTAAGAGGGATCTGGTCTCTTCCTGTTAGGGCCTGGGTATGTTTCTTATATAATCTCTGCATTAGAAGATGAGAAGCGCGGGCTTTACTTCTTGTGCAAAAATATCTTCTATGGTGGGGTGACGGCATACACCTTTTATCCCAGCACTCAAGAGACAGGCAGGCAGATCTCTGGGAGTTCAAGGTCAGCCTTGTCTAAATTGCAACTAATTGGACAGCCAGGGCTGTGTTGTGACCTTGTCTTAACACCTTCCCCACAATGTCCTTGCCGACTATTGTGATCTTTTTCCTTTGCTTAGATTTACTTGGAGTGATTAATTTTGTTTTTGTGCTTGTTTGAAGTGGTATTACTGTCTTAAAAATACTGTGTTGGTAGCATATTCAGAATATTGAAAAATGTCCTTGTATATGAGAGAATTGAGTCAGCAAGAATCTATAGCTAAATGATAAACTGTATAGGGGTAAGCCTTTATTTTGCTGTGTTCTTTCTTCCTTGTTTTGAAATGAATATCCAACAGTTTTATTTTTATTAGGAAGTATTTAAAGAAGTGGAGTTTGGAGCTTACAGCACCATCAGTGGTATTATAAAAAATGCTTAGTAGCATCAGTAATTGCCATGTAATGTGTGTGTGTCTGTGTATATGTATGTATGTACATGTATACAAGTATATAGAGTACCTCTCTCATTTCCGCACTTTCTGGACCTTCCATTCCCAATACTTCCCCCTCCCCTGTCCCTCTGTCTAATCCTCTTCTTCCTTTTAAAAAAAAATTTTTTTAACTCGTTGAGTCTAATTAGCAATGGCTACCCTGTAGAAGAAAATGATTCCTCATCCAGCGGCAACTACCCATTGCCAATAGCTGCTCAGCTAGGGCTCAAGCCTGATGAGGCCCTCTTCCATTCCTGTAGGAATGTTGACTGGTGCCAGTCTTGTACAAGTCACCAAAGCTGATGTGAGTGTAAGTTCATGAGTGCAAACATGCTGTGTTCAAATCCAGTAATTCACGACACTCCTTGAAGTCCTCCGGCTCTTAACATTCTTTATCCACCCTCTTCTTTGTTCTCCGAGTCTTGAGTTGTTGAAACAGATTTCCTATTTAGGGTTAAGCATTTAACAGTCACTTATTCTCAGCCCTTTGAGCACTTATGAGTCTTTACACTCACTGCTCAAAGATGCTTCCCAGTCTGACTTTTAGAGAAACACTAATTTCTGTGTATTGTCATAAATATTTATAAGGGACTTTGAGTACATGTTCACTTAGCAATAGTAATAGGTTTCACTGTAGGGCCTGTGACTTTCCTCCTAAGCCATGGGCCTTTGACTAGGTTTACAGTGCCATACATAGTTTCCTTCTTGTGGAATAAGCTTCCAGATCCAATCAGACAGCAGTTGGTCATTGTGTCCCTATAGTACCAATTGCCACATCTTGTCAGGCTAGTTGAAATTGTAACATTTAGCATTCTGTAGTAGAATGTGTATCCAGTCCTGTTACCCTTTATACCAAAATAGGAAGCCTACTTTTTGGAGAAATCTTCAACGAGGGTAGAAGGCTGAGCCAGAACTAGAGTCCCACTAGAAGCTTTGAATAATGGGCTGGAGAGGTCCCCATATGGGGTAAATACCTAGTTAGGCTGAGTTTTTTTCTTTCTTTCTCTTATTTCTTTTCTTTTCTTTTCTTTTCTTTTCTTTTCTTTTCTTTCTTTCTTTCTTTCTTTCTTTTATTTTACTTTTTATTTGTTTGAGACAGAGTCTCATTCTGCAGCCTTGGAACCCAGCGTGGTAGCACAAACTTTTAATCCCAGCAGCATGTAGAAGGGGAATTTAGTTGGATATCTGTAACGGCCTCAAACTGAAAGTGTTCCACCCACGCTCCAGAGCGCCTTTAGCCACATCGGATTTCCAGTGCGTCCCTGAGCCTCTTTATATATGACTTCTTGGTATGTGATTGACATGATCCAAAGGAGAAGAGTCCAGTTTGAGCTCATGTGAATCAATGTCATACAATTATGGCGATGCTTTTTGATATCAGTTCTGTTCTGGCAAAGGGTTGGGTCCTGGCATGGGGCTGTGTTTTTGTGGTGTCAGGTTGTAGCATTCTAAGTTTGGAAGTTTGGGATCCTAGGCTCAAGAAAATTTCTTAATGTTAACTAGCTGCCTTTGTCTCTTATGAGTGGGTTTTAATCTATAAACCCCAACACTAGAGAGGGAGAGGCAGGAAGATCAGAAGTTAAAGGCCAGCCTGCGCTCTGTGAGATTATAAGACACATTTTAGCTCAAGAAGCAACTCCAGTATTACTTTTATCAGGAAATAGTTTATTATACTGGCTGGTAAGATCAATGCTCAAAAGTTAGAACTTTAAACTAATTGGCACAGAATAAGAAGGGAGGGAGCTATCAGAAAGACATGGTCAGTTTCCATGTCCAGAATGATGGGTGGGTATTCGGGTGGTGGGCATCACTGACCAGCTAGCATATAAACACACAGATATTGACCAGTCCATATGACTGTTTCCTGTATTTCTTTCGTTAGCCATTTAGGTCCTCCCTCTTCCCCCTACCATAAGACCCTGTGAAAAATAACAAAACAGAACAAAGACACAACCGCCCTCAGATATTTGATCCTAGGCTTCAGTCTGGGACTATCAGAGTCCTTACAAGCCAGAGACATCCTTTTTCCTACCTATGCAGACCTAGCACTTCTTGTGACTTTCCTGCAATATCACATACACTCAAATTGCCAGTACTTAGTTCCAAATAACAAACCAGCTGAAGCACTTGAACTGTGTTTCCCCAGTTTGCTGTCATAGCTTTAAGAAACAGTGTGGTAAAGTGTTATTTATTTATAATGCACAGGGTTTGTTTGTTTGTTTATTTATTTTTGTCCTTTTTTTCTGAGCATCATGACTAAACCTTTTGGAATGATACAGGTTCTTTGAAAGTGACAGAATCTCTCTCAGCTCCTGGTGAACTAGGGTGCCAAAAGATTATAATCACTAAGCCACCAAGTCAGTGACTTCTCAGTTTGTTATCTCATATCCAGTAAGATTAAGAAAACATAGACACAAAGTGAATGTAGATTTATTGAAGAAAATTGAGAAAAACTCTTGAGTAGAAAGGGTGGTCCTAAGGAAGGGAAATACTGTGCTGTCTTGCCCAGTGGTCTCTTATAAATCTTAGGATGGGAAGCTGGAGGGACTAGGGTAGTCTTTATTGAGATTGGTTATTCTCTGAGTGTACCGTGGGCCTAACCAGTATGGTTTACTATACCCTTCGCATGACTCATAGGACCTAAAAGAGGTGATGATGATAAGTTGCTTGTTTAATCGAGAGTATTGTCATATATATGCTTTGGTAGTTCCACAAATTCTCTTTACTCTTTCTGTAGGCTAATGGTTAAAGTCATTTCCTTTCTTGTTTTCAGACTGTGTCTAGCTTAAAATTTACCATGAGGCTATGGTCTTAACTGCTTATGGAATGCTAACTCCTGCTGCAGGAAATATTCTATAATTTAAAGTGTGCTTGTAAAAAAGGGGCTGGTTTTCTATAACTTAATATATAGCCTCTATTATTTCATTTTTTTAAAGTTAGAATTTGTTATTTTTAAGTCATGCTAAATGTGTATGTGTGTGTCTGTGTGGGTATATGCATTTCAGTGTATGTGCCTGATGCCAGAGGTGTTGGATTCCTTGGAGCTGCAGTTACAGGCAGTTTGAACTAGGTGCTAGGAACCAGATTTGCTCCTCTGTAAGAACAGCAAGTGCTCATACCTGCTACGGGGCTATCTGTGTCGTTTTATACATTTTTAAAATTGTGTGAATGTAAGCGTGCACGTGACACAGTTCATATGTGAAAGTCAGACCAACTGTGGAGCTGGTTCTCTCCGTCAGCCTTTGTGTGGGGCCTAGAGCTCCTAGAGATGGAGCTTGGGGCGGCACACTTGGCATGCTGGTTCCTGCGTGCTGAGCCACCCAATTGGCCCTAGACGCTTGTCTTTTTTAAAAAAAATTACATTTACTTATTTATTTATGTGTATGTTAGGGGCTCACATGCACTGTGTGGTGTATATATGGGTACCAGAGGTTGAACCCAGATCATCAGGCTTAGTTAGAGAAAGTGTCTTTCCCTACTGTGTCCTCATGCCGGCCTAGCTCGCCTTCTAACGAGACCATTTAAGTTCAGTTCAGAATTAGTGTGCTCAGCCGTGTTGCTTTATTACTTCTACCTTTATTATTTTCCTTTTATAACCTGACTATTAAAAAGTGTATGATCACATTGGTGTTAGTTGCATTTTCTTCCATATTTGCTTGGAACTTATGTGACCTTGCCATTAATGGTATCTTTCCCTCCCCTGTACTCATAATTAGATGCATGTCTTCATTATTTGAAAGAAAGACACTCTTTCCTGCTGCCTGCTCGCTCACTCTTGTGTATCATGCCTAGAACTCTAAGACATTGCGTCTTTTCCTCTTGAAGGAATCCTTCATGATGCTTTTATTTTCATTACCATTTCACTCTACATTTTGTTAAAAAATTTACTGCAACTTTGTCCCCAAACAGTTCCTGTAAGTGCAACTAAAATTTTAGTATATAAGGTGACTTGAATGACGGTTCTCCCATAGGCTTATATATTTGGATTCTTGGTCCCTAGAAGGTAGAAGTGTTTGGGAAGAATTAGAAGTGGCCTTGTTGGAGGAGCTGTGTTACTCTGAGTGGGCATGAGGTTTCAGAAGACTCACGCTATTCCTGTTGTGGTAAGCTCTCAGCTACTGCTTCAGCAGGATGCCTGCCCGCTGCCATGCTCTCCATTATTGCACTTATGAACTCTAGTCCTTTGGACCTGTGAGCCAGCCTCCAATTGAAATTTTTCTTTCTTTAGGTTGCATTGGTCATGGTGTTTCATTACAGCAATAGAACGTAAGATGGTGTAGATACAAAAAGTCCAGCTAAGTAATAAGAGGTAGTTTATTCTGGAACCCGATATAGTATCATGGTCTGCTAACACAGATTCAGGTTGTCCCAAATACTATATTTTGAGGCAATAACAGTTAAAAAGTTTTTATAGTAACAGAATCATGACAGTCATAAATGAACACACTTTTCAAATATATTGGTGGATATATTAGGTAGGCGGGTTATAGCAAAATAGAGAAACTTTTGCTATAGGCCTCAGATGCTGTCTGACGACATTCTTAACTCGTGGGATGGTTCCCCCAGAAGACGTGTGAAGTGAGCACAAGGAAGTTACCATACTGAGATGAGCAGTAAATGGCTATTTAAAAGTCTAGGATAGATCGCGGAGTTTGGCTCCTGATATAACCTATAACAGTCTCACTGTACTCACTGAAGTTCTTACTTAGCTTGGAACTCCTCTTCCACACCTGCTTGGAACTTTAGTTCACAGTTACTTTGTTTCAGGTTATGTAGTAGGTTTTCTCTTAAAATTTTAAAAAGTTTGTTGTTACTAATGTAAATAACAATGTGACGGGCACTATGCTTTGTTTATTTTTAAATTTAGGTGTGGGTATGTTTGCTTTCTTGCTTGTCTGCTTGTGCACTACCCAAAGAAGCCAGGACATCAGATCCTTTGGAATGGGAGCTACAGGTGGTTGTGAACTACTTGATAGGGTTCCTTTGGACAGAGTCATAGGCCCTTCAGCAAGAGCAGCAATTGCTGCTGAGCTCTCAGACCCTAGTCTAGCTTCCCCTTCCCTACCTTGTTTGAGACATGGTCTAAGTATATAGTCCTAGCTGGCCTAGAGGAGGCTGACCTTGAACTCACAGAGATCTGCTTGCTTTTGCTTTTGTAGTTCTGGTATTAAAGGTATGTGCTACCATGTCCAGAGTTTACTTTATTTTAATTATTTTTTTAGATTTTCTTTTAAAGCCATACATGCGTTTAATTAAAAAATCTTAGTATACATTAATCTTACTATGCGTTAGCTTAGTATATATAAATAAAATAGCTTAGTATATATAAATCTTCATATACATTAGGTTACCATTTTCCAAATTAAATTAAAGAACATTTGTATGCTCTAAAATGGATTGCTTACTATTTTTTCCTTCCTTTTTTTTAAATCCACATTTATTTGCTCTTTGGATTGTCTTAGGAATATAGACTGTTACTCTTCATTGTTGCCTATCTCTTCCTGGAAGGTTTTCATATCTTTCACAGACTTCTTGAAGTTTCTTTGTGTGCATGTATGTGCATGTTTGTATGTAGGTCATATGTGCATTTGTGGAGGTCAAAGGACAATCTGAGGTGTTTTATTCTGCAGGCACCTTCTCTCTCTTGTTTTAAGACAGGGTCTTTCGTTGACCTGGAACATAACCAAGTGTACCTGGCTAACTGGCTCGAATGCTCCACCTTCCATCTTGTCATCATCAGGATTGCAAGCGGTAGTCCCCATACCTGGCTTTTTACATGGATTCTGGAGATTTGAATTTAGGTCTTAATACTGTACAATAAGTGCTTCACTGACTTCAGCCATATCACCTGTTTAGGTTTCTTAGTGGGTTACTGGTTATTATTCTTGCCTTTTGATTGGTATTCCAGTTTAGTTGTGGACTACTCTAAGTGGTGGTAGTCCACACTACAAGAATGGAGAGAAGACAGTAGGTTAGCATCCCAACTCAGCTTGCCAGCTGATCTTTCCAAGCAGATTGTATTGGAAGGGGAAACATAGCCACTTGTTTCAGAGCTTAGTTTTACTCCTTTGGTCAAGTGGTCAGTCGTTGCGATTTATGTTGATGTTTTTTCGTTTTCTTGATCTCTCTATAGCAGAGAGGCTCATAAATACCAAAGTCACTGTGTCTTGCATTTCTTCTGTGCACGTCCTAGGTCAAAGGTAGGTTAATGTAAATCCTTTGTATATGTGTAGATTTCTTCCTTTTTATAACCCAGAATCAAAATTAGAAAGATAAGCTTTTTTTCCTTTCGTTTAATTGTTAACTTCTCAACAAAAGTTCTAACTTCAAGATTCATGATGAAATACTTGAAGACATGTTAAAAAGATGAGAGAAGTAACTCTATTCATAATGAGATACATACAGTAGCCCCTTTCCAGTGCTATTGGGTACAGATCCTCACTAAGCCTGGCCGCTTTTTTTTTGCTTAGACTCAGAAAATAATAGCCTTTTTTCCTTTATTTATATAGAGGCCCAAATACTAGGCCTGCTTGCCCAGACTTTGCTCATTCTCACTCTCCGCAGACTCGAAGACTTCCTTGCTTCCTCCGTCCTCGAGTTCTACCTCAGCATCGCTCTGTCTCCTCCTTCCTCCTCCCAGCACCCAGATGTACAGTGCTCCGGCCCTGTTGTTTGTCTCTCAAGTTCCATTAAAATTGTTCTCAAGTTTCCTTCTGAGTCCATTTCAAAAGTATTCTGAGAACCAAGAGTGATGCTAACAAAATTTAATTCATACCAAAGTATAATGATCATAGTATTTCAGGGGAATAAAAGAGTATCTCACAATATATCTCACTAATTTGTCTTTTGATAAAAATTCGAATGTTACTGGGGAATTTAGGGTTCCCTTTTCTGGGTACTTAGTCTCATTAACAGAATGTAAAAACGGGCACTTGCATGACTCTGTGTATACGTGTATTTGGACCTGGTTCTGTCTGGTACCCTAACCCCACTCCAGTTGGTGGAAGGAAATAACTGACTTCTGAAACTTGCCCTTGCTCTTAGGAAACTTGGGGACCATTTCTAAATTTTGATAGAAGAACAGCAGGACAGACAAGCTGGAAGGTGGAAGAAGAGGAAGAGTTTCTCTTTTCTGCTGTGCCTTTTCAGTTAAGGTTAAGAAAGCTGCCATGTCCTTCCATACAGCTGCTAGGTAGAAGAGAGCCATGAACTTGAGAGAGGTGAGTTATCTGGAGTCAGTGAAAGCACTCCCAAGAGTAGGAGCAGGCAAGTGAGCTGAAGGAAAGACCCAGAGAGCCCTGGGTCCAGGAGGCTCATGGCCCAGTTAGAACATTTTTACACATAACATTGCTGTTCTGACAAGAAGCCCAAGTGAGGAAAGGCTCTTAGTTGTTGTGTGCAAACTATTTCTAGATCTGTTAGTCACCGTGCTGCTTCCGTCCAGACTTACTCTTCTTCTTACCTCCCTAGGAGGTAACTTTAAATTTCGTTCTGTCCCTAGTCTTTAGGTTCTAGAATCCTGGTGATTCTTTTGGAACATCAGAAATCTCGAGATTATTCAAGGCAAGGTATTTTGTATATTGGTCCTGAGGGTGGAGAGAGCTCCTGTTAATTCCTGAAATGTAATTCTCTAATTTTTGGTATAAACATTTTTAAAGGGGTGAAATATTTTTTATGGCATTACAATAGATTACTAAAGAGTTATTAGAATAACCTCAGCAAATCCAGCGGTTTAAGTTTATATGATTGCTATGGAATTTAAAAATTAAAAGTTTGCTTTGGTTTATTATTAAGATTTGGCCCAGTGTATTAGTTTAGTTATTATATACCCCAAGTTCAAATTCTTGTTTCTATCTTAAGGATAAAAAGAAGAGATTTGAGCTTTTTTAGCCAGTGTGCATTCCTAATATAAAATCAAGAATAGATTAAATAGCTTTAATTATTAAAATAGGTTCAAAATAATTAGTGATATAATTATATTCCTTTAACTTTCAATGTCTGTGGAATCAAGTAATTTATTTTGGCTTTAAGAGTTAATTATAATGAGAGGATATTTAATATCCTCTAGCATATGACAGCTTCAAAATATAAATATGGAAATTTATTATAAAAAAGGGCACATCATTGTTAATGCAGGCCTTTTATCTCTAGGACATGGAACTCATATCAAGCTCTGAGTCTCAGGGGACAGTATTTGGGGGAGGGAGTAGCTAGGCTTGCTTCATCTTTGTGTACATCAGAAAACTGTCTTAGTAAGCTACACTGCCAGGTCTTAAAAAAAAGGTAGTGGAGACACTTATGATTCAAAAATTTTGCAAGGCTACACACAGTAGTGGGACTAGTAGTTTCCAGTACGTTAATTTTTATTAAATTACTCCCTTCTGTTTATGACCTTTGTTTAAAAAATAGGCTTTCTCCGAAGGAATGTGTTTCACTGCAGTAGCAACCTAGGCTTTGGTTATTAGGCACCTGTTTACCACAGCACCTCTCTCTCTCTCTCTCTCTCTCTCTCTCTCTCTCTCTCTCTCAAGAACGGGACAGATGTAACCATTGTGCTTGATGAAATTGGTGCCTGTGTTCTTTTAATTAGAAACCTCTTGTTTCTAATTTCTAGAAACTGGAGGGGGAGGTTATCTGTATTTATCTTTGAAAGATACTTTATACTCATATTGATAAACAGAATCTATTTCACTCATCAAAAGAAGTCTAGACTACACCTTTTAAAAAAGTATGTTTTTTCATTAATTTGCTTAAAAAAAGAGAAGTTGTAGAAATGTTAGATGTATTTTTGCTTATATAACACTGTAAATTCCTCAGATATAAAATTTCTCTCTTTCACTAGTATCCTCATTTTATGTTACATACATAATTGCATGGACATTTAAGCATGCATTCCTTGTAGGAAGTATAGGGCATACTAATGGTCTCAAGGGAATTTAGAATAAATTAACTATAAATTACATGAACTCATTACCAAGGAACAAAGCCCTTTTTATCCTTTTCAGGCTATAATTTATGAATAAGGAGAAATTACTATTCCTACTTGTGTTTCCAACTTGAAGTAGAAGTACTAGTTACAGCTGATTTATCACTGTTCATTGAGTACTCGTTGAGAACCATCAGTGTATTGTTATGTACGGGAAAGGAAAAGGTACCTGAACCATAGGAATGAGTGGCCTAAGACAGTAAATACAAATCACTGCTGCTGTGAATATAGTAACTGATACCTAGTCAATTCCGTGTCTTAGGACGGACAGCAATGAAGCAGGACAAGGTTTTAGTTGCTAGAAACAACACAAAGTAAAGTTGGTTTGGTTGAAAAGAACTTTGTAGATATGTTGGGATTCAAAAGGAAGATGTAGTGGGTAAGAGGGCACAAACTTTGCAGTGGTTAGGAATTTATGGGACTGGAAATTTGAATAATATATACCAGGACTAGATTGTGACAGACCCAGAAGGCAGAGAATGTAAGACCGACTTTGTAAGATGGAGTAAAGGATCAGTTAATACATCCGTAGGAGCGGAACGAGGTGAAGGAGGGTGAGGAGTTAGTCAAGGAGCATGACAGAAGAAGCTGCTCAGGGTCGCATTAGACTGGGGCTGGCTGGGGAGTGGGGATCGGTCAGCTTTGGTGTTAATGATGGAGTGCTTCCTTGCTGAATCACTTGATAATGGAATGCTTTGAACCTGGCACCACAAACTGTTAAACTCCTAGTTGCCATTCTGTCTTACCAAGGACAAAATCAAGCTGCAATCTGTTAGAGACCACTTCTGCTTCCTGCTGCCTCTGCTAAGGCACTGCTGATAGAGAAGGGTTTCCCCTTACTTCACAGGCTTTTGTCGTCCTACCATACAGCTCAGTGGATGCCTTCTATAGTCTCACTGACATCATTTTCCCTTTACATTTTTAGAACTCTTAATAATGTACCCCCAAAGTGTGTGTGTGTGTGTGGGTGTCTGAGTAGCGGTCAGTTTTTTGTGAGTATCTTATTTCCTTCCACTTTGAGTCCTAGGGATAGAGCTAGGGTTATCATATTTATAGGAAAGCACTCTTACCTGCTGGACCATCTTCCTAGTCTTTTCTTCTGACATGTTTTTCTTTCTATGCCTTTCTCATTTCTTGAGTATATAGGCTGCCTTTATAATGCCAGATTTTTCAAAAATCTAATGCTGGCTTCAGCAGATTAAAAGAGCCTGGCTAGTGTGGGAAAGGAGCCAACTAAAAGTTATTACTTATTAAAATTAGACCTATTAGGGGAGTTAGAATTGTTTTCTTGTGCTGAGAAGTTACTCGGAATTCCATCCCTGGAACCAGGAAACCAGTATAATGCCGTAGCTTGTAACTAGTACTGGGGAGGCTGAAACCAGCAGGTCTACTTAGTTTCCTAGCCAGCCAGTGGCAGCAGCAGAGCTCATTGAAACTACCTAGGTGGGCTGAGCTGCCCAAGCCTGTGAGGCTGAGGTGGAAGTGAATACAGTCTCTTAACTTGATTGTGCTATGGGACCACCCTGTAGAGTGCATCCTGCCGTCTTCATTCCACTTTTCTCTTTCATCTGCACTGTGTACGTTTCCACTGCTGTAATTCTACAGTCTCTGGTCTCTCTAATTAGGTTAATGACCAAGCCAGGTCTTTAGTGTTCTGCTAACACTTCTAGGGTTTACGTTTGTATAGAATGAAAAATTTCCAAATCTGTAAACAATTCCTTTCTCTGTCTGCATCTCTTGCTGACTCACTCATTTTGTGTGTGTGTGTATGTATGTGTGTGTTTTAGGTAGTAAGGTACCCTTGAGCTGCTTGGAGTCTTTTCACCTAAAGATCAGTTGCACTGAGTTCATTCATTTTCTAAAAATTTTGTGATTTCATGTTTCTTTATGTATTTCTATATCTAGTATTATATATGGATAATGAAAATTTTATATATTTATATTATATGAAATTATATGTATTTTTTTACTTTAAAAATTTCTGTTTATTATTAATGGATATAGATGCAAATGATATGTGCATACATGTGCCATGCTGTATATGTATGTATAAATTTATTATACATGTATAATACATATATATTTGCTGTCTCTTGACTCCCAGAATTACAGCATGACACATGCTATATTAATTTGAATAATGTTGTTTAGGTTCCAGATACTTGAGGATTTCCTAGCATATTTCAATTAATTGATTTCTGCTTGGATTTCATTAAGGTCTAAAAACCATAAATCATCTTCGTTAAAATGTTGCTATGTTTTTATGGCTCAGAATATATTCTTTTGGAAAATGTTCCATATGAATTTGAAAACAGCAACAACACACAATTATCACCTCTTTTGTTGTTGAATGTGTTCTATACATGTTAGCTGAATAGAGTTGACTGACGTTGCTATTAGTAACATATTAACATCTTAGTTAAGCTTCATCCTTGGTTTTCTTTTCTTAGATCTATGATTCACTAAGAAGAGCACTCTGCTGAGTGGCGCCTTTGGGTGTTGAGACCTCTGCCAGAGTTAGAGTAGAATTGGTGTCTCCCCCCCTTAGTTTCATTAATTCTTGCTTCAATGTGTTAATGCTCTAGTTTTATCTTAATTTCATACACATGCATTTTGTTTATTGTTTTTTTTTGTATTTTTAAAAATCTGTTATTTTGAGACAGACTCTTACGTGTTCCAGGCTGGTGTTGAACTCCTAGTCCTCCTGCTTCTGCTTCCTGAGTGCTAGGGTTACAGGCATGTACCAGTATAGCTTAAGGACACATGTTAAAGATGTTATGTCTTCATGGAGAATTGAACACTTTGTCACCATGTAATGCCTTCCTCTTTCTCTGGCAGTGTCCTGCTCTGAAATCTACCTCCTTTGAAGTTAGTGTAGTCATTACAGCGTTCTTTAGACCAGTGTTCTCTGGTTTTATTTCTATATACTTTTTATTTATTTAATTTTTAAACTTGTATTTGGAGTGTGTGTGTGTGTGTATGTGTGTGTGGGCACATGCATGTACCATGTGCAGGTCAGAGGACAATTTTTATGGAAAATGTTTTCTCCTTGTACCAGTTTTGGGAATTGACCATAACTTGCCAAACTTGTACAGCACATGCTTTTTTTGGGGGGGGGGGGGAAGACAGGGTTTCCCTCTGAAACTCTGGCAGTTCTGGAACTCAGTGTGGATTGGATCCACTTGCCTCTGCTCATGAGTGCTGATCCTAAAGGTGAGGATCATTATTAAGCCTGGTTTTACAACAGGTCTCTCGCCCTGTAAGTCATTTCGTAGCCCTATCCTTTTATTTTTAATTTATTTGCATCTTATATTTAAAATGCTTTCTTTCTTCCCCTTCTTGGTTTGGTTTGGTCTGGTTTTTGTTTTTCTGAGACAGAGTTTCTCTGTAAACATGTCTGTTTTCAAAGTTATTATGTAGAACAAGTTGGCATTAAACTCAGAGATTCTCTTACCTCTGTCTCTTTTGTGCTGGGATTAAAGACATTCACCACACTGGCTGGCTAAAGTGATTTTTAAAAAGACTGTTATGAGTCTCGATTTTTTTTTCTAATTCTGTCTTTTATTAATATATTTAGACCATTGGCATTGAACATGGTTTTTGATATTTTTAGATGACTATCTATCATGTTTGTAACATTCAAAAACTTTTTAGATTTTGTATGTGTGTGCAAATGCTTCCTTGCATATATGTGTGGGTAAGAGGCCCACCTGCATGCAGGAGTAAGCTCACTCTTTCCCCTGTATAGGTATCAGGGATCAAACTTAGGTGGTCAGTGTTCTTACCCATGAGCCATCTTGGCAGTTCAGTACCTTTTTTATAATTAAAACAAATTTTCTTTTTCTGATATCTTTACTTGAAATCCAGTATTTTATATTATCCCCACTTTCTCTTGAATGTCAGTATATTTTTTTAACAGTGCTTAAGTGATTATGCTAGCGTTTGTAAGACATTTGTCATTAATATATGTCTCTGTTCAAATAACTCTACAGTGTTTGATGGGCATTACAGATGCTTTCTGACAGCATTGTCAGTTCCTCTGTAATGTTTTCACTCACTTCACTTGTCCATATGCTGTATGTTGCCGCTGTGCTTCTTGTGAACACTTAGACATTAGGTTCTGAATAAGAAGATTTTGTGCTACACTCATTTGAATCCTTGTCTTACATTTTCTTAATGTTCAGTTTCTGACCTGTATCATTTTTCTCTCTGAACAACTTTTTAATACATGCAAATAATTTAAAGCATACTTCTTTAAAAGGAAGGAAGGAAGGAAGGAAGGGAGGGAGGGAGGGAGGGAGGGAGAGAGAGAGAGAGAGAGAGAGAGAGAAGAAAAGCTAATGTTTGGTCTTGAGTATGAGAAAATTTGGGATAACTCCAGGTAATTTCCTTGTAGAGGCTGAGATTACCAATAAAAAAATAATACACAGTATAAGAATATGTTAATTCAACAGGACAAGAGGGGTGCATTGGGTTTTAGGTAGGATAAGTATGTTTAATCTCCTTTTAGATACTTATAAACTAAGATTTCATCTTTCTTTCCTTTGCTTTTCTCTTTTTTGTGGTGTAGGGGCTCAGACCAAAGGTTCTGTGTATGCTAGGGAAGCACCTACCAATGAGGTATAGCCCAACCTCATTTTTCTTTCTTTAAAAGTTACAGAAATTGGTAAGACATTTATTTACCAAATGAATAAAAATCATGTTGTCCTGTATGTTTTAAGTAAGTGAAATTTGTGGTCCAGCTACCTTTCAAATTAGTTTCTTTTTAGAGGTGGCCATGCTCCTGCTTCATATTATTGCTGTTCTTGTGTGTTGCCCTGTTGGTGTGATAATATATTTATTACCAAAAATGACCTGGAAAGGAAAGGGTTTATTTCATCTGAAGTGTGCAGAGTCCATGATTAGAGGAAGGATTAAAGGAAAGGGTTTATTTCATCTGAAGTGTGCAGAGTCCATGATTAGAGGGAGCAGGGTAAGCGCTGGCGGCGGGAACTGAAGCAGCGACTTGCTGCCTTGGTTCCAGGCTCTCCTTCAACTACTTTTCCTATAGATCCTAGGGCCATCTCTTTGGGATAATACCACCCACACCAGGCTACCCCTTCTTACATCAACTAGAAGTCAAGAAGATACCGCATAGACAAAGCTCACAGATCTGATGGAGGCAATTTTTCCATAGTGGCTTTTTATTTCTGTATGTGTCAGGTTGACAACAAAGGTTAGCATTCACTTGCTAAAATCTAAGTTTACAGTAGGATAAAAACACCATTTATTCCTAGAAAGCATACATAGCAAGGAGAATTTTGTCTTTAGAAAAGAATCTTGAAACTCTGAAGCACTGTCTCAAAGGCTGAAATCTGTCTCACAACCGTTATGCAGGAGTGGTGACAAATCTCAGAGAGTACCAGCATTTGTGGGTCATAGAAAGGGCAGCACAGCTGACATCCAGAATAGCCGACTCTATGTGAAACCGTGGTCACCACTGACGCCGGACACTACACAGTAAATCCCAGGGCATGGAATGGAGCCAGAGAGATGAAAGGGCTGACATGGTAGCTAGAGGCAGACTAGCACATGAAGAAGACATTTGCTGCAGTTTCTGGGTCATCTTAAGAAAGCAGACTGTTTCTCTTGGGATAGTGGTCAGTGAGCAACTATGGCCAGCTAAACTGTCTCCAGAAGCCCACCCTCCTGGACCCAGTGACACAGAAGAAGGAATTAATATGACAAGGACACTCGAGGCCTATGTTGGCCTTGGTACTTTCTAGGTCAAGCTTCCAGCCTGCTCTAATCTCTACAGAAGGCAGTGATACAGTGTTAATTTATTAGTGTACTTTTGAGACAAAAGGCAGCAAGGTTTAGGTGTGGCCAAATGATAGAGCATTTGCCTAGCCTGTGCAAGGCCCTGGGTTTACTCTCTAGCACAACAACAAAAACAAACCATAGGAGCCATACTGGTTGGTTGCACCACAGTGCACTAGCTCCTCCACATTGAATGGTATGTCTTGATTTTCTGATGTCTTTTAGTAAGGCACCATATTGCAAGAGCAAAGTGTTGTAGCAAAACCCAACAAGCCTATGTTTACAGGGCCCTGTTGTACTTTGGAGATGGATTACTGTCATCACTGGAGAAGGATTGCCAGTACCTCTCTGAACTAGGAAAAGTGCTGTCAGCTGCCATCGGAGTTAGTTGTAGCACCGTACTTCAGAGAACTCTTAAGTCTTTTCTAAGAAACAAACACCAGAAACGAAGACTTCATGCTACTTTTACCATGTCTCTGTCAAGTCATAAGAAAAACACGTAACAAACCAAATATGTGGGGTTTTGTAAGTTATTTCTTTCTTTTTGCAGTGCCATCAGCACCTCAGTGAAGTACAGACAATGGCTTTAGATGGGTTGGTCATAACTGTCTGGCATATGCCAGATAGAATGTCTGAGGTTCTCTACACTTTAGGATTACTTGATACTTTAATAGTGTCTTTGGCTATAGTGAATGACAGGGCTTTTTAAAAAAATACAATTCAGACTTTTGAGGTAGAAGAATCAAGTCTAGGGCTTCTCCTTACTTTACATGGATTTTCACCCGATAAACTTTTGGCAGAATAACAGATAATATCTGCACTATTTGTTAAGAGCATCTCTTTCTGTGTTGATTATGATTTTATTAGTGTGAGGTCGGCAAAAGTGATGCACATGCTTGATGTTGTCTGCCTTGCCTGGAGTGTAAGAAGATTGTTTGCAAAGACGTTTCACCAGATTCCAAATAACAGTCCCATTTCTTCTAGGGGGTGGGGAAGGATGTTTTATTTTTGAGACAGGGTCTCTCTATGTAGCCCTAGTGGACTTAGAACTTGCTCTGTAGACCAGAATGGCATCAAACTCATAGCGATCCTGTCTCCCAAGTGTTGAGATTAAAGGCATGCACCATCATGCCCAGCTATGGTCTCCTTTTTTAATGTTAGGAGTTAAGATACCTTTACAGATTTAATCTTGCCCTGGCATCTTGGTAGAGTCTAGTGTGCTACTAAGACCTTTTCCATTTCAGTTTTCACGATCATGGTATCTATCATTGCTGCTTTGAAACATTTAGACTAAAGAGTTTATTTTTATGGAGTAATAGCTTCTGAAGAACTAAAATCTTATCCTTATTCTTCAGATGCAATTGTAACAGGAAAAATGAATGCAGCTAGTAGTTTTGGAAGAGAAGAGATTTGTCTCTGGGGTCCCAAATCTTACAGCCTCTGAGTAGTAGATGCTTTTTAGAGGTTCACTTGTTCTCATTGTTTTGTTTCCTATTGTCTGTGTAAATGGTGTGAGTGAGTGTGGACATGTGTGTGGAGGCCGGAGGACTACTTTCGAGAATCGGTTTCTTTTCCTTCCACAGTGGGATCCAGGAGTGAAATCCAAGTCATCAGGTTTTGAGCTAAGTACTTGTTTACTTTTATTTTAAGCCACGTTGTTATTGCTTTACTAGCTCACATTTTTGCCCAGGAAAGTAATTGAAAACATTGTGCTTCCTATTTCCAGGTATTGTGATAAAATTATAATTAAAAAATAGTTTTAATGTGGTTTTAGATTTCAAATTGCTGCTTGGAACTGTTAATATAATCATAATTACACTAATGTGCGCCCGATAAATCTGTTATTGTTGTTCTCAGTAGGAGCGACAGTTACTTGTGTCTACCTCTAAATTATATGTAGTAGATAAATATATTACTGTCTTTTTAGTTATTAGCCACTGTTCATAGCTTGTGGTAAAGGTTATATTTTATACAACAAAATATAAAGATAACTTGGCTTTTGTAAAATTAATCTGATCTTAGAAACAACACGTTGTTTTACCTTAGTTACCACCCACTACAGACGTTTTGGTATATTGGTGACCTGCTTAGTGATGGTGTCAGGTCTGTGGTGACCTGATGAGTGTTTGTAGTGATCTTAGAACTTGTGTAATGATGCTTGTTTGTTGTGTTAACTTGTGTGTGTGTGGGTGTCTGTGTGTGTGTTAGAAATGGCGTCAAGGGAACCTGGCACTTGGCTAATTAACTGAAGCCCCGACTTCTCTCTTCTTGTGTGTAGCACACCTGACTCCTGTTCTCATGATTCACATCAGATTCTGTAAACAAATTCTCGTCTCAGAGAGAACCTCAGACTTACCAACCTATTTTAAATAGTACCCGCTAGAAAGTACAAGAGAGCTTGTTACCGCTAGACACATAATCAAACACCAGGAAATGAAGTGGAATATTCAAGTTTCATCCTAGAGATAATTAACCCTGGCTACTCTCACAGTAATCAGAACATCTGCAAAATGTTTGTTGGCTAGAGTGCCAGGGTGGTTTTGGATGTTGTTCTACCAGCTAAGCACATAGCATAGTAGTGGTATTGCCTGCTTTGTTTTTCAAAAACTAGACCAACTGAGAATTTTGGGATACTGTTAATCTTTGTATTTGTTCCTCTAAGTCAGTTTACTGTCTTTCTACACAAATCCATTAGGTTTCCCCAAGATCCAGGTTGCCTTTATCTTGTTTGGCTTGCATTTGAAACTTTAGCTTTCTTTGCTTTTTTGGATTGATTTACTTGTTTGTTTTTTTGAGAGAGGGTTTCCCTGTGTAACTCTGGCTTGGCCTGGAAGTTGTTATGTAGACTAAGCTGGTGGGAACTCACAGATACTCTCTTGCCTCTTCCTTTTGAACACTGGGATTCAAGATGTGCACCATCCCACCCTGCTTATGTACCAAAATATCTTATGGCAAAAATATTTATATATAGTAATCTACCTATAAAATTTCTTTATATCTATTCACTGAATAGACACACTAGCTCTTTTTCTCTTTAGGTAATATACCAAGTTCAGACTGCCTGGTCTTGAACGTATTGCATAGTCTGGGCTAGCCTCAAACTCATAGAGGTCCTTCTGCCTACCACTCAGATGCTAGCCTGTGCCTTTAGCTTCTTTAATTAATTAGTTAAGTGAATTAACTAAAAAATAAAGTCTCATGCAGTAACCCAGGCTGGCCTCAGATTTTGTGTATAGGTTCAGGTGAGGATAACCTTGAGCTCCTGAGACTCCTGCTCCCCACTCACTTACTGGATTGGGATCACAGGTGTGTGCCATCATTTCCTCTTACCATTTTATTTATCTTTTTACCTTTTTGGATAGCGTCTTACCTGTAGACCCAGATGGCCATAAGTCCATGGGTAGTCCTCCTGCCTCTGCCTCTAAAGTGCTTCACAGGCACACATCACCATGTTGACCTAAGATAAATTCTTAAGAAAGTGATATTTGACAGCAGTGGTAAAAGAATCTTAAAATATGAAATCATTACCAGTAGTTCCATAACTATTTCTAAAAGAATTTGTAGGCTTTAGCTCACATCATTTAAAAGTGTTTAGTAGTTTGATTGGTCACTACAAGATTTGTATAAGCCCATAATTGAGCTTGTCAATTTTTCTTGTATTTTTAATTTTTTTGGTTGACTAACTTCTTGAGATACGCAGTTGTTTTTTTTTTTTTTTTTTTTAAAAACTATTAGTGGCCAAACATGTTACTAATCTTTATGTCTCTGATACCTGGTCCAGAGTCTAACACCACCAACTAAGTGTTGTAAGTGGTTGATTGAGTAATTAACTTTCCGTGAGGTAGGAAAGGACTGATAAGAGCCAGATGAGTAGAACTTTGACCCAGTTTTTCTTCACTATGATTACTTTTTTTTTAAGGCAAGCATAGTATAGAGAGGTCTCTCGGCTGGTGAAACCTTGTGTAGCATGCGTGGATCCCCAGTGTGACAGAAGCTGAGTGTAGTGGGGTAGTTCTGAGAGGTAAAGGCAAGGGGGTCAGAAGCTAAGGGGTGCCCTCAGCTACACAGAGGTTTAAGGCTCGCTTATATGAGATTTAATTCCAAAAAGGAAGAAGCACAAGTAGCAGACCATGTTTACCCAAGAGGTCTTCTGAAGATGTTGGGTAGAACTTTGCAAGACCTGTCATTTTATCATTCAGAGTTGATTGTATTCTGGTTATTCCTAATCAGACTATGGACATTAAGAACAAAAAGCCACAGGCTGTGTGACCCAAGGCAAGTTGGTCAGTTTTATTAGCTTTCTTTCTAGTTAAATGAGGGTAATCATAATACCTAACTCGAGGTTCTTTGAAGAGATTAACTGATCATTTCAAAATCTTAATACTAAAGGAATATTCAAACGAATAGCATAGGGAAAGACTAATAGAAAATAAAATTAAGTCTAGCATAGGACCTTGTATATTGAAATTCTAGTTAGATCACTATAGTTTTTTATTTTTACTTTTGTATTTATTAGTGCTACTTTATAGCACCTTTACTAATAGTCATATATGTGTAGATAATAAGGCTGTTTTTTTTACATCCCATTTTAATCTGAGTACTCTGGAAACTTGATCAATCATCAGAAGGCCTCTTTGTGAATGTGTGATTGAACAGAAAGAAAGAAAGATTGAGAAAAAGAAAGAAGGAATGGAAAATAACCCAGAAAGAAAATTTAAAACAATTTAGGTTGTAAAGCTTGGAAAATCCACTTGTCTAGAATTCCGATTATTCATCTCTTCTAATTATATCAATGAGCTTCTGGCTTCCCTTTGACCATTTGCCTCTCTATTCTTTGTTTTTCATATATAAAACCTACATGTACCATATGGATTCTGATAGATTATAATTTTAAGCTCTGAAGATGGGCATGGTAGCTGACTCATGACTATAATAACAACACATTGGGATGTGGTGAGGGTGGGGGGTGCTGAAACAGAATTGCTGTGTTTAAGTCCAGCCTATGAGAGCCTGCCTAAAATTAATTTTAAACAATGTTGTCATTGACCACGAGCTCTAATATTTCATATGCTGGAACTAATTTTCTTCCTTCTTAAATACATATTCCTTGAGTATCTGTTGTTGTTTTAATGTAATTCAATTAATTTAAACACAAACTAACCATGTATATTTATTTTACTTAATACTCAAAGCATTTTTGTGAAGTAAGTTTCACTAATATAATTTCATAAAATACTTAGGCTAAAGAGTTAAATGAGTTGCCTGTCATTGCTCGGTTAATAAACACAGCAGTTAGAAGCTGGCCTCACTCCATGATCACCTTTGTACAGTGTCAGAACAGCCTGATGAGAAAGCATTTACAGACCCGACGATGAGTCACCTCTCAGAGTAGATTATTCCTGCAAACGTTGTCTATTCAGCAGTTTTTAGTGTACTCAACTTCAGTATATCCTTTGCTGATCTTGTAACACTCCATAACTGAGAAAATGGAAGAAAATTAGAGATTAGAAAACCCTTGAAATAAAGAAAAATTTTGAATTTGGAAAGGTAGATATAGATATAGAGAGGTGAAAATACATATAAAATGGAATTTGCAATTTGTTATGGTTACTATTTATTGTGAAGTTGATAACATCTAGGACCATCCAGGAAATGATTCTCTGGGAACCTGTTAGAGATTATGTAGGTTAGGGTAATTGAAGTGGAAGGCCCACTCATTTTTATGTGACACTCTTCCAGGGATGGATTTTGGACTGATGGTTTTGAACTGATCTAATGTCGTTGCGGCCTTTATGCTTTTAAGATTTGCGCTGTGGGCAGGCGGGAAGCTGAAAGCCTGCTGTACTCTCCTTTGTGCTTTTGTTCATTTCTGTGTTTTCTAGCACGGCTTCACTGTACAGGCTGGCTGGTTGGGAGCCTGTGGAGACCAGGGTGGCCTCAAACTCACAGAGACGACCTTTTTCTGCCGCCTGAGTGCTGGGACTGGAGGTGTGCACCACCACACTTGGCTTAGTTTATTTTCTGATGGGCTGTTATGTTTTCAGTGTGTATAAAAACATGCATCATTTTATTTTGTCCTGAAAAAAAGAGAATAAATTATAGTTTGCATAGTATTGACATGGAACTACCTCATACTTTGTTAGTCTACCAAAGTGTGTGTGTGTGTGTGTGTCTGTATGTCTTTGTGTCTGTGTATGATGTTATGTTTGCTTATTTTAGACAGGTTCTTACTGTATAGATCAGGCCAGCATTGAACTCAAAGATATCTATCTGCCTTATAAGCGAAATTCTTAAAACTGAGTTTCTACTCAGTTACTTCTAAATCTCTAGTAATTAAGATAGTTCTCATCTACTATTATTACTTGTTAATGTGATGGGAGCCGATCTGCAAAGGGAAGATAAATGAATTAACAACTCAGATTCTTTTCTAAGAACTTTTTAGCTAGGCACAAAGTTTCTTCAGGGTTGTTACAGACTCCAGCCAGTTAGGAGTTACTTTAACAACAGCAAAGCTGGTTAAAGCAGGGCCTGTGTGAACTCAGCGCACTGTTTCACACTTAGGGTCCAGGTTTTATAATGAAAAACAACTCAATATTTCTATAATTTAATTCAAACTAAAATGATAGAGTGAAGACAAGTGTAGTGTACATTCTATCCATGAGACATTTGGACATTTCTTTAGATTTGTGTTGTTCATGTGGCAGCCTGCACATCGTAGAGAGTTCTGTGAAGTTGAAATTATACTTGAAATTCAGAACTGTCGGGATTAAAGGCATGCAGCACCACTGCCAGCTGGAATTCAGAATTGCTGAAACCTTCGAGATACAGAATGCGTTATAAATCTCAGTCATTATGGGAATTTAAAATTTTTTTCTCTTTGACTGATCATAGCCATTATTAAAGCGAGTTGTAGCATATGACATAGTCTATAATTTAGACTAACAGTTGATTCTTGAGTTATATACATTTCTTTTGAATTTCACTGTATCTGGTTTCTTTTGTGCTCCCCCCTGCATTAATGGCTTTCCATCGTGTTTTTTTTTTCCTAGATGAAAAGGGGGGACCTTGCAGTCATCCCTCTTTGTCTGTAGTGTACATACACAGAGGAGGAAAAACTGCTGTCCAGCTTGAGCCTTTCTCAGTCCAGGAAGTGAACTTCATCTAACCTTTTAATTGATGTGCCTAAATATTTTGCCTGCTTTGAGCATTGTTTCCAAGGGGTTTATTTATGAGCAACTGCATTTATATTGGATACTTTCTTCAGTCAGCTAACAATAGTGAAAAAAGAGGCAGTTCACCTCAGTTGAGGTAAAACTATAATGCATTTCCTTTCCACACCAGTAAAATAACGTGTTTGTCTTGATTCTCCTGGTGTTAGTGTTGAGGACAGGAGAATGGGTGAATATGATGATGGCTCTGCTTTTTGTATATTCTGGGTGAAGTTTTGCTTTTGTGTTTTGGATGGCATTATTGGGAGTTGAATCAAGGGCCTTCCTTATGTTAGGCAGTAGAAATATATACCTCTCCTTCATTTTGTATATTTAGACTTGTTTGTTTGTTTGTTTCTCTATTTATGCTGTGTGTCATGTGCAAGGGATGGGGGCAAGTCTCCTCCCACCCTGTGGCTTCTAGGGATAACAAATCAGGTTGTTAAACTTGACAGCAGTCACCTTTATCTGCTGAGCCATTTCCATAGCTGCCCCCTTCCCCATGTACTGTTTTCTTTTGTCATTTGGTTTGACCTGAGGGAGTATATTTTTATTTTTTCAGATATGTCTTTTATAAGTGTTTTGTCTCATTCTGTGACTTATCTTTATATATTCTCTTAATCAAGATTGCTTTCTGGGTGTGATTGCTTATCTTTTTACATTTCCTAAATTTATTTTATTAGCCTTGTGTGTGTGTCGATGACAAATTTGTAGAGTTGGTTTTCTCCCTTTTCTAAATGGGTTCTAGGGATTGAACTTAGGGCATAGGGTTTATGTGATAAATACTTTTGCCTGCTGAGCCATTTCACCGGTTTGAAAATTGCTTTAAATTTTTTTCTTCTTATCCAACTTTCATGAGTTATGCTGATACTATTAAATAAAATAGAATATATTTATTCTTCTAGATGTGACTAGAATTAATTTTACCTGTAAATGTTTGGTAGAATTTGCTGGTCAATCTAGCTAGACCTTTTATTTTCTCTGTAGAAACCATTTTTAAATGTTATTTAGTCAAAGAAGACTTCTAATATTGAAATCTGTTTTGATTCTATATATTCACATGCACATGGCACTGTGTGCATGAAGACATTTTAATACAAGTACGTATTTATGTCGAGATATATTTATATAAAATATGGGAACCACAAATGAGAGAAAACAAAAACAAAGTGTTTGTCCTTCTGGCTTGGTTCACTCACTATGAGTCCGTCCGAAGTGTTTGTCCTTCTGGCTTGGTTCACTCACTATGGGTCTGTCCAGTTGCTGTCCTGCAGGTAGTATAACTTTGCTCTTCATGGCAACTTTGGACAGTCTTATCACTTTATTCTTGTGTTTTCCTCGAATAAGAAAATTCACATTGTGAAACTTGTTGGTATAAAAATATTTGTACAAAGTGTATTTAGTCTTTGATCTGCTTAAAATTTTATTTTTTAAAAAAGATTGTCCACCTGTCTGTCTGTCTGTCTGTCTGTGTAAGTATATATCACATATGTTCAGGTATCCCTGGAAACCAGAAGAGGGCATTGGGTTCCCCGGAGCTGCCTGATGTGGGAGTTAGGGATCACACCAGGTCACGCTGAGAGCAGGGACTCCTTTTGACTCTTGAGCCGTCTTCCCGATTATAGATGTGTGCTACTGCATTCATCTGTATTTTAAATTGTTAATTTGAGGTCATTGTAGACTTTATTGTTTTTGAAGGGATACTTTTATATCTATGTGATTATGAATCAGTTATGTCTGATGTCAGCATATGGTGAATGAAGTTCATTTAGTGTTTGTTCTGTTACTCAATAGTATTTGCTCATTTTTAATTGAGAAGTGTTTATGGGAACAATGCTGGGACTTTTCTAGTAATAGACAGTTGTTACTATTTGTGTTTGGAAAGTCAAAAGAGAAATTAACACTAGCTTTACCTGTTTTTAGTTCTTCGAAAGCCACAGTAGGAATCCCCTCATCTAACACTACTTCTGTGTCACTGATTTCAAGAGTCCTGCTCGGTAGCCATACTACCAGGCATTTAGTTAGGAACCAGTACTTTAAGGGCCATTAGTAGTTTATAAAGATCATGGTGATGTTCACTTAACCTAAGGACAGAACAGCTTCGTGGTTTTAAATGAGCCAGAATTTCTGCCTTAAAGTGTATGTCTTCAGTGCTGAATTAGTGCCTTCCTGTGGAGAGTAAACACGTGACTGCTGTATTGAAGTATAGGCACTCTGTCATGGCAAATGCTGCTTATTACTTGGCAATAATTATGTCTACAATTCAGCAAAACAGTCGTTTAAAAGAGACAAAATTTAAAGAAGTATTTCACTTTAAAAATGGGAATTTATATTCCTGAAGTATTATCTTATATCTTGAATTTATATTCCTGAAGTATTATCTTATATCTTACTTTAAATTATCATTAAAACTATACAAATGAAGCCAGTGATGGTGTCATGTGCCTTAATCTCAGCACTCAGGAGGCAGAGGCAGGTGGATCTCTGTGAGGTTTCGGGCCAGCCAAAGCTATACACTGGGGCCTTGTCTTAACAACAGCAAAGCCCTGTTCCACTGAAGATAGTAAGCTGTATGCTAAGGAATAATCGATGCTTTTGAAAGTTGGAGATAAAGTCTAACTGGTAACATTTAAGAAAATGCTGAGGAAATGTGGTTTTTAGATAGCAAATTAAAGGGCTAGAGGTGCGCACTAAATAGTATATTGGCAGACTTCCTGAGATGCATGTGCATGGTAATTAGAGGCATATTGACTTTTAAATGTCAGCCAGCTTTTATTCTCTTCCTTCCCTAGTGTCTGTCTGTATGAACAGTGATTATTTTTACTTTTCAAGAGGGTTTATCCAGTTTTCTGTGAACATTTGTTAATTACTGTTACTATATATAGCTGCTACCAGCAATGGTTCACGGTTTTCTTGGTTGAATTTCTTAGTTGTTAAAGCATTGCTACGATTTTCTCATTTCATTATTGAGATTTGGGGACATAGGCTCTGCTTTGTCCTTGACTCCAGTAAACTGATGCTCTTAGTTGTGTCCCGTATAGTATATTATTGACATGTTGTCATTTACATTCTAAGAGGAACAAAGAACTGGGCTAAATCAGTTTTAATTTTCAGCCTTGTGTATGCCTGCTGTTAATCTGTTCTGTTAGTGTGTTTTATAGGCCTATGGCTATAGGAGCAGACAATGTTTAAAGGAGACTGAAACTCTGCCCTGACTCATGTTTTAAGATGCTTCCTTTCTTAAGATCACGAGGTAGTCCATGGCAATGGAGAAGAATGACACAAACACCCTACAGCTCCCTCCAACAGCAACTAAAGACTATACAAGTATCAAAAACATTCTAGTTTCAGAGAAGTTATTATTAGATGTGAATTCTAAAACTCTTGAAGTAGAGTTTTTGAAGCTGTGGCTCGAATAGTAGAGAGACTGCTATGCCAGGTCTCGTCAATGCACCTATAATCTAGCACTTGGAGGTAAAGGTAGCCTGGTGTATGAAGTGAGATCCCTATAGCCCTACTTCAAAACCAAACACCACAGACAGGAGATTGTTAAATTAAATCTTAAATATTCTAATTTTCTGTGGTTATGCCATATGGTACACTGAGAAGGTTCCATTGGCTTCCTTGAATGTGCACTTGTTTACTATATGTCTTTGAGTGTTCTCAGATTCATGCAATAGAATACATAGTTCTCCTGCAGCTCATTTGAGGTCTCTTACCTGTCATAAAAAAGCTTTTAACATCATGTAGACTCTTAGAATTGTCTGTACATAGAGATAATTCAGGATTTCCTCCCAAATATTAGTGCTAAAACTGAAGTTATGTCAATTTCTTTACATGCCTTTTAGGAAAAATATTATATAGAAGAAAGGAATATTATTGTTAGCATTTATGTCCCGTAGCTTACTCCACTCTAATTACTTTTTAATCATTGCAGAGTTCTAAGAGCAGTGTTTCTTCATCCACAGTGTTTTGATGTGGACTGTGAATGTAGCTGTATATAGAGGATTTGTCTTTGTGTATAGGAGGCTCTAAGGCCAAGTCCCAGCACCATGAACAAAACCCACCTGGAATTTTGGTGCAATTAAGAATGAGAACCCACCGATTGATACAGAACCATAATCCCGGCACTTGGGAAGCTTAGGTAGGCCACCATGAATTAGAAGCCCTCTTGGGCTGCAAGTAAGTCTCTCTTAAGAAAGGAATACAAGGGGCTGCAGAGATAGTTCAGGGGTAAGTAACGCTGGCTGCTTTTCTAGAAGACTCTGCTTTGATTTTCAACCCCTATGTGGGAACTTAAAACCATATATATATATATATATATATATATATATATATATATATGTGTGTGTGTGTGTGTGTGTGTGTGTGTGTGTGTGTGTGTATATCTGTGTGTGTGTATATATATATACATATATATATATAAATTTTTCTTTCATATATTACATCCCAACTGCAGTCTCCCCTCCCCCCAGCCTTCCCCTCTCTTCCCAATGTCTATTCCTCCCACTTTGCCTTCCCTCAGAAAAGAGCAGGCCTCTCAGGGACATCAAACAGGGCATAACAAATGACAATAAGACCAGGCATATACCCTTGTAACAAAGCTGGATGACACTACCCAGTAGGGGGAACAGGTCCCACCAGCCTGCAAAGGAGTCAGAGACAGCCCCTGCTCCCACTTTAGGGCCATGCTCCCACTGTTAGGGATCCCACAAGAACACGTAGCTATTCAGACACAACATGTATCAGAGGACCTAGGTCAGACCCCTGCAGGCTCCCTGATCTCTGTGAGCCCCCGTGAGTCAGTTGATTCTGCAGGCCATGTTCTTGGAGTGTCCCTAACCTTTCTGGTTCTTCAGATCCTTCCTCCACCTCCTCCACAGGACTCTGGGAACTCTGCCTAATGTTTGGCTGTGGGACTGACTCTGCATCTGCTCCCATTAGTTGCAGGATGGAGTCTGGCTGGTCTCTCAGATGACAGTTTATGCTAGGCTCCAGTCCCAGAACACTCTGCAGGCAGGTAGAAGGTTTTGTGGCTGGGTTGGTATCCCTGTCCTTCCACATTAGGCCTTACCTGCTTACAGAAGATGCGTGGGTCAGGCTCCCTGTCCCCATTACTAGGAATCTTTGCTAGCATAACCATCTCTTATATCTCAAGTTCTGAGGGACCTGAGGCCCTCTTTTGGCCTCTTTGGGCACTAGGCATGCATGTGGTACACCAGACATAGATGCAGGCAAAATATCCATATACATATAAATGTTTGGTTTTTTTTGTTTTTTGTTTTTTGTAAGTGAAAACAAAACCAAAACAAAATGGCATAATGGACATTCTAGAGATCTGAATAGGAAGAAAAGAAAGGATGATTTCAGGAATGAAACCATGTATAGATTAACTTTCATTCCTTCCTCAAGCTGAAGCTCCTATGTACTCAGACTTTAACTGAGGTCTCTATAATCAGGGCCCCTTACCCCACTGCTGTCCAGTGACAGACAATTTACTATGCCATGGGTCAAAGCCACCCTTTTGTTAATATTTACATCAAGTTTTTGGTTAAATTTTAGGATGGAATTAAGCTCATTGTCATCCATAATACATGGTTGCAGGCATGCATTCACTGGTTCTTCAATTAAATCTTCATAAATTTTTGAATATAATATTCATCACCTCATTTCCAGAGATACTAGTAATTTTATCAGAATTATTGTTGAGCGTTAAGTTTTTTGAGATATAAAAGCAGGTAGCCCAAGCTAGCCTTGAACGCTCATGTGTATGGGAAGCTGACCTTAAACCTTTGATCTTCCTGCTTTCATCTCATTATAAGCCTGTGAAAACACACCCAGTTTTGTGTTGTACTGACTTCATGCATGCTAGGCAAATACCCTACCTGCCTGTGGTACACCCCGGCCCCGTTCCTGCCTGTGGTACACCCCGGCCCCGTTC